>BSAI01000187.1:3689555-3714687 GCA_036245035.1 Adrianichthys oophorus | reverse complement strand
CCGTACAGGTTTGGATCCGTACAGGTTTGGATCCGTACAGGTTTGGAACCGCACAGGTGGCTTGAACCTTAGTTGGACATACACAGCTTTAAGCTTCAACTGTTCAATTTTTGTTTACTTTCAAAATGTATTTTAAAGACAAAAAGCAGGTAGAAAGACAAAACCAGCAAACATTTTAACATTTTGTTGTAAACTAAAAGTCAAGGTCCTTTTACTACATCTTTGTGTACAAAGTGATGAATTCACAGAGGAACTGAAAAAAAGTAAACTAAAAGACATTGTAAAGGCAATTGTGTGATGAATCAAAAGTAAAATTAATAAATCATTTGACAGAAAGTTCTTCAAAATGATGTCCTTTCAAAATAGGTTTTAAAGCAGAAAGTTGTTTTTGTGTGAGTTAAGTTACCTGGAAACCAAGCATGAGTCCATAAAGCTATTCTGTCTTTAGTGACAGAATGTAACAGTAGAAACTTGGGTTTGTTTTTGTACACCACGCCTTTGGCAACAAATCCAATGAAGATAGTGGTGATAACCATAGAAAACATTATGTTATTGTTGCTTTGTTTATGGCGGAGTTCCTTATAAAGTGTATGGTCTGAAATAAGCTCGGGTTTCGCCCAATCTAATGCATGAGTTGCTTTGTTATAAATTTTTACTATTGATATTGTTGTTGTTTTTAAAGCTCCGTTGTTTGAATTTATTGTTTAATTTTCAATTCTTTTTCAATTTTTGACACAAATAAAAAGAAAATAGATCCAGGGCTGGTGACGTGGGGCTGCCACCATGAAATTTCTATATTTTCCAAATCTTTTCTGCAGGGATGGTAGCTGTGCTGTCACTTTTGACTCTTGTTTTTGGCTTCTGGAAACTGGGAGCACGGGAACATGGGTTCTCCTCCAAGAACACTAATTTTGACAGATCTGGACTTAGACCACATCACCAAGTAACTGTTTTTTTTTGTTTTGTTTTGTCTTTTCAAAAAAAAAAAGAACCAGCTCTCTCTCTCTCTAATTCTAGAGAGAGAATTTCATATTTTTCGACCCTTGTGAGTACTTCCGAACCCAAGCAGCAATTTCCACAGAGGTTGTCCAGGAAAAAAAGCTGTACTATCAATCTCTGGTCTCATCGAGCTGTCAAAACGCTGGCCACAGGGCTGCATCATAGACGGGGACTCTCCGTCTCCGATCATCTTTTGATCTACTGCAAAAGCAGAGCAATATCAGAGCTATTCCAGCCGTACAGTTTTGATCCAGATTCCAGCTCAGACAAGAAAAACAAAGATGTTCATGGATCTATTTGTCTGCAGGTGGATGCATCAGAATGGAGCAGAGCAGGGAACTTGTGGCCCGCCCAGCGTATTTTCTACATCACAAATATGATTTTTTTCCAAACAGCATTTTATCTTTTTGTCTGATCTTGATTCACAATACCTTGCATTTCTGATCATTTTTTTTTTTTTAATTCAATTTTGAGCTTAATTTTCTTTTGGAAATTGCCACGAGAACATGTTAAAAACACAATTTTCATCTGTGTGGGTCTTTAATTCCTAAAACATCACCTGCCTGACAGATGCGTGCAACAACATGCAGGACAGTTGCGACAAAACACGACAAATGATAAAAGTTCCTTAAAAGTGACAAACTTCCCCTTCAGGACAACAGTTCTCTTAATATCTGTCATTTCAGCCACACTGACAGTTTGGAGCTACGCTTACTTAAACAAGGTAAGCAAGACTCAGCCAATGGCATTTTTCACTGATAAACTATTATAGGAACAAAAGCAAGGTTAAGAACTACAAAATAGAAGTCCAGCCTGCTCCTTGACACATGAATGCTAAAAGATTGAGCATCCATTTAAAAAAAAAAAACAGCAAAAAAACATGACAATAAAAGGAGCTTTGTAAAAGGAAACCCACAAACAGATATGCACACACCAAAGGCAGGATGACAAATGACATCAAATAAAGCTTCAGTGTCTCATAAAACGTAAATTTGTCCAAAGATTTTATAAAGTTTTATGTGATTCTGCTGTCTGAAAAAAATTCTAATCTCACGCTTGTCCCATCAAAACAAGAAAATGCCTCTGTGGACATGACCTTTTGACTTTTGTGAATGCAACTTTACAACAAATATACCTTTTGCTCAGAACAAAAAGCAGACCTTGAAAAAAGTTCTTTAAAAATGTCTTCAAATAAGAAGAAAATTGTGTAAAAATGAATTCTTATTCTGAGAAAAAATAATTCTTGACACTAAGGCAACAATATTTTTTGCAATGGAAAATGTTTTTTTTTTTTGATAAATTCAGTTTTCTTTTAAGACAGAAAATAAGATATTTCTTGAAGAAAAGGTTTTTTGACTTTCTTAAAATGCAGTTTTTTGCAGTGGTGCCTTTCCTAGTTTTAGAACTGCCGTTTTCTCTTTTGAGTTGTTTCATTTACTGACTGTGCTTAAAAAATAAAAATTTACTTCTTTTGTGTGTCTAAGTCTAGAAATGGCAGTTCTACGTCATCTACAAATGTAAAGTTAGGAAATAATGGTTCATATAATGGTTTAAATTGCTCTTTTTAGCTTCAAATTCCACAAAATCCAGTTGTTCTGATACAGAAAAAAAAGCTTCCACTAAAAATGGTCAAAGTTGAACCACTGGCAAAAGTTTGAAGCCAGAAGATTTATCAACGTAGAACACAAATGAGTAACACAAATGATGAAGACTTTCACTTTTTGAAGGATCTAATTTATTGAATGCAGATGCCTGTGATCAGTTTGAGACCATTTATGTCTTTTTTCACATGAAGTAAGAGCAGAGGGATTACACAGGACCAGTGACAGCTTTTATGTGAAGTGTTGACTGCTTTCTTATCCTGCAGTTACACAAACTGCTCTGCTTCTCACATCAGAGACACACGCGCCTCATTGCATCTCCAAGTGCCTCAAACTTCCTGTATGCTGCGACAAACAGGAAGTCACCACGCGGCTCCAGCACCTCAGTCTTCCGGTTGGCTGGATGATGATAAGTCTCTGTCACGGCCACGTTCACATTCTGACTTTGTTCCCCTTACTGACTCATTCCTTCTGCGTTCTGTTTATCACCTCTCCTTCTCCTTCCGCTTGCTCTTCTTCTTTTTTTTTAGCCTTGACAAAGCCTTTTACGAGGCTTCTTCTCTCATTAGTTCTGATCACTCATGATTGCATACCACATCGTGAAACAGTTAAAGGCTGCACTGCTGCCAAAGAGCTACCTTAGGTGGAAGTTTGTGCTTCATCAAACAGTTGCAAAAGGGAACAAACCTCTGAAGTGATCTGAATTTGTTTGCCTTATTGGACAGAGGGAATATGAGGATTCATAAAGTTGTATGGAAAATGAGTGTTTAAATGAAAAAAAGCTTCAATGCATGAGCATATGTGCAGACAAATTACATAACAGAGAAAAGTAGAAAATTAAGATTATCACTTTCTTCACGCAAACAAAAAAGTTTAATTTCCAGGATGCCTGGAAATATTCATAAGTAAAACATAAGCTTTGCACTGATTTGTGGCTCATTTTACACCAATCTTTACTAATTAGAGTGCAAGTATGTCTATAAATACTGCACTAATTAAGACGAGGAGCTGCGACACAACAGACTACCCTCACCAATTTCACATGGCACACACTAACCACAGTGGCTGTACAATATAGCTTATCTGTTGCCCAAAGTATTGTTGACCAGATGGTGATTTTACAGATTAAACTGCAGCTACACAAAGACCATTCCTGAAAAGAAAATACCAGCACCAGGATATTTGTACACCCGAGTAAGAACAATCTCCAATAAAGCAAAGTCATTATTGTCCTTTCTGCAAAAACTAGAACTCATCAGTTCATTTGGGCACCGGTTGTATTTCACCAACTGTTTCAATGAAGCAGAAATGTTCCTAAAAAAGACATTTTTCATAAGGACATGGCAGCTTCTCCTTATATTTTGTTGGTTTTCTGCTTTCCTCACACCTCAAAAGGTTTTAACTGAAAAAGGCTTATGATCTGACATAATGCATAGAATTATCTACAGCTTGGATTATCTCCAGCCAGCCTTGGATGAACGTGCCGCTGTCAGGTTCTGTTTCTCCAACAGACAAGCCAACTCTGATGACACTCTTCATTTGTAAACTTTAGTTTCAAATCATTATTTTCGTCTTCCAGTTTTCACCATTGTCAACTAAATTTAAGGCAGTGTCTGGTCTCTATTAAAGTTACAACCTTTCTATGAAGTTGTATCAATCTGATAATTGCTCCTCTAGACTTCTTGCAGTGACGTCATGCGCGCGCCGTTGTCCACCACTTTGTTTTGATAAATCTGACGGCTAAAATCAGCGACTTTAGTGCCAGAGAAAATGAGAAATAGCCACCAACTCTTATCATGGTACACACATGTTGTTGGTTGTTACAACGGAAAAACTACAGGTTCAAGCGTATCATTTTACCGTTTTCCACAAGATGAAGACACAAAATGCTGTATCACCATAGTCAGATGGTAAGGGTGGCAGCCTCCAGATGCTAGCAGACTGTAGTGAACATGTGGTGTCAGGTAGACCTATAGTTGCACTTTCTATTTGTCCTAAAAGTAATATATATTTTGGGATGAGTACCATTTGGGTTTTCTTTGGTACAGGTGCAAATCTGTTACTTTTAAAAAGGTGCAAGATATTAAACTGTGCTGGGATCGGTACATTTGTTTTTGTTTTTAACTGTGTTTAAATAATGGAATGGAATGATTTTCCCCAAAACATGCAAATGTGAATAAGCATCGTCACAGCTTCCAGCAGAGCCTGAATGTCCCTGAGCTGTAAGTTTCTTTCAATCTCAGTTATCCTCAACCAACCCATGTGAATGATCAATTATTATTTCCTATTGATGCTCATTGCATTAATATAATATGAATGCTTTTTTGTATTTTATCAAAATCTAAGAAAACATGCTAGTAACTCCATCTTTTGATGCAACTGTGAACTCTTTCTTACAGCACTACAGCTCTGCGTTGCGGTTGTGTGGTTGGTGCGTGCGGTTCGGAAGAGATGCTAGACGTCAGCTCTAATCTGTGGCAGACCTTGCAGCTACTTTATTTTTTCATTCCAACAACACAAAGAAAACTGATGGACAGAAACTCAGCAACCAAAAGTCAACACAACAAAGCTCCGCAGCAGCAACACTGTATGACTCCCACAATTTGATCTGCAGAGTGCTGTGATGTCACATGCAAGGTTAAAAGTGGGCAGTGAAACTTTCATGCGAATAAAGTACTTTTAACATCCATCTATTTTCTAAACCTGCTTCATCCCTTTTGGGGTCACAGCGATGCTGGACCCATTCTAGCCACTTTGGCAGGGTACACCCCAGAAAGTTTGCAAGTCCGATACAGGACCACACAGAAACAGAAGACCACACACAAACTTACATTCATATTTAGGGATAATTTAGACTCACCAATTACCTATAAAGAATGTTTTTTGACTGTGGGAGAAAGCCGGAGAAAACCCACACACGCCCAAGGAGAATATGCAAACACAGGAAGGTCCCAGCTGGGATTTGAACCAGAGCCTTCTCAACGTGAGGTAGAGGATGACATGGAAGGGGATTTTCACTCCTGTCCTGTTCCAATCCCAAAGAGAGTAATCCTGTCCCGTCCTGCTCCTAGACCAAATTTAAAAAATAATCCTGTCCTGTCTTGTTTCCGGTAATCCCGCTCACTTATTTTTTTTGTCTTTTTTTATCATAATGTAAAACATTATATGTAATTGTCATTTTAATGTGACATTTTTGGGTTTTAATTTGTAAGGAAAATTATAATGTAATTTGTAATTACAAGCTGCATATGACGTTGCATCACCATCGCACTCAACTCTCATACAGTTTTTTATTCTGTCTGACTCCTACCAGCTTTCTGAACTTAACAGAGGAGTCTTTCATCTTTACTCTTCTCTGGGTGTCATTTTTTTGTCATTGAACTCGCCATGTTGTAATTCTCTTCATCGCTGCCATCGATATATGATTGCTGCACTTTAGATTTAAGCAGGAAACCGTGACTAGGAACAATGATGGTTGTAGTGATGGGAATTCTGGCTCTTCTTAGAGAACTGGCTCTTTGGGATCGGCTCACTAAAAAGAGCCGGCTCTTTTGGCTCCCCACCCCCACGCACACCCGCGCTAAGCGCAAACCATAGGTGAAAGGAGATATGTTTTGATCAGTCTAGTACGGCTTGAAGAGAAAAAAGCAAGTGGGTAAATTAAAAAAAAAAATGCTCATAGGAAGGAGCCGTGGTTGTCGTTCACTCTGAAGAGACACCCGAGAGCCGTTTTTTGTGCGACTGAATTGGTTGGGTCCCCCTCCCGTCACGCTCCCGTAAGAACTTGATCCCGTCCCGTCCTGGTCCCATGATTAATGGCAGAGATGGCTCCCATCCTGCGGGAATCCCGTGACACACAGGGATTCCGAAAACATGTCATCCTCTACTGTGAGGCGAGAGTGCTAACCACTACACTCTCTTTTAACAACACGAGTAAATCCTTCAAAATTTGGGAGGCTTAAACAGTGATGCTCCTTAGTCACCAGATGTTGTCCTATCAGTCTCCTTCCTCACAGCTTCCCACAAAAAATGGAAATGTAAGAATGGAAACTCGGGATGTAAAGGATACAAATACGTTTTGAAAAATCTATATAGTACTGGGAGTATCGGCTGTAAACCACAGATACATACAAGATTATGTTGGTAAAAAGGTATAAAATTGATCAAGAAGTAAATATTAAAAATTCTGGCAAACTTTGTCAGTTTCTCTCTACAGTCTTTGCCTTGTTATGTGCATGTGATGCAAAAGACGTCCAATCACAAACTTGCTTCTACCAAGTCGGGTCAATTCCAGTTATCTCAAGGTGAACCACAGTGAGGGATGCGTGTCGTGTTCACCAACATGTGATAGTCTTTTGTTCACAGCACCACAAAGAACATCTGAACAAATGAACGTAACACACTTTATTTAACCACAAAGAGCTAACCAGTAAAAAAAAACACTCAAAATGCAGGTTTTAATATTTGTAGCTGTTATGTTCTATAGACATTTTATTTTTGCTGACTAAGACAAAATTAAAACAATAAGAGATGCAGATGTACACTCAGTCGCACAGTCCCATCAGAGCACAGACGGGCCAGTCAGCAGAGTTTATTCTCTGTTCCAGAGTGACTGAGGGTCCTTAAAAAGTCTTAAACTTCATTTGACTGAAATAAGGCCTTAAAAGTCTTAAATTTCAGGTGAATCGGTCTTAATGTGTTTTCTTGTCAATGCTATGTGACCTCATGAGAAAGTCGAGAAAGAAAAGACAAAAACGAAACAAAAAAGAGTTAAGAATAAAAACAATACGGTCCTTGCAGACAGGACCCCTGCTGCTGCGGGCCATAATTAGAACTGCTGACTAGGAATGTGGTTCGACTTTCCGTTTTTCCTCACTGCTTTCCTGCTCCACTGCAGTGGGGGTGGGGGGCTCATGTATTTCTCTGCACGCAGATGGCAGACTGCCAAGTAGATGCAGACGGCGTACTGTCTCAGGTGTAACAAGTGATGCATCTAGCGCTGCTTTTGTTTCAACAGGTGTGTATGCTAACGGTACACAGGTGGAGCACGTGGCTAAAACAGCGCGGTTCAATTAGCTTCATTTTTGACATTCAACACACAATCAGCAATAAGCGACCTTACCTAAAATATCTTAAGAAGTTTCTGAACAGGCGATAAAACAAAAAAAAACGTCACATGCCTTTTATTATTCGCGGCCAATGTAACCAGCAAAAGGCCGTAAAAGCCTTTTCCATGTGGGATCAGACGGAGTGCCTTGCTGCTGAAAGTAAGGGACTTTCTGCACGACGGGAAAGCCTGAGTGAGCGGTTGCTTTTGCGTTGTGTATTCATTTCTTATAATGCACACTTTAAAGGGCATTATCCCTTACATTATACCATGATCACTTATGAAAGACATACACATATTCAATCGATTTTAAGTACTTTTTTCCTGTTATTTTTCAAGTTTTTCACAAAAAAACAGACTATTTGATGTGAAGTTGTCACGGTAACATGACAACACGCTGTTGAGCCGAGACGGCTGAGCTGACACCAAAGAAGACGTTAAGAAGGTATCAGAACGAGAATAGTTATTCTGACAAATAAAATGATTGAATAAAAACTGTCTAAATCTTCACAGTCAATGGGATTTTGACCTTCTTGGACCCAGAAGGTACTTCCTATTTGGAACATGAGAGGGGAGGGGTTATGTCCAGTGATTATACAATCAATGTACTGTATGCACCCAAGCTTAATGCAAAGGGAAGTGTCAGGAATGGCATCCGACATAAACCTTGAAGACAAATCAAGTGGATCACAGGAGGCAATAGTTATATCACAGTTAGCACAGTGTTTGTGTATTTCAGGGGTTAGAATTAGTTGAGAATTTGCGCCCCCCCCCGGTTATCTGTCTGCACCCCCAACCGGGGCAGGCTAGATCCTGCCCTGTCACTAATACCCAACCTTACTTACAGTTTGGTTGAAGACAAAATCATAAAACTATCTGAATGACACAATAATGGTGTGAATAAGGCAGACACTGAATCATCCTCTGTTCCACATTTTTCTTGTAGTTTTTTACCACTGATTCACTTGATCTCACAGTTTTACATGACACCGAGGCTAATGTGCCAACTCATTTCCTGCAGCTCTGATGAAATGGGACTGAAATAACTGCAAGCCCGAGACCCACAGTTGGGGCTCGAGGTTTTTCCCTGTGCTTTCAGGATGGGGGGCCTGGGGTTCAAGACCCCTCCCTGGTTTCATGAAGCTCACGATGAACATTTTGACTTTTACCTGTAAAACCCTGAGATTACCGTTTAGAATAAAGAAAAAAAAACGATAGGAAGAAAGGTCTGCTAAAGGACACAAGCTCAAAATTGAACACCAGCTCTCTCAAATGTTAGCTAGCTAACACGCAGATGTGAATTTTAGAAAAGCATCCGATCTGACAGAAAGAGAAAAACAGAGACCAAGTTCAGAGTGGGATGAAAGTTGCAGATCCTTTGAGTAGGAACAGTCAAAGACAAACATCTGAATGTGGCTCACACATGTTTCAGTTTACAGATGCCATCAAAAGGCTTCCTCATCCTGTAACAGAACTTCCTGTGCAGAGAACTTTCAGACTTAAATGCGTGCTTTTTCACGTTTGCACTAATGAAAAAGACATGGCCTTTCACTAGCAACATATTTAAGTAAACTCTGAAGCTGAATATCATTGTCTCATGTGTGTCTCAGTGCAGCGTCTGAGGAACTTCACAACCGTCACTAGAGACAGCTTTAAAGTCAGGAATACCATTACGTTTAAACCAAACTTGCAGGAGTTTAAAGTGAAACAAAATATGGAAGTCTTCTCGTGTCTGTTGTTCTTTTGTCCCAGGCTCTTCTCTTCACAAAAAGTTCACTATTGTTCCAAGTTGTGTACTTTGTGTGACAATAACATAACAAAAAAACAACACCTGACAGAGCATCTGCAGCTTTCTTGTTCTGATTTAAGGTTGATAAAAGCTACAGTCACATGACCCAAGGAGGCTGCTCCGTACAGGGAATTCAGGTTTTTGGGTTGTCCTGCCTCGTAGAAGGTCATAGAGAGGAGGAGCTGCATCTTAAGAGAAGCACAGGTGTATCCTTGAGGCTCACTGAAAATGGAACGTACTATTGCCGTGTGTGGGGTAAGTGTATCGTGAAGTATTTGTAAGGCTAATGTAGCAACTATAGTCGCCATTAAAGAATTAGTCACAACTACCCTTAAAGCAAGATACAGACAAAAAATGGGCAAACCTGTCTGAGGCACGCAAGGAGCGTGCACTTGTCACCTGAACTGCACTTCCTTGGGTTTGTTGGGGTTAAAAAAATTTAAAAACGCCTGCTTCTCACCTAGTTACTTATCTTTAAGTTGCTTAAGTGTTCACTAAAACCTGTCACCAGCAGCATGCCCGTAGCATAAATTCTGCATGAACATTGTCACTCTATGATCTTGATATTTCCAGCAGCCCACCTGTGTGTCCCGCACAGGTTTGCCCATTTTTGGCCCACAGACAGACCACATCCACCTGTTTGGGCTGCTGTGACACATTAGCTAAACTCTTGCATTGAACAAGCGATCCTTTTCTGATTCTCAGTTGTTGTTTTCTAATTCAAAATATTTGACTGAAGATGTGAGTTATTGTGTACAAGAAAAAAGGTGAAAAAAGCTCAACGTTGCTCAACCAAGATCCCGCAGGTTCCTGACACACCACTAACATTATGCCTAAATGTTTAACAAATCAACCAGCAAAGTATAAAACAACCCAACTTCTTGTGTTAAACACAAAATAACACATAAAAAAAACACAAATTAACAACAACGACAAAAAAATCCCACATTGAACTGCAATGGTTTAAAATGTGCTTGATTTTGCTCTGGTTTGGTCCCTCACTCATTTACTTTTGTTTTTAACCAACAGGAAAACCGTCACTGTCCATGACTACATCTAAAAGTAGAAGATTACCAGAAAACTGGCCAAGATGATTTATGCAAGCTTTGAAGTAACGAGGACCGAGAAAACCCAGCACAACAATGCATGTGAACTGGGAAAGTTGAACCAGAAACATTTAAGATGAAAGAACAAAATCTGATTCCTGCAGAAGACTTACCACAAAATGAAAACCTCAGCTCAGCTCCAGCAGAAATGACAAGCTGAAGGTCCAAAGCTCACACTGTAGAGCTCAGAGAAGCAGCTATCAATCAAAGCTGGACACTCATGGGTCTCATCTGTCATCCATGATCTGCTTTGGTTTCAACATTTGTCGCTGACAAAAAGCAGACCAAATTTTTCAGAGAATTAACCCTTGAACAACAGAGCCTAAGCTCCAGTGTTGATATTCTATGACTTAACGTGACTCTTCAGCTGTTCAATGCAATCAACGTAATTCCAGCGGATTCTGAAAGGAAGAACTCACATAAGCGGTTGAAGAGTGACAGTATGTCAAAGAGTGCGTGCTATTTAGGTGTCACTGGTGACATTACTAGTGTTTAAGGGTTAACTGAAGGTAATGGCCTCTGAGAAGCTTACCTTCAATAGAAAGGTGAATTTTTGATGTGCCGTATGATTCAATATTACTGGTAAGGTCCATTCCACAGAGCTGTATCCAGAAGTAGAAGATGGCAAATCCTGTGACTATCTTACCAAGCTTCAGTCCAACTGCTGTACCACAAATGTTATATGCCAAAAGTTTGGAAATGTGTGTTCGAACGACCACTTTCAATAAAGGTCTATGTAAACACATGTAAATGCATGTTTTAGAGATTCCATGTTCAAACGTACAAAACACGCCACATTTGAGCACGCATCAAAAGTTAAACCAGTTGAACTTTGGCCAATCAGGGACTCAGATTTAGTGGTGATGTATGGACGGCGTCCCTTTTAATTCACCAACAATTAAGTACCAACAACCATTTGAAAATTGATCATGAACGAGAAATTATTATTTGCGGTTTGTTCCCGGCTGGAATTCTATGACACAGAGTCTTCTGTTAATCGGAATAGAACTGTGAAAGAAAAAATCTGGAGCAAAATTAGTGAGATTATCACCGCTTTGACATTTCACACCAAGCCTCTTCAAACTAAAAGTACATGCGCTAGTATCAGGTAGGGACTAACCTTACACCGTTTGCTAAAAACTCACAATCAGTGCGTTCTTCAACGTACCACACATGACCGTGTGTACGCAGCATAACAGAACACTGACAACACTGCTACTGAAGCCTGTGATCACTACAACATCCCACTACAATTACTGTGCTATAATCCAAATTAAACTGGTAGAGAATGGTTTAGAACAAACTTATTTTTAAAGAAAATTTGGTTTTAATAAAAGAAAAACAAAAAGGTGACTTTTATTGTCTGTTTGAGGCTCAGAAGGGCCAACTGTCAAATGAAGCTATTGGAGCAAAGCTTGTAAAATGTAGTTAAATTACAACGTGCTACTTGAAAGTACTATTATTTTAAAAATCTAAGATATGTTTCAAAAATGCTTCATCTGCTCTGAAGAAGTGAACTCTAATTTAACATTCCTTAATATTGTCTGTGACGAATGCAAAAATCCTGATAAATTCTCACTTGACTTCCACAGCACCACAAACAACGATCTGATTTCTGACCAAAACATGGATGCATAATCAGATGCAGTGTTACTTACTTAATCAGTGTCCATAGAAGAACAAGCAGTAAGTTCAGAGGGCAGTAGAAGCAGGATCTTAGGTCATTTCACATAAAACAGCAAAATGTGAACAGCCACAATTAACTGAAAACAAACACAAAAAAGCTGAAGATTAGCAACAAGTAAAAACTGATCTATCCAGTGTTGAGCGGAGTTGATCTATCCCTCTTCCTCTAAACTCGTGAGCAGAACACTTACTTCCACTCACAAAAAACGGCAAACTCGGCTTCCTCTTTTTCTGCTCTCCACCTGATGGGGGGGAGGGGGAGCTCAGTGGGGCAGAACTTCAAAAATGTCTTCATGCAAAAACGGCCACGGCACGAATCCACACTTTCTATTCACCAACTCCTACCTCACTTCTGAGGCAAACGAGTGAAGTCGACGTCCAAACAAAAACAATCATCTGTCGCAACATTTACTATCACTGCGTTTGTTCCAAAAAATATTACCCAAAAACTGCAGAATGACAAAAAGAAATGTCATTTATTCTATTCTATGCTAGACAATATAAACAAAAAGTTTCTAATAAAAGGTTTTTTTTTTTCAGAACAAACCAAAGAGTCATTTTAAAGTGCAGTCTTGCTCTTCTTACAGTTAGTTTCCTCACTGCAGTACGAGTTTGGACTGTTAGATGAAGCGTTACGATAGCAACCACAAACCTGTCACACGTCCTAAAAAATATTTGATTCTACACACCCATGCATCTCCTAAAACGTCACCTGTTTAGCCTTTTGGGTTTGGTGGACAATTTCTCAAGATAACAATTTAAAAAAAGACCAAATAACACTTACATCACCATTGTCTGTTCATGTCAGATCCAAAACAGAAGACTTGACAGAAACATCATTTGAAGAAGTGCTAGTTCACCATGTCTTGCACACAGACAGGAAATAGGAAGGAGGTGAGGTGCATGCAGTTCTCGTTAGTATTTTCTTCCAGTCAAAAATGGGAGGGATTAGCATGCATCTGTTCAGCACTAACCAGGGATATAACATAGAAATAACCAGAAAAATCTGCATTCATTAATGGAAGTTAGCAAACTGAACAGAACGTTCTTTTGAACGTGAGAGTGTCCCGTCTTGACTGTCATCATATATATTTAGAAGACAACAAACATTAGTGCTGCATGCAGAAATATGGGAAGTGTCTATATTCACACTCAATGTACTTCTTCATACTTCATCTGAAGTTCCCTGTTTGGTTTCCACCCAGGCACAGTTTGTGGTTAATTTTGTCCAAAAATTCTTCAAAAAAATCTCAACAGAGAGAAGTCTTCTCCTCTGAAACGTGTGCTTTTGTTTAGTCGCTCTCTGCTCTTGACGTTGCTCAGGAGAACGCTTAGGGACACTTCCAGGTTTAGCTCAGAGGCCTGGAGCTGCTTGGAGTCCAGATTTCTCTGCTCTTAGTTTTGCTCAGATTCATCGGAAAGAGCTCAGAGATGGACAGATGTGTTCTGCCTGTGTTTGTAGAGGAAGTGAGGAACAGTTGAAAGAAATGGCATTTCTGAGCTGTCTTTGTGCTCATCCTCGCTTCCTGTGTCCAACATGTGATTCTGACATCATCCTGCAGACCATGCACTCATTTGCTGTCAGTGTCTCCAACTACAACGCCAGCAATAAGGAAAAAAAAAAACAGAAAACTTTCTGCTGATATTGATCATTCATATTTCCTATGATCTTGTAAAGATACAACTTTCTGTTTGTGCTTCAACTCTGTCCTGTATCACATCAGTCCGATGAACCCTGTCGTTCATTGAAGAGCATTCAGAATTTGTCTGCAGGCCCTGACGTCAATGAGACTGGCATGGAAAGCAGAAGCCAGCAGCTGCAGTTCCTCTGAAGACCACGAGACCTTCCATTAACACAAGCTCAAACCACAGAAGAAACGTTTACAGCCTCACAGGAACAAAATGGTCTCAGAAGTTAAGTCCATTTTTGAAAAGAAGCATTTTTTATGCTTGTTAGATGTGGTCCATCACTGATAGTGAGTTTGTGTGTTTTGAGGCAAGACCCAAAATGTTTAAGAAAATAGAACTTTTTTTTTTCTTTAAGTTTGGTGCAACTATAAATGATGTGGCTTCAAAATACACTTAACCTTGGTAAAAGAGGATTTTCTTCTTCAGGGAATCTGGACTTCAAAGGTTGATCTTAGCTGCTAATTTCAGGAGTTTTATCAGTTTTGTTCAGCTACGTTCACACGTCCTTGAGCACTTCCAAGGAAACCTCCATATAAACATGCATTCATGTGCTTTTAGGCTTCCATGTTCAAAACTCTCACATTTACGCGTCTCTAAGCAAGCTTTTAAGTCCATTTTCGGGCTCTGCGCATGACCATTGAACGTGCGTTAAACGTTAAACTAGGTGAATGTTTGACCATTCTGGCACTAAGATTTGGTAGTGATGTAGGGATTGTGAGCTTTTCAATACACATGGGTGTTTGAAAATTGAGCTGAAGGAGAAAGTAATGGGTTTGTTCCTGGCTGGAATCATTTGACACAGAGTCTTTCATATATCAGAACAAAACTGTGAAAGGAAAACCCTGGAGCAAGACTCATGAGAATTGTACCACTTTGAAATTTCAAATCATGATCAACTCTTTAATTTGATTTTTTTTCCCCCAGAAGAACGGACTGCTGTGACAAAATGACATAACTCAAGTACATTTCCTTAAACGATTTATTAAGAACCAAACACTGCATTTGTTGTGTTATGACTGCAACCTGATCCTATTCTAGAAAACAGAACAAGCAGAACTTTAGTCTATGATTTTCTTTTTTAGTTAAAAGCAGAATGAGTTTGCTCAAGAAAAGGATTTTATTCTGTGGAAAAACATATCTTTGCAATCTTATATTTTGCAGATGACATAAAAACAAAGGTCCTAGCTAGCAGGAGAAAAAGGTTAAAGCAGCTCCACAGCAGCCACTTCCTGTGCTCTCGGTGTCACACTTCCTGCCTCACAACCCGTTCAGAGGCAGAGTGCCAGCCCTCTGTCGGAGCTGCCTGGGTTTTTCAGCTCTCTGCAGCAGCAGAGCGAGCCTGGCTTTCTCCTCTGTGCTCATCTGTTTTTCCTTAGCAGATTCTAGCTTCACTGAGGGAAGAAAAACAAGTCTGCTCTTAAGCTAACTTTAGAAGTAAAGTGTTTCTACATATTTCTGCATGCAGCACTAATGTTTGTTGTCTTCTAAATATATATGATGACAGTCAAGACGGGACACTAACTTTGGGTTTTTACACTTTTTAAAGTCCCACTCCGGTCATCTTTTCACCTCTAAGTCCCCTCAGTGTTTTTTTTTCCATTATGTTTGTGCTGCTTTTAGCCAAACTCATAAACCTGTGTTGTTTTCTAGGACATCGTTTCCGCAGAGTAGCAAGAGTTCATTAGAAACTCACCTCTGAGTTGTGGGCGGGACTGTTGGCACAGAATACGCCTGCGCTAATTTCCCATCAATCCTTACAGCCCGTCACAACCCCAGCCAAACATTACTGGCGCGACAAAAATAGCGAGCAGTATCAGAGATATCCAGCCGTACAGTTTTGATCCAGATTCCAGCTCAGGCGAGGAAAACAAAGACGTGCATGGATCTATTTGTCTGCAGTGGATGCATCAGAATGGAGCGGAGCAGGGAGCCTGCGCCTTGCAAGCTGTATTTTCTATATAACCACTACAAGCTCTTCTTTAAAAGGAATTTTTAATTTGCTCCTGATTAAAGATTTCATTCATTCATTCATTCATTCATTTTCCAATCCGCTTTATCCCTTTCGGGGTCACGGGGTTGCCAGAGCCTAACCCGGCTACTCATGGGCGAAGGCAGGGTACACCCCTGGACTGGACGCCAGTCTGTCGCAGGGGCCTTAAAGATTTCAATAAAGAATAAATCAGAAATGCCTTTTCAATCTTAATTTTCTTTATGCACGTCCTCCTTCATCAGAAAAATGCCACAAAAAAATGTTTAAAACACCAAAAACAAGAAAACTAAAACCACCAGCCCACTTCTAAACTCCTTCACCATTGCATGCACGCGTTTGCCTCACTTGGTCCGGAATGATAAAAAGTGTGAAGCTTCTTGCGATAATTTCCTGTTCTAATGAGCACTGAAAGTACCTGTTAGTCAGAAAAGAAAATGAAATGTAAACCTGAAAGTCCTGCTTCTTTCATCTGCACCTGCTTACCATAAAGCTGCAAAGGTGACGACAAAGAATACCAATAAAAAACTCTCGACTTAAAAATATGAAGCAAATTTGATTCACATCATTCCCATATAAAAATCTACTCTGATTAAAAGTTGGGTTTAAACATGGTATTGTTGTGTTTTTTTTATATATTGAGAATATTAAGATTAGAAATGGATTTCTAAATATGTCCTCATTCAAACTCCCCTCTGTGAATCAGGAGCAGATGAAAACATTCTGTTTAAAAAAGAACTTACTTTACTTTAAAAATTACAATCAGAAAGTCTCAGTCTCCCTGCTCTGCTCTATTCTGATGCATCCACCTGTAGAGAAATAGATCCGTGAACGTCTTTGTTTTCCTCGTCTGAGCTGGAATCTGGATCAAAACTGTACGGCTGGATGGCTCCGATATTGCTCGCCATTTTTTTTGCACTGGTAATGTTAGGTTGGGGGTGTGAGGGGTTGTAAGCTAGCGGGAAGGTGTGCAAACAATGAGCTCTCAGTAACAGGTGATGGAAAGGGGGGCGGGTTGCCCTGCTGCTCTGAAGAAACTTTTTTGGCAGTTTTTGGCAAAAAAATTGAATAATTATAACTAAAATACCACTGGGAATGATTCAACAAATATGGCTTTCACCATAGCACCACCCCTGCGACAGACTGGCGACCAGTCCAGGGGTATCCCCTGCCTTCGCCCATGAGTAGCCGGGTTAGGCTCCGGCAACCCCGTGACCCCGAAAGGGAAAAAGCGGTTTGGAAAATGAATGAATGAACCATAAAGCTCTGAGTTACATTTCTGTCCACTTTCTGGTGGGGCTGCATGGGTATCACTGCTAAAATAGGGAAAGTTTCACTTTTTAATCCACAATTCATTTCCAGTTCAACAAAAATCAAGAAACAAGTTTTGGTTTTTGTATAAATCTTTTGTAGCGATGCATTTGTGTAACTCCTCTGAAACTGAACCTAGTCTCCAAGTGTCTTTGTTCCCTAATGTTCTTTACAAAAACAACTTCAAATACTTTACTTAATGTCTTCAATTACTAAATTAGGTCCAGATTCAGATGGATTATTATATGATATCGCAGGACAAACCTTTCCTGTCACCTCCAGAACATTCCCAGAGCTCCGTGGGAGTCACCAGTCAGAACTTTCATGTTTGACAGGTCAGCTCCTTCATTCCTTCTTCATGGGGTGGGGGGGTTAAAAGGAGAATGTAATTAATTTAAGCAGGAAAGACGGATTCACAACATTTATGGATTTTTGATAATATGTTAAATAATTTCTAAAGACTTCAGATGCAAAAGATGCTAAAAATGAGTGACAGTGACGTGCTGTCTCTCCTCATCGCTAAAGTTCTTCTTTAAGTCAGTTCTTTTGATTTTTTTGAGTCTTAGATGAAAAATATCAGGGTTTTGCTCCATGAAGTGAGCAGAAGTTTGTCCTGTGACACATTCAAAGTGATTATTCAGAGGAAAGCAAACTCTCTTCTGAGGAACACAAAGTCCTTAACACTTTGTCTCCATGCAGACCTGCTGCTCCTGCAGGACTTCTATCTAAACTCCTCCAGCATGTCAGACCTGCAGGAGATCCGAACCCGCACCTCAGTCTGCTCTGTTCTGCCCAGACGCCCTGACGTCTCCTCCACGGAGCTCTGAGCTGCTCTGGAAACTTCTCAGCTGGAATGAAGTCTCTGCTCTCCGCTGCGCTGCGCGGCGTCTGCGCGCCGGCAGCCCGCAGCCGGCAGCCGGCAGCCAGCAGACAGCAGTCAGTAGCCGGCAGCCCGCAGCCGAGCCTCGGGGAGTGCTATCTCAGCCTACCTGTGGAGGAACGCCGTCTGCGGCCCCGCCGGTGATCTCTTAGCGTCTGGCGGGGTTCTGCGGGTGGCGGTGAGGAAAACGAGCAGCCAATGCGGGAGGGGGCGGGGGGGGGGGGGGCGACCAGAGCCCTGACGGCGCGGGTTGAACCCACCTGACAGGAGCGGAGAGGAGCCGCTGAGGGACAGAGAAGATCTAAAGGTGTCCAGGTTCACCTCTGGACGGTCATTCCACTCAGAGGAAACCCCACCCAAAATGTAATACCACCTTAACTGTGCAGATTTAAGGTGGTAACTTTTTCTGCTGAACTGGGTACAACATGTATCTAACTCTGTATGGAAGCTACTAAAGGACACAATCATAGTCTACTGCATTTATATTATTTCTAATTCTTTTTTATTGTCTGTTAAACACAAAAGTGATGTTTTTTTCACTTAAAAATATTCCCATTGTTATATGTTAAAGAAGTATATTCATTAGATTTGCTCACATAAGATGTTTTCTTTTCACTCATAGTTATTTAAAACTGTCCATTTTTTTAAAAAAAAAGGTACTAAGTTAATGTTCAACCATGTTCTGTCCTGTCTGATAAGAAAAATGAAAAGAAATGCATTCATAGAGTAAACCCATATATTTTTAATGATCTTTTATGCAACCTACTAATGCATGAATGTGATCTGAAGAGTGGAGGGCCTGAAACAGCAGTAATGTGTCAGCATGAATAATTAAGAAGAGTGTTTTCTGTGGATGAAGTGCATGTCCAGCCTTGACTCAACCCTCTGTGTGCATGGCTCTGGTTGCAGCTTTTCCAGCTGCTGTCTTTTTGTCCGGGTTCCAGCAGCAGGGATGCAACGTTTCCAGATGTGCAACATGCCAAAAAGGAAAAAAAAGTTCAAATCTTAAATAATGAGAGCTTTTTAAAGGAAAGGAACACTTATTTATATGCTCCTGTCCAAGTCTACATCAGTGAAGAACTGGTGTAGTCTTTTTTTTAATGTTATGAAAACAGGAATGCCCTTAATAACCAGCAGCTTTTGCAAACAGGAACCGTCTGTGGTGCGCAGCTGCCTCCAAATATGGTCTGAACATGAACCAGTCTGGAGCCATATTACACAGAATGAACAAGAAAAAAAGCAGGACTTTGGTGTGGGGGGTGGGGGGTATTACAGACCAGATTATTTTAAATCAACTTTAACTGCTCGAAGCTGCAGTTCTTTCTGTCCCAATTTCTGCCTGGAAGGAAGGCTTAATTTAATGGAAGAGGGCTCCATCTGCGGAGCTTTAGCCAAGGACAAACCCCGCCCCCACTTCCTGTCACCCATCTGTTCACATGCTGTATTTGTCTGCATACATCAGATTCGAACGGAGCAGGGAGCTTGTCACCCGTCCGCTGTATTTGTGACATCATAAATAAGCTCTTTTTTCCATGGCTTTGTTTGATCTGCTCCTGAAATACAACGATTTCAACAAAGAAGTTATCAGAAATGCAGATTTAAGTTTCACATTTATCCTCCATCATCAGAAAAATGTTACAAGAGCATTTTAAAAACACCAAAAGCATTTGTTTTTATCTGAGTGGGTCTTTCATTCTTAGTCACTATTCCCGGTTAGTGCTCTATAGGACAAATCTAAAATTCTCAAATCTAATGTCCTAGAAGTTTCCCAGAAATCTTTGCAAAAAACCAGTGTGCATCATTCTATATATGATCGATACTCACTGGATGAGATAATATAGACTAACAATGCTTTGAAAACACAAATGTAAACCTATTTTTTTATTAAATCTTCCAAGTTTTCACCACCAGAACACAGTGGATTCATAAATGATCTCCAGAAAATGTTTATATTTATTCCGTTTTTACTTTGGGAAATGAGTGATGTCCTTTTTTAAAAATTGTCCGAATGTGTCCCAGTTGTGCTAAAATCCAGGGCCACTAGAGTCCTGTACTATACCTGCTGTCTTTTAGGGGTTAGCAGGAGGGAGGGACTGCAGACTGAGGGCCTCTACTCCATTTTCTTCTCTTTTTGGCCGTTCTCTTCCAGGTAACAACAGAAACCCGTTTGCTTAACCTTCTCTTGTGCATCCTCATCACTCAAACCAGCTATCCCCCTGTCCTATAAAGCATTTATGAACTTCCTCTTTTAATCCCAACAACCAGGTAGTAATAATAAAGATTTTTTTTCCCCAAAATCTTTTAATGTTTTAAAGGCCCTGCTTAGACTGCAGTTAGACTACAGAAGCTCTGTAACAAATGCACTTTTATCGTTTAATTAAACATTGTTCAGTTTAAAATGACAAAATGTGTATTTAAAATGATAAATCTTTATTTTCAAAGCAGAAATATTTATATGTAACAAACGATGCTGCAGGATTCTTCAAACGTCGACCAATAAAAAATAACGCAGGTCAGAGAGCATTAAAGAAGTGGGTTTTTGTTCAGTTTTCAGGCTTTTTTCTTCTCAACTTGCATTATCTGGACAGCGCTCTGCTGCTGTACTGTTTCATTGGCTGGTAAAACACAGAAAGCTCAGTGAAAAGTCAGCGCTGGGGGGGGGTCAGAGGCTCCTGGTGGTCAGACATTGGTTGACCACTTCCAGCAGAGACGAGTTCTCCAGAGCAGCAGCCACTCTCTCTTTGTCTGCCAGCTGCTTGTTCACTGCAATGCCAGGACGGTAAACATTAGGAAACATCTAAAGCTGCACATGCAGGTGTGATGGCGGGTGACTCTACCTGCAGCCTCTGAGGCGTGGGTTCCTGGAGTGATGTGGACATCTATCTGCGTCAAAAAAAATCCCCGTTTCAGTAGAAAACACAGGCGAGATCTTTTTTATGGTGAAATAAGAATCAGAACCAACCTTGAACCTGTTGGGAAGGGAGCGCAGGAGCTTGACTTTGATTGACAGGCCGATCAGCGTAGCCATGCTGCAGTGGGGGATGGTGGGAGTGAACTCCACGCTCACAGTGCTATCAGCATCGTTAACCTGAGGACACAGCGGTGCATTAGACCACACCCCTCTGGATAACCTAATATTTTAAATAAGCAAAACATTTGATTTCATGATCATCTGATACAAAGGAAAACAGCTGGATGGGAGTTTTTACTCATCCAGAGCTTCAGCCTGTGAAGACTCAGTGAACAGAGAAGAATCTGGACATGCTGCCCACACCATCACACTACCACCACCATGTCTAACTGCAGCTTTGATGTAAAGCGCTCAGAAATGCTGACAAACCCAGTTTACAGCAGCGTCAATCGTAGCCTAAAATCCTGGAGAACATGAAACCATTCAGAAGATCAGCATCAGGGCAAATGGAAAGAATCAATTCAACTTCTACTGGGCAGGATTTTCACACCTGACTTGATTTGATCAATCACCATTATTTCTGACATTTCCATGTAAAAACCTCTTTCTGTTTGGTTATGAAAGCCAGGTTTCAGATCACGTTGGATTCATACTGAGTGGAGACACTGACATTAAAAAAATAAACGCTTTCAAAATAAAAACAAACAACAACAAAAGCATTCTAGAAAACTGCTATAAAGTATGCATGTCTCAACAATGGAGTATTAGGACCACTGCATATGATAAATAAAGATATGAAAATAAAAGTCGCAGAAGTGTGAGAAAAAAAGTCTCAACTTCTGGAAATTCTTGTCAATGTCCTATACTTACAATTAAAGAATGCTGACTTGCTAAAAGACTTAGTATTTCCCTATTTGTGAAACCAATGCTGAAGAAACTGCTTACAATGTGCTCTGTTTCTCATATTAACACACCATGATAGTTCTTTTGTTGTTGTTCCTATTTTTCTTAGTAAACAGACATCTCCCTCATAAATTTATGACTTTAATCGCATGAATTCTCAACCTATAACTTATGAAATTAAGTTCATTCTTGTAAATTTTTTACTTTATTCTCTCATATTTTTTTGTATTTTTATGGTGGCCTTAATACAGGGATTGGACAAATAATTGGAACACTTGGAGAAACTTTATTTCAAATGGAGTTGGACCCCCTTTAGCCTTCAATACAGCTTCAATACGTCTCAGAATGGAATCATAAAGCTTCTTGACTTCTTCCATCGGAACTTTCAGCCATTCTTCCATCAAAACCTGCTCCAGCTCCTCCAAACGGGAGGGTGGAGCGTAGCGATTCCTGACTTGTCGCTCGAGTATACACCACAAATGCTCAGTGATATTGAGATCCGGAGATTGAGGCCATTCCATGTGTTCCAGCTCAGTTTCATGCTCGTCACACCAGTTTTAACAATATAGGCAGTGTGGATCGGAGCATTAAAAAGTGTAGTGTTCCAATTATTTTGTCCAACCCCTGTACTTTGTCGTATGTCTCTGATGCATTAATGTTTTTTCAGATTTAATGGTGAAAGATTCGTTATTTTCAATGTTGGGAATTCAAACAAATATGGGATTGGATTGTTGACTCTTCTTTCACAAACGATTCAATTCACTTTCAATGAAGTTCATTTAAAAACCACCAAGTTTTCAAGTTCATTTAGAAATGGTGGTTGTCTAAAGCAGACTACTTTTTGGGATCCAGTTTTCCTCAGATGATTGTGTTTTTCATTTTTAAACAGAAAAGGACAGTTTTTTCAGGAAATCACTATTTTAAAATGGCCTTTAGTAATCAGTTATGTAACGATTACATTTGTGTCGATGATCTGAGTCAACTTAAGATGAATATTCAACTAGTAAGAAACAAACTTCAGCTTGATGCCACTGGAGAGATTTGAACTGTATAAGAGTAAAATCAAGAGGATGGACCCAAACGTCTGAATTCTTAAAACGTTTCAATCTTCAACAGTCATTGATTCTTTCTGAGGTGAAACCTGAAAAACACAAACAGATGAACAACACTCATACCTGGACTCGGACTTGTTCCACCACGTTGAGCTCCTCCAGGGACAGAGGATGCTCCGGGTCATTGATGGATCGGATCAGATGTGACATTAGTTAAAGAACAAAGAAGCAGAAACTAGTATGAACACACACCCAAACCAAATCAAACTTTGCTTTTGAATTGTTATTTCACAAAACCACTTCACAAACAACCAGAACCAGACCCGAACAAGAGTGATGGTTCCCCGAGAAAGGACAGGAAAGAGTTCTAGGATATTA
This sequence comes from Adrianichthys oophorus, assembly GCA_036245035.1. Lineage (NCBI taxonomy): Eukaryota > Metazoa > Chordata > Actinopteri > Beloniformes > Adrianichthyidae > Adrianichthys > Adrianichthys oophorus. The sequence goes on along the minus strand of BSAI01000187.1, from coordinate 3,691,288 downwards.
TTTGTCCATCACTGACTGTGCAAGCTGTCCCAAATAAAAAGATGAGTTTTGTCTGTAATGGACATCATAGATACACCTCAACTGTGAGACAGACTGTAACAAACGAGAGGAAAAAAAACAACAATATGACTTTCAAAGAATCATTGCTTAGTGAATTGTATCGCTTTCAGACCTGATTCTCCTTTAAGAAGCTGTTCCATCCTCCACTTGTTCCTGTTTGAACTGGTTACCGGTTTAAAAGACACCTGTCCACACCCTAAAAAGGTCAGAATGAAACCTCTCCACCATAACCAAGACCAAAGAGCTGTCAAAGGACACACAGGGTCAATGACCTGAAGGAAGCTGGGACCACAGTAACAAAGGTTACTATAGCAACACACAACACTGGCAGAGCTCCAAAGGTCCCCCTGCTTAAGCCAGAACATGTCCAGACCTGTTTAAAGTTCTCCAGAGACCACCTGGAAGAGGTAGGAGGTGGGGTATAAACCCCACTCGCCGTGTTTGGAAGAGAGAAAATGCCAAGTTGAATCCTAAGAAAACCATACCCACTGTGAAGCATGGGGATGGAAACATAATGATTTTCAGCAGTTTTTCTGTTAAGTGGACAGGACAACTGCTTCGTATTAAGGTAAGGATGAATGGGGCCATGTATGGTGAGATTCTGGGTAGAATCCTCCTACACAAACTCCTTCCATCAGTGAGAGCACTGATGATGAAATGTGGTTGGATCTTCCAGCGTGATAACCAAACATCACCTGGGCAACCAAGAAGTGGCTATGTAGGAAGTTTTCAGGTTCTGTAGTTATGTAGCCGGACTATGGACCATTGAGAACTGGACACATAATCCCCTCCCCCCTGGCGTTCCAAACAGGAAGTACCCACTGGTCCTAGAAAGCCAAAATAGACTTCTATTCAGAAATAAACAGCTTTTCTATTTGTCACTAAAGTGAAATAAAATGTTGTCAGAATAACCATTATCGCTCTCATACTTTTTTTAACATGTTCTTCTCACATTTTTTTTCTTTATCACTAGTTATTCAAGTTATAAAGTGACCAATCAGATGCCTCAGTGAAAGCATGTTGTGTCCACTGGCCCCCCACCTTGAATGTTTGATTGCCAGATTCTCCCGAGCCTGCTTTCAGTTTGCTGCTTTGAACAGCTTTTTTTCTGCCTTCCTTAAACACCCAAAGTTCTTTCCAGCCACAGTCCCATTCATCCACATTCACACACTGATGGCGGCTCTGCTGCTGAAGACTGGCGCCAACCTTCCATCAAAGGCGATGTGGGGCTCAGTGTCTTTCCTAGGGACACTTTGACACATAGGCGGACAAGGCGGGAATCAAACCTGCAATCTTCTGATCAGAGGTCGACTGCCCGAGTGCTGAACCACAGACGCCCCTGTGGAAGGAGTGTGGTCTTTCAACAAGCTCACTCTTGATTAGTGGGGGTGGTTGCCATAGAAATGTTGACTCAGACAGACTCGGACGACTCAGACCAATCCCCTATCGGGGTGGGGGTCATGCTGCGATCTGGGTGAAGGTCATCTATGTAGGGGTCATGCTGCAGTCTGGGTGGGGGTCATGCTGTGGTCTGGGTGGGGGTCATTCTGCGGTCTGGGTAGAGGTCCTGCTGCGATTTGGGTGAAGGTCATCTGGGTAGGGGTCATGCTGCGGTCTGGGTAGAGGTCCTGCTGCGATCTGTGTGAAGGTCATCTGGGTAGGGGTCATGCTGC
>BSAI01000187.1:3676061-3689545 GCA_036245035.1 Adrianichthys oophorus | reverse complement strand
CTGAGTGGGGGTCATGCTGCGATCTGGGTGGGGGTAATGCTGTGGTCAGGGCAGGGGTCATGTTCTGAGAGATGTGAAACGCATACACGTCTACACCTTAGAGATGAAATTTTTTTCACTTTAAATCATGCACCATTTTTCATTAGCTCTTGTACTTCTCATAAAAAGCTTCTTGAATTTTATTTTTGATCATTTTCATTCATAAATGAAAATTCTTGATAAATGACACCAAAACAAGTGCAAACCTGCTGCTTGGGGACTTTAATTTTACCTGATTTTGCCGTCTACCCTCACTTCAATTGTGATCGACCTCCTGGTTTATTTTGTAGTGATGGTTAAAGGCATATGGGACTTCCGTCAGATTTGGCAACGCAAGGAATTGTGGGATACCATTCCCTTTTGCCTGTCTGATCAGATTGGGGTTTAAATGTGGGTTTTTGTATTTGTGTTTTGTTGTCTGGCTGTTTTACTCTGTTTTGCCCTTAGTTATTGTATCCTGTAAAGTTGATTTCTTTGTGCGCCGTGACTGAGAGGAAGGGAGAGGATACTAACCCTGGTGATGTAACGAGTTCGAAGTTCAACAAGGAAGCCAGAGTTCCTAACCAATCTCTCAGCCTCCTGTATAGTGTAATTACAACGTGATAATTTAATATGAAGGGCCTGTGACCTTCGCATGTGCGAACAGTGCTCAGTCCTATAGAGAATCTGTGGAGGGATTGGAAATGTGTGTTTTCCCAACTGCAGGCCAAAATCACAGCTCTTGAGATGATCTACATGGAAGAATGGACCAAAACAACAGCTACCATAAAGCAATTATTCTTTGTGTATAAATATAATTAACCTTTTATTTTTCTGTCTCACAGTTGAATTGTATCTATGATTAACATTACCTTTTTTGAAGTGAGACATTTAGAAGAATCTGGGACTTTAGTGCATCACTGCAGGGGAAAACTGCTTTTTACAACCAAATGATTTTGTTTTGGTTGGAGATTTGACAAATTGGGAACGAATTGTAAAATTAAACAGACAAAATGTATTTTTGTTGTTCTGAAACACAGTAGCTTTTAACTTCTAAGAACAGCTTATAGCAAAGAAAGGACTACTCTGAACCAGCTTCCCAAGAGCCTCCATCAAAACCCTGAAAAACAACTGTGGAGGAAACCAAAATATGGCATCTGGACTAAACCCACACAAACCCGAGACTGAGCAGTCTGTCCATGAGTGGACCAAAGCATCTGTTCACAGCTGCAGAGGACTCCATGACAATTCCAAAAATGGTTGCACTGCAGATAAAAAGGTTTTTCTTGCAGTGTCATTGTTTTGCAGATGAAGTGTCTGTGAATTCTGCACCAAACCAAACTGTTAAAGAGTAAAATCCAATCACAACTCGACCGAATGAAACCATGACATTAAACATTTGTAAATTCAGCTGCCCTGTTAAGTTTTTTTATTTTTTGTAAATCCAACAGTTATAGTGGAGATCGAAAGTTTGGGCACCCCAGGTAACATGGTATATTATTGTGCAAAAAGAACCACCTGCAGACAAATAGATCCATGTACGTCTTTGTTTTCCTTTTCTGAGCTGGAATCTGGATCAGAACTTTATGGCTGTATAGCTCCAATATTGCTCGCCATTTTTGTAATGTTAGGTTGGGGTGTGGTGGCTGCAAGCTAGCAGGAGCGTGTGTAAACAGATGGAAGACAGGAAGTTGGGGCGGGCTTTTGAATAAAAACGTTATAATCATAATTAAAATACCACTTTTACAACAGAGCAAAGGTTGACTGGAGTGGGACTTTACAGGTTTTTCAACTTTAACTAGCACTTTTGATTAGATTTGTGGGACTATCCGAAATTTGTCGAATTGTACAAAATTAACGATAATTTAAAAGAGACAGATCATGAGAATTCCGTACAAACGTAAGACCCTGGAACACAAAGCCTGCAAAGTAAAGCATTAACAGAGTATTCGGTATTGTGTTGGTATTTTTTTTAAGGATATCAAATATTTCCCGGTCGTCGATGGGGTCATGGACATCCTCGTCCTCCTCGGACGCCGTCTGCTGCCTTTCCCCGGACCGCTGGAAGATGACGGGGTTGGCGTTCTCCAGTTGAGAACTTCCCGACATTTTACACGATTTTTTTTTCAACCAGATGTGAACACGAAACTGCGCATTTAAGCAGGTGGAGTCAGTTTGTTTTATAACGACCTCCTGACAGAACACTTCCTGGAATGACGGAAAGCAGCAGCGGACAAAAAGGCTGATATATATATATATATTTTTTTACTTTTGTTATTTGTCCTAAGACCATCACCCTACCCATTATTATTAGTTTATTAAATAGAATTAATAACGTGTATTTAGAAATCTAAATTTTAAAGGTTACATCTTTTTTATACTTGAAATAAACCAACAAAAAAACTATGTTCACAGTGAAAGTTATCTAAAACATAACTGTGCAAACATGCAGAATTTCAGTAAAAAAAAATGAAAAACCTAACTAGGCTACCTTCTTGTTTTTTTTATTTCAGCAGACTGACTTTTCCAATTTTTTCCTTTACCGTCAAGCTTGAACCTGATCCGGACATGCAATTTACCGCCACCTGCTGGTGGGAGGTGAGCACATACCTCCAAATGCAAAACTAATCAAGTTGGTTTAGAATTTAAGTAAGAAAAATGAAATATTTTCCCCAAAAAGTTAATATGTAAAATAAAATGTCACCTAACTTCAAAGTATCCCCCCCCCCAAAATCTTTTTTAAGGAGTTTTTTCTTACCAAGAAGTAGGGTCTAAGGCAGGGACGGGCAACTCCAGGCCTCAAGGGCCACATTCCTGCATGTTTTCCAACATACCATGCTCTGGCATGTTCTAATTGGCTGGACACACCTGAACCAGGTAATCAGTCAAAGGTAAGGGATGGATAGCTGGAAATCATGCAGACACTGAGGCCCTCTGCCCCTTAACTTATCTGACTGTGACAAACGACAACTCAAAACAGAACTTGACTGTCCTTGGCACAAAGTAGTACATTTAAAGTGTGTTTTTGAAGTATACTTGAGTATAAGTATAGGAAGTCTACTAGTATAGACCATGTAATATAGTGTAGGAAGTAACAGAATACTTATTCAGACTAAATTAGAACATTTTAAGTTTAAATATATGATAGTACATAGAAAGTAAACTTCAAGTAAATTGCCTAATTTTTAGTGTTGACTAAGTTTATTGTACTACATTTAAGTAGACTATTTTTTTGCTGAGGGTGAGAAGAAGAAATATCACATAAAAAGCATACTAGATGTCCAATCCTCACAAATCCACTACAAAGACAAAGTCAGGAGTTATGTTGGAAGTAAAACATATGTACAAGTACATTCACATGGGAAATGGCTCAGCAGTCATTCCTCTGTGTTGCAGATTATGGTCACCAAGTATCACATTACGCCCCTGCGACAGACTGGCGACCAGTCCAGGGGTGTACCCTGCCTTTGCCCATGAGTAGCCGGGTTAGGCTCCGGCAACCCCGTGACCCCGAAAGGGATAAAGCGGATTGGAAAATGAATGGATGAATGAAGTATCACATTACAGTATGTGTCGGAGATTTACATTTCTACAGTCAGGATTAATACTGTTTTCAGCTGACAGCAGAAAACAGACAGAATGTAAACAGTAAAGCATTTACATCACATCTCATCTTATCACATCTGTTTTGTTTTTATCTCCATCACAATAAATGTCTTCCATTCTCTGCAGGCATGTGTGATGATGTCCTCACTTCCTGCTGCATCACGGCTGACAACACAGTCATCCAAGTGTATGATCATTAGTAAAACTAAGCCAAGATAAGTACTGGAACATAAACGCTGCATGCATGTATGGCCTAACGCATGTTTATGTGTGTGAGGATATCAGGAGATGCATGTAAGAGAAAGTTTACAGTGGACTGTATTCATCTCACATCATCTGGCTGCACCCTCCAGCCATTAATCGCTTAGCTACATGCACCTGTCTGGGGGTTGACCCATATGGGTGCTGCAGATTTTTGGGTTATCCAGGCACATAGAAGGTCGTAGACATGAGGGGCCACATCCTAAGGAGTGCAGGCGTGTCTGAAGTTCCCTTGAGGCTCGTGTGGTCGCTTTAAGGGACATCATGACAAAATCCTCTAAATAAATAATAGATGTCAAGAAAAAAATGATCTCCTAAATGTTTACATGTAAGATTTTAATTTGAACAGGCGTATTCATTCATACTATAAATACAAGACTTGATCAGAAATATTTGTTGCTTTTAAACTGCAGGTTAAGTTGATCAACATGAAACATCTCAGCTACTGTGTTGTGTTATGTGTGTTTCTAATCAATTTAATCACTGTCGGGGTTTATACATGTGCTTGAGATCCTTCAAAATGCAAGAATAGGTCTAATTTAGCCTTCTCAAGGTTGGAAAAGGTGCTTGAACTTTGGATGAGGTACTTGGAAAGTGACAGAGAAATAAAATTATTCATGGAAATTGTAAATGCCACCACTCAGGAAACAACTGCCAATAATTACTTATCCTGCTGTTAAACCACAGTTTTGCTTATTTGCAGCTGAATGGCATGTCTTTTAATGCTCTATATGCAATTAGAAATTGAAGTAATCATTTTGATTGGTATGAAAAGGGCTAAAACAAAGCTCCAACCGTGGACCTTGAAAGTGCCCAGTAAGCTGCTGCATAATCCATACTCTGAAAACTTTCTTTAAACCAGGAAACAACTTTTAGGAGACCTTCATTATGACAAGTCAATCTATTAAATAAAAAACCTGTTTTCTGCACTATAGGAGGCACCATATTATAAGGTGCACCATCAATGAATGGTCTGTTTTCAGATTTATGTCATACCGTATATGAGGCGTAATAAACTATTAGACGCAATAACTGAGACAAAAGGGTCAGGGATAAATCCGTGTGCCAATTAGACTTTTTCAAATGCTTCAAATTAACTCTACAACTTGTTTGTAACATGCTACACATAAGCCGTGTTAGCCTTTTCCCAAAACCTGTAACTCCCAACATTATTGGCAACCCAAAAAAAGATGCAGTCCCTTAGCAGTGTTAGCATATTCACAATAATACCCAAGCAAACATTTAACAAAGCACCTTGTATCTCTCAAAATCGCTACAACATCAGTAAACACAACCAGAATTCATTCAAATATTTCAGTTTATGTGTGCCCTGTACTGTAGGCCTACGTGTCTTTAACTTGGAATAGTGGGCAAAATCCTTGGAAATGATGACGTCTATCCATCCATTTTCAGAATCACCTTAAGGGCCACTGGACTGCCAGAGGAATTCAGCTACTGTTGAGTGAAGGCAGAGTACACCCTGAACAGATCACCGGTCTGTGACAGGACCGCACAACCACACCCATGAGCAAGTTAGAGTCACCAGTCAACCTACGAAGCATGTTTTTGGACTGTGGGAGGGAGCTGGAGAGTCCAAAGAGAACCCACACATGCACAAGGACAGCATGTGAACTCCACACAGGAAGGTTCCAGCTAAGCTTTGAGGCAGGGCCTTAAGGCTGTGAGGGGGAGCGCAGACCACTGCACCACCGATGACATGAGACAAAAGAGGCAAAAGTTTGGTTCTTCTCCACTTGTTTGTATTTTCTCCAGTAATTCAAAATGATTCACTGAGTAATGAAAAATAAATAGTCGAGAACAAGCTCATTGTGGGGTTATGGACCCAGGACATTTGTTTTTTTTTTTTTGTTGGGTTCCACTTCCTGTTTTATTTTGTTGTTGGTTGTTACTTCCTGTGTTCTCACCCTCCTTATTGGCACACCTGTTTCCATTTACCTCATCCCCTCCTCCTGTTATAAGTCTTCGTCTCCCCTGCACTGGTTGTCGGATGGTCTTTTGTACCTTCATGAGTTTGTGTTCAGTTTTTGTGAACCTTTCTCGATTAAACGAGAGAACTTCGTATTAAGAGTGTCGTCTGCATCTGTGTTCACACGTCAACCATCCGACCTTAACATGGACACAGCAGACGCGGAGACGTTACGGGCACTACTCCGCCAGCAAGAGGAGCAGGTTGCTTGTCTTCGTCAAGGGTTGCTGGAGATGTCAAGCCGTCAGGAGCGACAATTTGCCGCGTTGGGTGAGCGTTTCGAACAACTGGCGGAGCGGGTTCAACATCCACCGTCTTTCCCCTCGCCACGCCCATCGCCTTCCATGCCGGTCCAGGGGACCTTGGATGGAGTTTCTGTCGCTCCTGCTGCACAGCTAGCCCGCCCAGAGAGGTTTTCCGGGGACTGCCGGGCCTTTATTACCCAGTGTGAGCTCCACTTCCAGTTACAGGCTCCTCACTATCCTACGGAACACGCCAAGGTGGCCTTCATTATTTCTCACCTTACTGGCAGAGCCGGGGCATGGGCTACCGCCGAGTGGCAGCGTGGAGCCCCTACCTGCGCATCTCTCTCGGCTTTCCTGGAGGCTTTCCAGCAGGTTTTCCATCATACCAAGCCAGGCAGAGAGGCAGCTCGTGCGCTTATGAGATTAAGACAGCGGGACAGAAGGGCAGCTGACTATGCCATAGAGTTCCGGACCTTGGCCTCCACTAGTGGATGGGACACTACTGCGCTCACGGACGCTTTGGTGGAGGGACTGTCCGAGGAATTAAAGGACAGACTAATCTCGCTGGAGTTACCAGCTACCTTGGAACCTCTCATCGCCCTGGTTATCAGGATAGATAACCGATTACAGGACCATAAGGAGGAGCATGACAGGATGGTTCCCCGCCAACCTCGCCGGCCCACCAACTCACCTGACTGTGCTGTTTCTCCCGCAGAAACCCCGTTGCAAGTGCAGGAGGAACCCATGCAGCTCGGACGGGGCAGACTGTCTGTTTCCGAACGACGGCGGCGGATGGCGGCAGGTGAGTGCCTTTACTGTGGTAAGCGGGGTCATTTCTGCAGGCAGTGCCCAAACACCTCTGCTCGTTCAGTAAGAGTGGGCGCACTGACGAGCGGTGATTCGGCGCTCATCATTCCTAAACCTGCTGCCTGCTTATTAAAGATTCGGGTAATGTTCCATGGGAAGGGGGTTTCGGTCAAAGCTTTGGTGGATTCAGGAGCAGAGCAGAACCTCATGGACGCCGAGCTAGCGAAACAGGTCGGTCTTAAGTGCGAGTTGTTGCCCCGTCCATTAAAAGTGGTCTCCCTTAACGGGCAAGAGGTAGCCTCAATCTCTTATCACCGAACCTATTCATCTTATTATTTCAGGTAATCACCACGAGATTACCCGTTTTTTCGTCTTTTCCTCCGCCCAGAACCCACTGGTTCTGGGTTACCCCTGGCTTATGGCGCACAACCCAGTCATTGACTGGCCCTCCAGTCGGGTCTCTGGCTGGAGTGAGAGATGTCACACCACCTGTCTGCGCTCAGCTCGGCCTCCTGGGGAAGATCCCGCTGTCCCAGTAGGGCGGCCGCCCTCACCTGACCTATCCGAGGTACCGCCGGAATATCACGACTTAGCTGAGGTTTTCTCCAAATCACGAGCTCTCTCCTTACCGCCTCACAGGCCTTATGACTGCGCTATAGAGCTTCAACCTGGCGCTACCTTGCCTAAGAGCAGGTTATATAGTCTGTCCGAACCCGAGAGAGAGGTCATGGAACAATATATTGCTGAGTCTCTGAATTCTGGACTTATCAGACCGTCTTCCTCGCCAGTGGGGTCCGGGTTTTTTTTTTTTTTTGTTGGAAAGAAAGACGGGTCTCTCCGACCATGTGTTGATTATCGGGGGCTAAATGAGATTACTGTCAGAAACAGTTACCCCCTGCCTTTAATGAACTCAGCATTTGAGGCATTGCAGGAGGCCAGGATTTACACCAAACTGGACCTTCGCAACGCCTACCATCTTGTGCGCATCAGAGCCGGTGACGAATGGAAGACCGCCTTCACCACTCCTCTAGGACATTTCGAGTACCTGGTTATGCCGTTTGGCCTCTGTAATGCTCCTGCTGTGTTCCAGGCAATGATAAATGATGTGTTACGTGACTTTTTACATCGTTTTGTTTTTGTATATTTGGATGACATTTGGATTTTTTCCAGGGACGCCAGCGAACATCGGCGGCATGTTCGTCTGGTGCTCCAGCGGTTACTGGAGAATAAGTTATTTGTGAAGGCGGAGAAGTGTGAGTTCCACTCTCCGTCTGTTTCATTTTTGGGGTTTGTGGTAGCAGAGGGTGAGGTGAGACCCGATCCAGCTAAGGTGAAAGCGGTGGTGGAGTGGCCTACACCTGCTAACCGGAAACAATTACAACGGTTTCTGGGGTTTGCCAACTTCCTTCGTCGCTTCATCCGTGGCTACAGTTCGGTGGCCGCGCCCCTCGCGGCTCTCACCTCTACCTCTTCACCGTTTGTCTGGACGGAGGCGGCGGAGGCCGCTTTCAACAGGCTAAAGCAGCTTTTCACCTCTGCACCTATCCTGGCCCAACCTGACCCTTCCAGGCAGTTTATTGTAGAGGTGGATGCCTCTGATACGGGGGTGGGTGCGGTATTGTCTCAGCGAGGGGGATCTGACGGTAAACTGCGCCCTTGCGCTTTCGTCTCCCGCCGGCTTACTCCGGCGGAGCGGAATTATGATGTGGGTGATAAAGAATTGCTAGCCATTAAGCTAGCTCTTGAGGAGTGGAGGCACTGGTTGGAGGGGTCAGCTACACCGTTCCTTGTCTGGACAGATCATAAGAACCTGTCATATCTGCAGACTGCCAAACGGTTGAACTCCAGGCAGGCACGGTGGTCTCTATTTTTTAACCGATTTAACTTTGTGGTGTCCTATCGTCCCGGTTCTAAGAATATTAAACCGGATGCCCTCTCCCGACAACAGGAATCGGCTGTGCAAGACGGCCAACCAGCCTCTATTCTTCCTCCCTCCTGTGTGCTGGGCGCTCTCTCCTGGCAGCTGGAGAGGGACATTAAGGCTGCCCAAGTTCAGGAGCCGGACCCGGGAGGAGGTCCTCCTAATAAACTGTTCGTCCCCAGCTCACTCAGGTCCCAGGTTCTCCAGTGGGCTCATGCTACGCGACTTACCTGCCACCCAGGAATCCGCAGGACTGGCTCTTTTCTGCGTCGCCGTTTCTGGTGGCCCAGTATGACCAAGGACGTCCGGGACTATGTTTCAGGTTGTCTGGTTTGTGCCCAGAACAAGGTCAGCACACACCCGCCTGCTGGACTCTTACACCCATTGTCCATCCCGGGTCGGCCTTGGTCACACATTGCTCTGGACTTTGTTACCGGCCTACCTCCTTCTGCCGGGAGAACCGTTATTCTGACTATTGTGGACCGTTTCTCGAAGGCAGCTCATTTTGTGGCTCTGACCAAACTCCCCTCTGCTGCAGAGACGGCTAGATTGATGATAAAACATGTCTTCAGGCTGCATGGCATCCCCACCGACATGGTGTCGGATCGTGGTCCTCAGTTCATCTCACAAGTCTGGAAGGCGTTCTGTGGGGCTTTCGGGACTACTGCCAGCCTGTCTTCTGGTTTTCACCCACAGACTAATGGTCAGGCGGAACGGACTAATCAAGACTTGGAGGCCGCTCTCCGGTGTATCTGTTCCCAACGCCAGACCTCCTGGAGCTCCTTGTTGCCACGGGTGGAATATGCGCACAACTCCCTCACCTCATCTGCTTCTGGTATGTCCCCATTTGAGTGCTCTCTGGGGTACCAACCCCCCCGTTTCCCGAGCGAGACGGAGGTGGCCGTTCCGTCGGTTCAGCACCTATACCGCCGCTGTCGGCGTGTTTGGCGGGAGGCTCGGGCGGCCCTGTTGCGTTCGGGGGCTACCAACAAGAGGCTGGCTGATCGTCGACGCACTCCGGCACCTACTTACCTACCTGGCCAATCCGTCATGCTGTCCACCTCACACATCAAGCTTCGGACAGAATCCAAGAAGCTGTCCCCCAGGTACATCGGTCCTTTCGCGATCCTGAAGGTCATCAATCCTGTGGCGGTCAGGCTGCGTTTGCCCAGGTCCTTGCACATCCATCTGGTCTTTCATGTATCTCAGCTGAAGCCGCATGTTACGAGTCCCCTGCAGCGGCCTTCCTCTCCGCCACCCCCTCCCCGCATCATTGATGGCCAGCCGGCCTACACAGTCCGTCGCCTGCTGGACGTTCGGCGACGGGGACGTGGTTTCCAGTACCTGGTGGACTGGGAGGCGTCCTGGGAGCCTGCTTCGCGGATTCTGGATCCTGAGCTCATCAGGGACTTTAATCGGCGGCACCGGGACAGGCTTTCCCCTGCGCCAGGCGGCGCACCTTGAGGGGGGGGGGTACTGTGGGGTTATGGACCCAGGACATTTGTTTTGTTTTTTTGTTGGGTTCCACTTCCTGTTTTATTTTGTTGTTGGTTGTTACTTCCTGTGTTCTCTCCCTCCTTATTGGCACACCTGTTTCCAATTACCTCATCCCCTCCTCCTGTTATAAGTCTTCGTCTCCCCTGCACTGGTTGTTGGATGGTCTTTTGTACCTTCATGAGTTTGTGTTCAGTTTCTTGTGAACCTTTCTCAATTAAACGAGAGACTTTGTATTTACGAGTGTCGTCTGCATCTGTGTTCACACGTCAACCCTGACACTCATGAAGAAACAGTTTAGGAAGTGACTATAAATCAGGGATTATCTCTGCTCAGGCTGAAGGTTCACTTGTAGGTCTAGACTCGTGTGCTTAACTCTGTTCTGACCATCATACTGTTTGGTTCATGACATAATCAGAGCTCCACTTGTCCAGATTAAGTCTTAGAAATACTTTGGTTTCAATGTGGTGATGTACTGTGGTTGCAGTACCCCCCGTAGCCACACGAGGGCCCTAGAAGATCACCATCAGGGTTCTGAGCTCTTGTCCTAGTGTCCATCAAGCTGGTGTGTGTGTGTGAGAGGACGTCCAAATGCAAATCTGCGAGCACCTTCTGATTATGGATCACAACAATAGCAAATCAAATGATAAATCAAATCAGAGTGGAAGTTGTGTCCTCAGTGGATTTTAGATGATTAAATGTTATGTTGCATTCAGAACCTGAGATTGTTTGAGAGATTGTTTGGTGGCTTTCACAGCTTCACGGAGACGCTGACAGATCAGATGACAGATCCCAGCCTCTTCTCTCATTCTCAGAGCAGACGATGAATCGTTTCCTAAAAGTCCTTGTTTGTTTCTTACCGTGAACTGATAACTCTAAGTAGAAAACAGAAAGCTGACTCCAACGAAGGAGAGCAGGAGCATGAGGAGTGCTGCAGAAATGACCAGCAATGTTGTCCATCGAAGAATAAGGTTTCACGTGGAATTCAGACGCATTCATCCTGACAAATCCTTATTATGCTTATCAAACATACTGAGCCACTTATTGTGAGATTTCATTTTTATGTTTTTTTTTTTTATGGTTAGAGAAAAACTATCGTCCTTGTTGGAAAGTCAATAGGAAGCCAGTTTTACTCTATGAAATAAACTGGCTCATCTCTCATTATCCTCTTCATTCAATCATCCTCTGACCATGATTGCTTCTTCTGGGACAGTTTTCTCCTGTTCATCTCTTAATGATGGATCATGTTTACTGTTTTCGGCTCAAAATTCTATTTTCCCATTATTTCATTATTTGTCAAAAACTCCTTTATCTTTTTTTGTTCTGCTGTTCACCTCCATCTTCATAGCATATTGTTTCAAGCTTTCTCTGCTGTCTGTTTTTACAGAGTTTCAGAGGATTTTTAAACTAGCTGTGTCTGCTGTTGCTGTTGTTTCTAAATTATGCCAAAAACATTTTGAAGTTTTAAATAAAATACCACAATGTACGCTGTACTTGTAGGTTTTTCGATTGAAATGATGCACGCCAGCATCAAACTACAAAAGGGTTTCCTCTGGTGGTAAGAACCAGCTTCTTTAGCAGGATGCAGGTCTGGGAGATCAGAGAATGAGAGCAACCATCCTGAACAGAGCTTCATTGAATGTCAGCAGTCCATGAAGAATGTCGTCCAGAAAACAGGAAAAAAAGGACATTATTGTGACAAATCAAAGGCCAAAAGTGCAGATTGAAATCCTCAAATTTTATCATCAACTGAACGTCATTAGAGAAGCAAAAGTCATCACTGTGAAAAAGGTACAGTGAATTTAAAAACTCAGACATTGATTGACCTTTTGATTTTATCCATTAGAGTATTGTGTGTTTTGGTTTTGCAAACAAAATTTACAGTATTTTCTGCTGGATAAGGCGTACCTAAAAGCCTTAATTTGTTTCAAGAGTGACAGAACGCCTTATGATTGGGAGCGTCTCATATATGGATTCATTCTGGTTGCTCTGTCAAAATGTCAGTCTGTTGTTTTACAAACAAAGTGTGTCACAGTAATGTTTGTTTTAGCTGGATCAGTCAGTCTTTTTACATGTTGCAAAAAGCAGTTCATAAAGTCTGACTGACGGATGGACTTCTCTCTTTTGTCTCAATGAATGCGCCTTATACTTTGGTGCGTCTTATATATGACATGAGTTCAAAAATAGACCATTCATCAGCGGTGCGTCTTGTAATCCAGTGCCTCTATAGTACAGATATTGTGTTATACAAACAGTAACAAACAGAACATACCTTCTTTTATCTCACGCGGAATTGTGCTAAAACTTTATGAGACATTTTTAGATTAAGTCCCGCGTATCGTTCCAGGATGTGAAGTGGTAATTGTTGCAGTTTCTCCAAAAACCACTGGAGATTGGCCTCAAGTGGGAACAATTTCCCATGTGCCCCCATATCACAATTTACCCCAAATAAATGTATGCACCGCCTAATGCACAGCCACAAACTTTTTTTGAAATGTACTGATTTGTTTTGTATTCATCACAACTATAATGATGTTTGTAAACTGGCATCCCATCCTCCTTCTCGTGAGAGATAACTCTTTAAAAAGCTCAGGGATGTCCACATGAAGAAGGGATCCTCTCCCAGGGCAGACAGGCGATGTGCTAGAACTGTTAACGAAGAATTAGCTTATGTAATTCTACAACTACATGTTTAAAAACAACTACATGCATGAATAGTGTAGCAGATGAGCTTCAGAGACGAGGTCCACAGCCAAAGACAGGAGCACAGATGATCCACAAGGAATCTCTCTCTGGAATCACTCCGCTGGAGGGAAGTGGGAAAAAGGGACAACATATGAACTAAATAAAATATAGTACTAAGTAAACGATAAAGGATACGGGAGAAAAGTTATAGAGGACAGAACCCCAGTGCACCATTCTTCCCCCAGCTTCTAACTTCTTGTAGCCTGCTAGCAACTAATTGGTGTTGAAATTTGTTTCAACATGTTCATGGTAAGTTCCATGTAATAAGGCACAAATAGCGGATGGTAATAATAATAATAATAAAAAATCTGCAGTTTTAGCATGTCAATATAAATATATCATTAATCTAATCTAAGCCCGCGTAAGCCAATCAAGCAGAGGGAATAGCCCCCATGGCCTG
>BSAI01000187.1:3608757-3676051 GCA_036245035.1 Adrianichthys oophorus | reverse complement strand
CCAAATGTGTGTCAAGAGCTGTGCAGACATCCTGTGCACAAAGGTTTATACCGTTAGAAAAAACAAGTTTATTTCAAATGCTGAAAGTTGATGAACATCCAAGGACGTTTTTTGTGAACAGAAGTGAAAGGGAAAGGATGTTTTGATTAAAAGAAAACATTACCAGATTCAATCACTTCCATGTGTTTAGAGCTCGTGAGAATGAGTGAACATTTCTGCCATTAGACAAGTGATGAGCTGGTGGAAGGTAAAATGTAGAATTTGGATTCATTTAAAAAGTGCTGATGGAAACTGCTTCCAGCTTCTCTTTTTAAAGTCTGATTTTTTTCTTGGTGGCAGATGGATGACATCTTGCAAAAAGATGTGAAATTAGTAATGAAATTAAAACAATAAACCAAAGGGAGAACTAAAATCCTGCTGAACTTTGTTTAGTCATGCAGCAGGATTTCAGCCTGAATGAAAGCAGCTGCTTTGCTTACTTATGGTGGCAAATGCAGATAATCCTGATTTAATGATAAATGTGGGACGGGAAAGTAATAAACACATTTCCATTCCACTTTTGTCCACAGTGACTTTAAAATGAGCTACATTGTAAATGAAAAGGACGTTTGAGTCAACATGATCTTTATAAAGGTCTCAGCCAGGAGGGATGCCAAGGATGAGACAGGGTTTAGGGTACCAAAGAGGTGATCGTCCACCACGTAGAGCAGGGGTGTCCAGTTATCATTTACCATCATCATGAATGATGAGGCACAGTGTCATCCACATTTGGAGGTTCATCTTCCCCACAAATACTTGCAACTTCTTGTTTTCTTTTTAAACATGACTAGTTTCATATCTGAAAAAAACAACATGAGATACAATGTTGAAAACGGGAGTTCTTGCTTTCCATAAAACAACTGTCTGGGTTTTAGAAAAAACTAATCAATTCGCTGATTAAAAAATTGAATTTATTTTCACCGACAAAATCCAATACTAAATTAAAAAATCCAGTCTTCTTTGAAAACTATTTAATACATTTTGAGGTTAAAAACAGGCTTTCTGCTAGTTTTTAATGGAGAAATGTTTTATTTCGTAATTGAAAGTTACACTTTTGGTTGCCCTTAAAATAGCAGAAACTAACAGAAGTGTTGGGAAAAAAAGAATTAAATAACTTATCAGCTCTGGTTAACAGCTTTGATCAGTTTGTTTAGGAGTCAAAATGTTTTGGGTTATCATCAATGAAGTAACTTCTTAACTTCCAAATTGAAGCACATTAAAAAACCAAATGTTTACCAGAGCCAAGCCAGATCACCAAGTAACACATTCAAGTCCATCCCCATTCACTCCACTGTAAAACAGGCTAACTGAGTAAGCATAAATACAATAATACAAAATAACATGGAATAAAAAAAAGTTTTCTTGCTCAGGAAATTACACGTAACCAAGGATGTAATCTTTCTTAATAGGTGACTGATAGCTTTTCTTGCTTTACCCTTATAGACTTTCTAAAGTGGCAGAGGTAGGATGACATTATCTCTAAACTGTCATCAAACTGGCTTAATATAAGCATAGGGTTAATCTACCTCTCTCCAAACAATCATCATGGGTGTCTTAAACCTTTCTCAAATGGTTCTTAATTGGCTTTTGTAAGTGAGAACATGTAAAAAATCGACATTTCTGAAATTTCACCACAAAAGTCCTTGAAACATTGGTTGGATGACAGCCGTAAAAACTCATTTTGAGGAGGAAAATTCATAATTAGCATTAGAATCCGACTTTCCACGCCCACAAATGCTGCTGTTGGTCAGTGTGGGGTTAGTTTAAGTCACATGCTGTTGCAGCTCAGTGTGAAAGCAAAAACGGAGATTTATTTTCACGTCTTAAAGTCCAGAATTCATTCCCGTTTCAGATTGTGAACAGAAGCACTGACAACTCATCTTTATGCTGAAATAATCTAAGCTATTGCTTCAGATTTGCATGAAAGGTTGATCAGTTCAAAAAAAAGCTGAAACACACATTTGATCTTATAAATCGAGCAGTTTGTTGTCCATTATAGAGTGTTGATGTGGGAGCTAAAATGAGCTTTTCTGTGGTTTTCCCATGATGCAGCGTTCGTGTCAGCCCTGGCCTTTCCCTGCAGCCTTTCACATACATAAAAAGGAGGTCTGACAATCTCTCCTGAAGATAGAGATGTAAAGGTCCAGGCTTCAAGGTTCCTCAGAGGTGTGTGTTCAGCAGCTGTAAGCCACCTCATCATTACCGCTCCCCACAGGAATAATGTGCTTTCTTTATCAGCCACTTCACTTAAGTTGAGGTTAAACAGAGAGCAGCGCAGCTTCACAGTCAACACCGCCCTGTTTCCAAACACTCCCGAAAGATTACCTCCGATTAAAATTTTAATCCATCTGCTTTTTGGCAAACTGCGAGGTGAAAGAGTTGAAGAGAAAATATTATTTATGTTCAGTGCTTTTCTGATGCGCTCCATTGTTCCCTTTATGTGTCCCTCCTCTCTGTGCTCGCCAAGCCTGAAGACGGGGAGGAAACAGTTGCAGAGACACAAAGGAGCTGCTCAAATTACACCTGTGACAATTACTACAGCAAGGCCTGCTGTCCGCCGGACAATAGACTGTCATTTAAAACTCCTCACAGAAAACGTACAGAAAAAAAATCAATTACTGCTCACGCTTTGTTGCAGGTTTTAGGCTGTCTGGTGTGTCAACAGCAGATTAGTACAATAACACGGAGACGTTTCCTGTCTGTTAAATGACAAAATTACATGTAATCCTATAAACACAAAAGACCTCTCAGTTCTACCTCAGTAACTTCTCTACACAGAATCAGAAAATCTCTTTTCTTTACATTGTCATAATTGAAATTGCAACTTGACTAAAGGGATTGCAGTGATGTTACAGAGGCAGAAAAAAGCGTATTTAGGAGCCTCTAATTAGAACATTTCGGTGAAATGTCTGAAACTACAGAGTTTTTACTGCACAACGCTCCTTCCATGACTCTGAAAGGAACTGATGCCTAATCTGGAAAAGGAGTTTGAAAGGTGCTTTCCACTAATATTAACTCGGGAAAAAAGTTCAAAGAGTGTTTTGGGTTTGTTTGTGTGTCATAATACGAGTTAATCATATTAAACTGCTGGACAGAATCGTTTTCCCCTTTTGTCAATAGAGCCACACTTGTACAGAAGACGGCATGGCACCAGAGCTGCATTTATGGGTTACACCTATTGACTATGCAATGTCACGTATGAGGCCTTCAGCCTCGCCCACTCCCACATTCTGACCACAGAAGATCACACCAGTCACAAGCTCTGGAGATAAATAAATCCTCTCTCAACATCTTACTGCTTTGAGAGCTTCTCTCTGAGCATCTCACTCACCATGAGGGTTTTCTTCCTCTATACTCCACACTTTAATAGTGAGACCAATGTTTCCTAATCCCATTCCCCCCCAACATCCACGGTTTAAGTTTCCCAGCTGTCAGACTCACCGTTGACAACGGTGATCGTATGTCTGGCCGGTCAGAAGCTGCCACTGCAGAGGTAGTAAGAGACGAGGCAGGACAATGGCCCTTGATGTCTGTGGATATCCATCGCTGGACTCGGAGGTCTCGTGATGATTCCCATCAGATTCAACCCTCAAACTTGAAGAATTTCCCCAACAGATCCTGGATTTTCTCTTTTTGTCAGCTTTCAATGTTTTAAGGTGGCCTTGCCCTACATAGGAAACTGGGACAGTTTGGAAGAAGGGGATTGAGTTGGCAAAGCAAACAAAGGACGCCCAAGTACTACTGAGGAGCACTGGGAACAAGCTGTGCATCCTTTTTTTCTCCGATTTTCACCCCAGCTGGTGGTTGTTTTTTTCAAGTGGTTCTTGGGTAAAATACTCCATCTACATACAGATTTATGAACAGGGTTTACTTCTGTCTGTTAATATTGAAGGAAGAGAAGCATAAATAAAGCTATTGTCTCTTTCATGACCCACTAATAACTCCCCAAAATGGAGTTTTGGGCGTTTTTGATATGTTCTTGTGGTATTTTTCTTATGATGGACGACACATACAAAGGAAATTGCGATTACATTGTAATTCTGAGTATTTCTTTTTTCAAATCATTGTGAATCAGGAGCAGGCTAAAGACTGCAGTTGGAAAAACTGACGTAAAAAAACTCGCCACATGCTTTCTGAGACAGAAACAGAGAGCTCTCAGCAACGGGGAGGTGAAAGGGGGGGGGGTTAGGGTCCTGTAATGAACTCCTGCTGCTCTGCAGAAACTATGTCCTAGAAAATGATGCATGTTTTTTGATTTGGCTGAAAGCTTTATGGAACGGTTTGAAAATAGTTTAAAAGATGATTGGAGTGGAACTTTAACGTCGCTCTGAAAGTTGTGGCTTTCTGTTGAGATGACCACATGAATGACACAGACGGTGTTCATTATACTGACTGCAATTGTTTAAGGCAAACTGAACCAAACACGGGTATGGTCAAAGTTTTGTGAAAGTCTTTATATTTCTGCGCAGATTCTGAGGAATGAGGCAGACAAGCATGTTTGCAACACACACTTCTCCTGTATGATTTTCACTGCTCATCATTTTCATTAATAAATCATTTTCATATATAAAGAGTCATATTAAAGGTGGGAACCATTCAGATGAAACTAAAACAATGTTTCACTGCACATTTAGGGTAGAAAATGGGAGCTGTTCTGGTCTGAAGAATTTTGTGGCATCAGAGAGGCAGATTAGACCTTTCCCCTTCTCTAATACATCCGAACCGCATCTTCTGAACCTCACATATGGACGGTGCTGAGAGACACACCACTGATAGTAGGCGATTGGAAAATAGTACAGACACCTCCTGCAGTGACTGCAGCCCCTCAATAAGCTGTGCTGTGCCTGTCTAACGTTAGGACCAACTCATGAGACCAACACAAACATGAATTATTCCCAAGCATCAGCTCTGTCATGAAAATGAAACTTTAGTGTGCAAACTTTTGGAAGCTTTGGTGAATCTTCGTTCGGAAAGTTTTACTTTCACGTCAGGAACTGCAGGGGCCTCGGGGTTTATAAAGGCACCAAGGATGCTGAACCAAAGAAAGAAAAGCTGGATAGAAATTCCACCTTTGCTGTGAAAGCAGCGCTCGACAAATTTCATGCTCAGTTGTCAGTGTTGCCCTCCTACACTGAGGGTTCAAGAACAGCTTGCTCTCTTACTGTGGAACACAATCGCCTCATTTGTGAACGTAAAGCAGGGCTTTGAATATAACTATTCATCTTGAGTTACTATATTGTTATTCAGACATCAAGGCTCTCCAAGGTCCGCACTCTCCGCAGAAGCCTACCTTGTCTAAGAGAACCAAAACGGCTTTAACGGAAAGTGCCAAGTAGCCTAAGGTCCTAATAACAGGAGCACTAAAAGCAGACTCATAGTAATGACAGCATGCACTAATAGTTTCTCTTGTCGACTTAATGCGTTCCAAGAAAATATGAGAAATGTACACGACTTTCTTCTGTCTCAACTTAGATGGAGAATCTACACTGTACAAAAAAAACCACAAAAACATGGCATCTCTTCTTATAAGTTCCATTTTCCTGTTTTATTGTAAAATATCTCATTAGAAGATCACAATATGGCTTCAGATTAGCTAAAGTCAGGCTCATCACATGCTCAACTAAACATCTTCACCGTGATGTAAATAACAACATTTCTGGAAAGCAGCTCTCTGGCTTCTTAAATTGTAAATTTTTTTGTTAAACAGACCACACATCACATATTTAATGCATTGCATCTGATATGAGCTTAAAGAACCAATCCAATGAAAATCCTGTTTAACATGTTCTTGTGACATTTTTCGCATGATGCAGAACATAGACCCTTACGTGTTGCTGACATGTTTGCTACCAGCTGTGTGCATGTCACAGGGTGGTCTACAAACTTGATATTTTGTTTACCACCTGCATTCCTGGTACAGATTTGCCTGTTTTTTGCCCGCAGACAGCCCACATGACGAAGGTTTTGGCTGATGTTTTCTTGTCACTCATAACTGACTGTTATGCCAGTTTTTTTAGCCTAAAAGTTCTTGAGCATGATTACATGTTCCACGATCCAGAGGAGAGATCCTGAAGAGGAAGACTGCTAAGATTGTTCTGGATGTGAATGGAGTGTTAGGTTGGGTGCTGAGTCTGAAGCTGGAGGTTGAAGCTTGAGGTTGGAGAAAGAGAAATTCTGGAGGGGGATGGAGGTGGTGATCTGAACAGACTTTAACAAACATGTATGTCAGAATGGCTTCTTTTCGTTGCCAAAGCCGATAGACGATAGATTAAAAAAATTTTTAAAAACAGCTTGTTTTTCCGGTCAAGTGCTTCTATATACCAAGCATTTGGCTCTATCAGTGATTCAGAATGACTAACAGTGCATGTTTGCATACATCTCTCGTGTCATCCTCTTTGAAGATGATTGTTGTTTCAATGCACAGAAGTATGAAAACCCTGGATCTTAAACAATATGCCATCCTGTTGCTAGGAGTCTGTTTAAAGCAGCTTGTTGTCATGTTGCTCTTTGTTGTTACAATCAACACAACTGTGCTCTGATATGATGAAGATGTCAACGATTAATCAGCAAAGAGCCGAAGGACGAAATACAAGAGTTGGGAAAGTTATGACTTTAGAAACTGCTTCAATAGTTTCACTTTGAAAGAAATGTATCTTTATCCTTAAACTCTTCCGATCTGGTGACCAAATACTTCGACATCCCCACCAATTTCTCCCTACATCTACATTCAGTCCTCCAAATGGAGAGTTATGGAAAAATATTGTCTTCAAATTCCAACGTTACTAACCCTCGATGATGTCATCAATAGTCGCTGGTTAGCGCATAGCTGCCAGTGCTTGAAAAATACTTGACAAGGTCATTTTTATAACTTTTAGAAAGTCATGTACAATAATTACTTACATTTAAATGTTAACTTCTGTACATCAGAGCACATCCGCACGAAGAAATCTGTTTCTCCTCTGCGGCACAGCGCGGTGCGGATCACCCTGCCGGAGGAGGCAAACAGAGCTCTAACTCTCCACCTCATCCTTTTAAAAAAAATAAGTATTGCTTCAAATGCCCCTGCACTTGGAAGGGTAGGGAGAAGCCATAGGGACAGGGGAAAAAATTCAGATTAGGTTTATTCATAAGGTTAGCTTAAATATTAGCTCAGATTTTAAGAGGTCAATGAAGAAATGTGAAAATTGAAATGATAACGTTGAAAGAGCAAAGCATTTTAAAAGAGCTTTTTTTAATGTCACATTATTGAATGTTGAAAAAGTCTTCAAAAGTATAAAATGAACCTAAAAAATGTTAGGAGGTGCAGAGTACAGACAGACACTTACTCCTCTGGCTAGATGACTTAGCCATTTTCTTCCTATTCTTTGTTTTTTTCCCCTCATCCTGATAACAGGAAATACCGCCCTCCAGTGATCAGATGTTGAACTGTAGTTTTCCCAGACATCCTAAATTGTTGTTTTGCTCTTGGGAATTCCACATCTGAAAGTCATCCAAACCAAATAACAGTTTAAAATAGGATCACTGCGGTCGCTCTGTTGAACCAAAAGCCATCTTAATGCTTTTGTCCAATATTTTTACGCAGTGTAAATCCACAGAGCATACTTCTGTTAGTAACTGCTCAAAAGATCAGTCAGTTGTGCCTGATCAGCTAAACATCAGAAATATATTTTTCATAGATATTTGAAAAATAGGTGTTACTAACCTTCTGAACAGAACACTGCTAAAAAAAATACACAATTTTCTCTCAAAAGCTTCTGAAAATCAGTCAAAAAAACAAAGGATGATTCCAGCCTGTAGCTTGAGTTTCAATAACTATTCTTCACAGTCAGTATTTTTTTTCCATATTTCCAAAATTCCTTTTGGGGTTGCCGCAGTCTAGGCACGGAGGGCAAAGGTGGGGTGCACCCTGGACAGGTTGCCAGTCTGTTGCAGGGCCACACAAACACATACACACACCTAGAAACAATTTAGAATCATCAATGAACCTCTGAAGCACGTTTTTGGACGATGGGAGGAAGCCGGAGTTCCTGAAGAAAACCCACACATGCACAAGGAGAGTGTGCAAAGGGTCCAGCTGGGTTCAAATCACTGCCTTCTCACTATGAAGTGAGAGTGTTAACCACTACATCACCATGCTGCCTTAAGTCATTTTTAAGTAAAAAAGTTGTGCAAAAACAGTATAAACATGTATGTGTAGAAATATACATGTTTATGCATTTTTTTGTCCTAAAAATAGATTTTTTCCTAAAATAGTTTTAGTCCTTAAAAATATATTTTCTTAATTTAGGCAGACACAAAATTCTGATCTACAGCAAGTGGGCCCATTTCAACAGAGCAGCCCGTCTATGGTCAGAAAACAAGACAAAATGTTAAACATAATAATATTCAACCTATAAAAAGTCACATGGTTGTTTGGCAAATACTGTTCATTAGCTCAAACATATGCTGTTGTTTAAGTCATTGAAATGTGTTATAGTTTCTTTTTTCCTTTTCTGCTGCTGAACTGTGGCAGGAGTCTGAATCAGAGCATTAAAGACCCACCCCAATAAAAATTGTGTTTTGGTGTTTTTAACATGTTGTAGCATTTTTCTCATGATGGAGGATAAATGTCAATGACAAAAATGACCAAAAAAAGACAAAAAACTGCTGTTTGAAAAAGCTTGCAGTTGCAGACAAATAGGTCCATGCACATCTTTGTTTTCCTCATCTGATTTCTTTTGCTTATCTCTCTATTTACTGGTTGTAGGACAGTTAAATGTGTTTTCTCGGTGTAAAGAAGCTAATTATTTTACCCTAATGACATACTTAATTACCCTTCTATCATTAAAATCTGGGAATTTGACCAATCAATCATGATGAATGAACCCCCAGTTGAGTTTTCTACCAAACATGGATCACTTCAAACATGCTTAAGGTCTTGAGGTTTGTGTGCTTTTGCAAACCAGTGCTTTTGGAATTTGCAGTGTCATAAACATTGGACCACAAACTACTGTATGGTAGCATCGGTGTGGCAGGCGCAAATGGCCAGGGATGTAAAGTTACCATCATAGACCATCAAATATGGACATTTAATGTGAGCATAGCATGGGGAAACAGCTTTGACTCTACTTTGGCCCCACTGGAGAAACAACTATGTCCTCTGACAGGCTTTTAACAGCACAAGAGTGAGATGTTAACTCTCTGTCCATTCTATGGAGGCAACTTCTGCTAGGATCTACTCTGTATTCTTAGTTACACTTTAAAACTTCCTTTTCTGCTATGTATATTTCTCCTCAAGAGGTTATCTTTTTCATGTTTTCCCAAAAATGATTATCAGACTTCAAAAGCCAAAGACTCCTTCAGTCACACAATGCCCCTGATTTACTAAGGCCCCTGGTGAAGAGTCCTAAATTGCGTACGGACACAAATAAGTAGCAGTTTTCTCTATGATTTGCGAGGGATCAACTAACAATGCTTCCATAAATGATAACAGGTGCAAAGAGCACTGTTAAATGCTGATTTAACCAGCACGGTGGTTTTTCCATGCAGTTTAAATGAAGAGCAAGGGGGTTGCAAACACAAATTAGATTAACTATTAACCTATGTTTAAACCGGCCTCTGCAATGCTCGTTCAAGCAACCCCTTCATGAAAAGTCTTCATAAACCCACATATATGCGTGTTTTGGGCTTCTATCTTCAAAACTCTCTTGTTCAGCAAGTTTCAAAGTATGTTTTTGGGCTCTATGTACAAAAAAACGTTGCTAATGAACACGTGTTGTGACGTATAGTCGGAACTGTGTCATACCAAGTCTTTGGTTTATTGGAATGGAGCTGTAAAAGAAAAAGTCTGGAGCAATATTCATGAGGCTTATACCGCATTGACATTTCAGAACCAAGCCTCTTCCAGCTGTACAGTAGGTGCATGTGCTAGTATTAGGTTGCAACAGACCAGTGTGAACATCGTATGTATGCTAAAAGCACGACACATGCCCGGTGTGAACAAAGCATAAGAGGCCTCCTCATTCTACAGTTTAAACATATTTACATATACTTTGAGGTCTTTTCAGGTACTTTTATTACTTACTTTTCCTTGAGTCACAGTCTGGTGTGCAGATCATTTACCAGTTAAATGAGAAAATTTGTTTTAATTTCTTTGTGAAATGATCAGTAACAGAAAACTTTCCCTTGAAATTCTTTAAAAAACAAAGTTGATAATTGCAAACGTGGCCTTTCTAAAGCAGGTTACCGGCTGACACATGGTGCTTTGCCCTGTGATGTTTTGAGGGAAACTGAGTCTCTTTTCCTCCTCAGCCATTGTGTGTCCATGAGAAGCAAAGACTCCTCAATCCGTTTCCCAGGCTGGAGCTCTGCTCTGCAGCCTGCAAAGTCTGGCTCCTCTTTAGTCACTCCTTTTTTAGCCTCCTTTTTACCTTTTTCAAACAATGGACCCGGCCCCACTCCAAGGAGAGCCCCCCCAAACAATGAGTGAATAAAGTTAGTCCAACATGAAGCCCTTAAACCCACCTCAAAACTGCTGCCGGGCAGCCACACTGCAGATTTGTTTGTTAATAGTCCAATTAGATAATTGCCATCTTTCACTCCTTTTCCTCTTGGTTTCCCATAAAGGCATGAATGGTACTCGAGGAGGGGTGCAGCCTGAAGAGGGCTTCTGGCCAGCTAAGGTGACAAGAAGGGCCACAGAATGTTCCTTGCACTAGGCCGCTGGTTTGAATTGAATCATTGTGGCCTAATCAATGGTCTTATTGGATTACTGGCCACTGCTGTGTTCAGAGAAATTGTTGCGCTGACAATGAAAATAGCTAAGAGTTGGTGGTTGGGTGGGTGGGTTGGAGGCTGGAGGGAGAGTGCTGGAGAGAGGCAGGGGCCATTCCAGGGGTGATAGAGGGAGTGCAGACAGCTGAAGCACTAATGACAAGTTTTGTTCCCTTCTTTTTGTGTTTTTTGAATCGCACAGGTTAAGATTACGAGGGCTAAGCATGGCTGGCGGGCTGCAGTGGTTGGGATGCTGCTGGATGAGACGAGAACAGCCCGCCGCTCATGGCGCCGCTCTCTGACAATTTCAAGACTGTTCCAGATGGGAAGGCATCGCACACAGCAGCAGCTCTGTAAATGACAAGCTCGTCACTGCCTTTATAAATTTTGCTCAACGCAGATTTGTTAGGATTCACCCCTCTCCCTCTCTGCAGCTCTTTCTCTCTGCTTCTCTGTTGCCTACAATAGCATAGCGGTGAAATCTGATGATTACAGAACTCCGCTGATTGCTGAAAAGCCAAAGGGAGAAGAAGATCAAAGTTGGCTGACATGCAGCTCCGGTCCTGCTCTCTGACCAAGGTGGGGTAGGAAATATCTGCAGGTTTCCCGATTGAAGGAGGAATGAAGAATCGGGGAACTTTTTTCAGCTCTGAGAGACATCAGTGACTGTGTGCGTCCAGGGGCGCTTGGGAACAAGACAAAACCAATCACTCCTGGGCCAAGAGGAGGCAAGGCGAGGGGGGACAGGACAAGAAAAACCCCTCCATGAGGACTTGATCTGTTTCCACAAACAATTTAGTGTATTTGTGAGGTTACGCAAATGTAGAGGCAGCAAAATTACCGTAATCAGCTGAAACAGCAATTGCGCATCCATGGCGCTGATTATTTGGAGATCATCTATCAGCCTGATGTGTATGTAACGAGAAAAGGGGGGCACTGAATTACTGTCGAGTTTTCAGAGACAACTCCATGGTCATTGGGCGAGGGAGTTTGGTCAGAGACAATAAGGTTCCTTGGACGGGTGACGGAAGTATTTCGCCAAACATTAGATAGCTGACTCTGCTTTGTTGGAAGGTGTTGTTTTGAAACAAAAACCCGGGCAGTTCAGACGATCCACAGAGCCGCTTTCACCTTAATCTCCCTTTCTTCCCTCCTCTTCATTGACAAAAGAAAAAAAGAAGCGGCCAAAGTACAGTTCGCAGAGGGATAAACCAAGCATGGAAGTCAGGTACAACCAAGAAACTGAAGCCATGGTAATGAAGAACGGGCTGAAGGAGCCAAAGGACGGCAAAGATTCCCAGAGCATTTTGTCTAAAAGCTTCCAGAAGGATCAGCAGGACTCCTTCTCCTCGTCAGGGAGTGTGGACAACTGCGAGAAGAGCAGGGCGAGTGCGGGGGACCCGGACTACTGCCGCCGAATCCTTGTCAGAGGTAAAACTCTGCGGTTTTAGCTTCTTCAATCTCCTTTCACAGCTGGGATGGTTTGGTGAGAGCAAAACCAGTCTTTTTTATTGTTAAAAACAAAATTGCAACACACATTTTTTTACAGCTTAAAAAAAAAAGCTTTTTAATTCAATTTTATTTTTGAAATGATCATCATATTTTTGCAGGATATAACCCTACATATTTGTATACTTTTCAAATAGACGGATATTTTTGCTGCTGTGTGACATTTTTTCTCAGTAATAATTCAACATAAAGAGTTTAAACAATTCAGTGAAGGCTGTTATGTTTAAATAGATGGCAAACCAGACCGTCAAAAATATTTATACATTTTAGTTAAAATTATGCTGCATCTGCTGCTTTTTTATTTTGTATTTACTTACTTTGCTGGCTTAAATAAAATACTTTCAAAAAAAAAAAAAAAGAAACACCAAGAAGTACACTTTATTATTTTACACCAAATTCCAAAAATAATACAATTCTAATGGTTTAAAAAAAATGTAAACTTTAAATTAATACAATTCAGAGTACAACAGGTTAAAATTATTGCATGAATACTTTTTCCTGATTTCCTTTATTACAATTTCCAAGTAAAAATATTCAAAAAATGATTTATGGTTAAGTAGAAAAAAAACCATCAGCTTGTTTTTAAATATATTTCATGTTAAAACACCTTTTATGGGATAAATCGCATTAGAGTCTGTTACTCCGAGTAATTTATGTAATTTCCTTCCTGCAGTGTTGATCCAACACTAAGTGTCTGAGCAAACAAATGCGGAACACAGCCTTGATGAAAACCCGCGCTCACTTTCACAGATGTGGGACTTTAGGCAAATGTAATTTTTTTTTTCATTTTGTTTTTGATTTTTGTTATTTTCCTTCTTAGTTTTCCTTTTTTTTTAGAATAAGAGCAATAGGTTTTTTTCTTTCTGTCTAAACTTAAATTTAGAAATGTTTTTTTTTTTTGTGTGCATGATTTCATTTTATTCCTTTAAAGACAAATTTGTGTCTCACTTTGCAGATTGATTGTGTGGCTACAAAAGAATGAAACAGCACAGAATATTTTCATTTGTCTTTAAACAGGCCTCTGTGGAAAATAGATTTTTTTATTAATGAGATGAAAACTAAAATATCAATTACATAATTTCTATTGAAAATAAATGCAAATCAAATTGTCTTTATTGTAAATGCAGCCAAAAATGTGCTTATGTTAAAATATTTCCTTCTTAATTTTTTGTATTTAAAAAGAGTGTTCTCCTGTTTATTTTTTTTGTTTGGTTTGTTTTTAAAAAAGTTCAGTAAGGAGAGTGTTTTTCTCTGACATGTCCTGCTGGTTGTTGCAGATGCTAAAGGCTCCATACGGGAGATCATCCTGCCGAAGGGCCTGGATCTGGACCGGCCCAAACGCACTCGCACTTCCTTCACGGCAGAGCAGCTCTACCGGCTGGAGATGGAGTTCCACCGCTGTCAGTATGTGGTGGGCAGGGAGCGCACGGAGCTGGCACGGCAGCTCAATCTGTCAGAAACGCAGGTCTGTTTGCTTCCTGACCGACTCAGCTGTGAGCAGATCTCATTAGTTAAGGATGGGAACGGCGCTTTCTGGCATGTTTTTGAAAATAGCAGGGATGACGGGTCAGCTCACAGTCTTTGCCTTTGTTTCCATCTGCACTAAAAACACTCACAGTCTTTATTTAAATCAAAGAAGAAAACAAAAGAGCTGCTTGTTCTGTCAAACATGAAGATCAACCAAAAAGACCACATACAGCAGAAATAATGAGATGGAGTTTAGAAGATAGTTGTTGTCATTTTGCTGTCAGTTTTTTATTTTATTTTTCTGCATCTGAAAGCTTAAACAGTGAATCCAAGTCTTTTATTGCTGTCGGTCATTACAACCATTTTAGATAAGGGCCCCGGTTTTAGGTGCTGGAAATGGGTAGTAAAGTGTTTAGCTAGCAGGACTTTCCTGAGAACTATTGCATAAATGTTCACAAATCCTCATCTTTATACTTTGGGAACACAGATGTCTTTCTAACAAAGTGAATGTGTTCAGTGGAGCTTGACCTGTTGACCTTCATTTTTAAGTGAAGGCAGGCTGGGAGCAGGTGATGAGCACAAAGCAGCGCACCAGCCGCCGAATTGTATTTAGATTTTAGTTTGTTGTTTTGTTTTTTTTTACTTATTTTTTCCTTTTCTGTTGCCACTTTAAGGAACTGTTTCTATTTAAACCCCCGCTGAACAAAAACAGTCACAAGCTGGACTTCTTTGGTGTTAATGCCTGGTCAAAGGACACTGACCTCGAGTGGAGGTAGAAGTGACAGCAAATGGCCACTTCACCAGCTAATGAATTTTTTAAAACATTTTCCTTTTCATTTCATGGTTGCTTGAAAACATAAATTCTACCCGTTCTGCTCAAACCTTTGCACCCTATTTTAGCGAGCGAAAACCCATCTTTTTCAGGACAAAGAGGCAAAATTCCCGTTTAGTTTTGAGTCACACAGGTTGGGACTTAGAGGAATTTAAGCCATTTTGCACACACGGCTAATCATCCTGGTTTGAACCAGCGGTCTGACCTCGTTTCATGCTTTGCCCTGAAAATGACTCCTCAGCGCTCAACGAGATGTTCCACGTGAGCGCTCCACGGGCATGTGGGGCAGCGGCAGCGCTCCTTCTCCTGACCTGTCAGCCTCTCCGACAGTTTGACAACACAGATGGGAGAAAATAATGATCAATAATTACGTACAAAAACACATCCTTTTAAATGTTTTTTCATAATTTTATTTAAATTGGGGCCAGTTGGAAAAACTTTTACTACAACTATAACTACATGTGAGAGTACAAAGATCATGTTAATGCTCATAAGAACAACAAGAAGAAACAGGGAATTAAAGTGTTTCTTTTTTTACTTTTATTTTGTCAGTTACCTCCCTTAGCACTTACCTTCAAATATATATATATATATATATATATTTAAAAAAAAAAAATATATATATATATATATATATACATATATATATATATATATATTCTTTTTCCTCTTGTTATCATATTCACCCAACGTTGAGTATTTAGGGGTCTAAGTGGGGTTAGATGTATTGCTGATGGACACAGTAGCTATGAACATTAAGAACTGAACCACCAACTAACCCAGCAGAGTGATGTTCCACCTCCTGAGCCACTGCTGCCCTGTTATCTAAAGGCCTTCAGTTGCTTTGGAGGTAAATTGCTCAATAATTTAAATAAATGCATGCTGTTGGTTCAAAAAGAACTCAAAAATGTGATGTTTCTGTTTGGATCATATGAAATTCAAACAGTTCCTACGCTGTCTGAAGGTCAGGTCCCACATGAACTCACCCATCTCATGTGCAGAGGTGTGACTGAGCAGATTTGATGGTAGTAACTCCAGTTTCAGCGGCTCTCCTCCGATGAATTGACAGCATTGTCTGGGTTTGTGCACCGGCTTAATGTACAGTCAACATACATTAGTGGGAGATTACGAGGGGGACACAGACAGTTGAGTGAGTTTGATAAACTGATAGAAGCCGTTGAAAAGTCAAGCTGACACAACCTTATCAGCCTGTTGTTATGTTGTTCTGAGCAGCCTCCCTGATGGTGATGATGAGCTGCTTTCCTGTCATTTTTGCCGCCTGAACTGAGGGTTTCTCCTGTGCTCTCATCCAGGTGAAAGTCTGGTTTCAGAACCGCCGCACAAAGCAAAAGAAGGACCAGGGAAAGGACTCTGACCTTCGCTCTGTGGTTTCAGAAACGGCCGCGACTTGTAGCGTCCTCAGACTGTTGGAGCAGGGCCGGCTGCTGACCCCTCCCGGCCTGCCAGGACTCCTGCCTCACTGCGGGAGTGGCACTCTGGGCTCGGCCCTGCGTCCCCCCTCCATGGCCGTGGCCACCAACGGGAACAGCAGTGGAGGTGGCGGCAGCAGCACGGCAGGTGGCAGTCCTCCGCTGCCGGTCGTCACCAGCTCGGGGACAGTGGCTGGGCTGCAGAGCTCGCCGGCGGCACACGGCCTCTTCAATTTCCCCATGCCGTCCTTATTGAGTGGCGTTGCCACACGGCTCTCCTCGAACCCCCTCTCCATGGCTGGCTCACTGGCTGGAAACCTGCAGGAACTCTCTGCACGCTACCTGAGCTCCTCCGCTTTTGAGCCTTACTCGCGGACCAATGGAAAAGAATCCATGGACAAGAAAATTCTGGAATGATGCTTTTCTAAAACTACAGTATGGATTCTTCTTTTTTCTGGATGCATTTTCATGGCTGTTACTGTCTTTGTTTGGTTCTGTCGATGTCATGCTCTGTAGCAGTGTTCCTGCACATGTGGAGCCTGTTTGAGAAACAAAGACATGTCGGCTCATCTGCAGACATAGGACGGTAAATAGAAAGATTTTGCACACAATGTTTAGGCAGGATTTAAAAGCAGAGAGTCAGAGGGACATATGCTGGCATGAGCATTGAGGTTACATTTGATCCATTAATCCAAAACACCTTTCTGAGCCTGCTGGGTTGAGCTGCAGTCAACCAGCAGGCAGCGTAGAGGGGCTGACTTTCCTGTGATGGTTTGTTTCTAAACTGGATTGGCTGCCTGTAGACGTACAAAAGACAGCAGGACATCAAGGTCTGAGCAGCTCAAGAAGACCAATCGGCAAATTTTGAGCCCAGCAAATAAAGAATATTGACAGCATGCAAACGGCTGCATAACCTGCTGCTTTTTGAGTCTGAATGAAGCCTCAAAAAGATCTTTCACCTCATTTCATTTAGGGTCAAATGTAACCCAGAGACAAAGGTGTTGGACAGTCGATGGTTCCCATGTTCTGTGTGGTTTTCTCTTCACTTTGTGGTATTTCTGTCTCTAAGATGCGCTAACTGAGGATTTGCTTCCTTTGTCTCTTCTTTTCTCATCTTCCCATCAGTGATTTTCATGCCCCTGTGACTTCTCAGAGTGTTGGTGTTTTGTTTTTTTCTGTGCAGACGTTTTGTACGGGAAGTAGAAAAAGGTTTTAAACAGACTTTGTAAAACAATATGAAAAGATTTTCAATATTGAATACAATAAGAAGGCTTTTCCTCTGAAAAATGCTCAAACTCTGAGGCCTTCATCACAGACTGAGGCAGACTGCTGCATGAGAGGAATGACTGGTTTTATTGTAAAACAATACTGAACTGAGAATTGTACCTTAAAGTTGTTATTTTATTGTAAATTATTCACCTCTGTAATTAATAGATTATTAGTATATTTGGGAAATAATGGATGGATGGATGAATGTCATAGTGAGGCTGAGGAGTCAAAAGCTTTTTGGTGATGTAATTGTTATATATCTTGAAGTTTGTAAAATGTGCGGTACAAATGTGGATATATATATACATATATATATATATATATATTACGTCTACAGCTTCAGACAAAGACAAGTGTGTTTTCCATCTTTCTTTCATACATGTTGCTGCGGATGAATTTATGATGCGTTTACTGACTGTTATACCTCTGATAAACCAGCCTGACATGTGCTTTCTCCATGTCCAGTGATTTTATCCCCGACTTAAACTGTTTGTGGAACAGACAGAGGAAACACTCAACACAGCAGTCACAAAGCCAATGGTGGCAGAGCAAGAGGTATTATGAGCCTGAAAAATCTCAAGTAGATTTCATTTGTATCTCAAGTCATTTTTTTGTTGGATCAAATAACTTAATTTTGATGTGTAAAATATCACAAAAGCACCTGCCCAAAAAAATGCTATTCCAAGGTCAGACATTCAAGAAACTCAAGAGCGCAAATATCCTCAAATTAGAACATAGTTTAAAAAATAAAGATTTTTTTTTATAATATAATGAGGCTGCATTAAAATGTTTCATCAAACTGAAAGGCAACAGTGTGAAACATATTACACAATGATTTTTAAAAAATGAATAAATCATCAAAATTCACAGTTTCTATTTGATCTCAAACGGATATTATCTAGATATCACTAACAAATATATATATATATATTTATATTAAATTTTATTCTGGCATCAGTAATGTCACTGCCTGATAATTGAGCATCTATAAATGTTTATTCCTCATATGGAAAAACCAATAGCCTAAAAGATTATTCCATCACATTTATGTATTGTGGTACCTGGACATATAATTAAGAAATCTGGTCAACGCTGAACATAAAAAAAAAACATTTAGAGGGTCCAGGCTGCAAACTGTGCTTGGTCATTATTGATTTTTTGACCACATGTAAATGTATTTGTATATTAACCCCTTGATGCTTGAGTTTATTTCCAGCTATGAAAAAAAGTCATTTATGTTTTTGCTTTCATGCAGATGCAAAATTAATGTGATTCTGGAGCCGAAGTGGTTTGATGCACATTTGCAT
The DNA here is from genome assembly GCA_036245035.1 of Adrianichthys oophorus. Lineage (NCBI taxonomy): Eukaryota > Metazoa > Chordata > Actinopteri > Beloniformes > Adrianichthyidae > Adrianichthys > Adrianichthys oophorus. The sequence continues at coordinate 3,657,446 of BSAI01000187.1, read as the reverse complement.
CAGTAGGCTTTATGGGGTTAAAGGAAACATAAAAAAACAGTAAAATAGAAGACTGTTCCTATTAAAAGCATCAAAACTGAAGATAAAGTTCAGAACATTTGTCTGATCTGGAAACATTTGAAAACCCCATTGGTTCTTGAACGATTAAAAAGTCGAAGCTGCAGACAGATCCGCATTAGAATTCTGCTTATCTTGTTTCCAAGCGACTTCAATGTTTTTTTTTAATGCAGCGCACAGAGGTAACAACAACTCAAGCCAGGATTTCAGCCTTGGGAACAAACCCGGGGCGAAAAAAAAGAAAGTCACATTCACGCCTTCTACCTCCTCCCCACTTGTGCACCCCTCCCCACCCCTCTGTCCAATTAGAGAAGGTTGTGAAGGGGGGTGGTGGGGGGTGATGAGCTTCACCATGTGTGTGTATGTTGCCATTGCTGCAGACCACCAACACATTTTCTCCTCTCACATGGTCCCTTCTTTAAGCTCAGGTTTTAAGAGGTGAATTAAAAGGGAGCATCCGGTATTTAGTGTCTGTTTTTTTTCCTCCTTTTTTTTTTTTAATTTGGGTGAAGGGGGGGCCCGTCCTTTCTGCGCCGCATGGTGGATACAGGGATTAACACGCTGATGAGTCTTGCCAAAGCCAGTCCTCTACACTGGGATGCATAAACTTCACAGGCCTGAAGAGAAGCAGAGCTCACTCACTCCACTTCCTTGCAGAATGATTAATCCAGCCCATTAAGTAATCAAAGGAGCGAGGGAAAGCCCCACAAAAGCAAGGCTTCCATTGGGCTTTCTGTAAAACACCCCTACACAAAGCCACAAAATACATTTAATTGATGAATACTCTGAGATGTGGAAGTGTTTCATTTCAGCTGTAGTTTGCTTACCTAATAAGACGCGGTTTGTTGCTATTAGCATCAGAATTATGAATGACCCAAAACAATATATTTCTGCATGAATTTTCTTGAAACCAAATGTTCTCAATAGAAATGCATGCGTGTCAGCATTTCAACCACTGGACAGCAGGGGAAACAGTTGAAACTGTTCAAACTGAATCACTTTGATGAAGCTGGAATCCCCGGAATCAGCAAAAGATTTTGACAGAGATGTTTTCTTTGCAACTGCAGATTGAAAAATTGGTTAACCTGTTTAACAAAACAACAATGTATGAGGGTTAATTATACCACTATGAGTGTTTTTATTAAATGATGTTACGAAGAGAAAAACGGAAGCACTGATGCTTCCTGAACACCAAGCATGTGATGTGCAATCAAGAACATGCTGAACACAGGTTCTTGAATGCACGTGTTCATGCTGGACGGTCGCTAGCCGATACTACTGCATATACTCACAGCTGGAAGAGGTTTGGAGCGAAGTGTCGAAGCGCTGCATGTCTCGTGACGCTTGCTCCAGGCTTTTTTTTCACAATTCTATTCTGATTTATGCAAGACTTGGTGTCATAAAATTCCGGTCGGGCACAAACCACAAATATGAATTTTTCCTCCATGACAGCTGTTCAAACGGTTGGCACTTCTGTGTATTAAGAAGGAGGCTATCCTGACATCACTATCAAATCCAAGTCCCTGATTGATCAAAGTTTAACTGCTTTAATTTTTAATGTGTTCAATGGCTGCACGTTTTGAATTGACTTAAAAACTTTTAATTTTTTTCTGGAAGTGGTCGCTTGAACACACATTTCCAAGCCCAGTGCGAATGTAACATGACAAGGAATGTGTTTAAGGAGAGAAAACCACCCATTTACAGTAGGGATAATGAAGAGAACAGTTAGGTAAAAAACAAACACCTAGTCATTTCCATTTGTATTACAATTTGTATTGTACTAAGCCCCCACTCTTCATTTTGAGTTAAATGCAAACCAGGAAGCAACAAATGCAGTTCCCTCAAAAATCATTGGGAGCAAGTCGCAGCAGGAAGAAACCTGACAGACATAAAGTTGTGTCGTTTAGTTGGTGAGCGGGTCTACAGATGGGTGGACTCAAGAGAGTTCCAAACTTGACTTGGGTCCACTCAGATGTCGCTTTCATTGGTTGTGATCTTGGGGGATAAATCTCTTTTTAATGTGCCAGTTCCACTTCAACTAAATCATTTCAATCAAAATCCAATAAGTGCCGTCAGAGATTGTTGATTCAGCGTATATGGATGAAGTGCAGCTAATCCTCAGCATTGATCAACTGTGCACTAATGGGGTGCAAACCCACCAAAAAGCTAAACTTTGTCAGTCGGCTTCTCTGAAACATTCAGGGTTTTAATAAGTCATCTTCAAAAAATTATGAGAAAAGAATTATATGCTGCCGCGCGGAAATCTAAAGACGGTTTGTTTTTTGGCTGTACCTGAAAGAACCAGTGTGTGAGTGTATAGTGTGTGCATGAATGGGACTGGGCCTTATTTTAAAAAAAGATAGAAAAGAGCTATATAGGTATAGACCATTCAAAAACAGACATGATTGTAAATGACAGATCAGAATTTGGAGATCAACCAAATGCAGGATTCATTCATTCATTCATTTTCCAATCCGCTTTATCCCTTTCGGGGTCACGGGGTTGCCGGAGCCTAACCCGGCTACTCATGGGCGAAGGCAGGGTACACCCCTGGACTGGTCACCAGTCTGTCGCAGGGGCCACAATCACACACTCACATCCACACCTAGGGACAATCTAGAGTAACCAATTAACCTGTGAAGCATGTTTTTTGGACGGTGGGAGGAAGCCAGAGTACCCGGAGAAAACCCACGCATGCACGGGGAGAACATGCAAACTCCTCACAGAAAGGTCCCCCTGCCAGGGCTTGAACCGGGAACCTTCTTGCTGTGAGGCAGGAGCGCTAACTACTGCGCCACCGTGCAGCCCCAAATGCAGGATTTTAGCACAAATAGGTCAGAGAAACTCTTTCTCATGATGATGAAAGATGACAAGATTAAATTGGTTTTGCAATCACACTAAATAAAGGTAATTAACGGTAATTAATAAAAAAAAAACATGACTCTTAGCCAAGCTGCATATTTAAATAAAGTCAAAATGAAGACACAAGAAGTTGGAAAGGTACTGAGAACATGAGTGGATGATGGTAAACACACCCGTGGTTCATTTATTAATAGACCTGTAGCAGGCATCAAACTCAAACTAAGCTCATTTAGTGTATAAACTTTCTCATTTTGAACAAATACTGATTTAAGTCTGTATGTTTGGTACAAAAAAACAATAAAATAAAATATCAGTCCATGGGGTTCATTTGAAGAAAGGCCACTCAACAACATGTTGGAAAATGTCTGGTCAGTAAATGAGCTTAAATGTGCAGGTGAAGGCACTTATAATGGTAAGAGGAGTACTAGGACTTGGCGGTTTCCTGTCAGTGTTTGTTTTCTAAGTTCACCTACAAAACAAGCAGCAGTCGGAACTGCATGACATTTGCAGCAGCTCGGTTTCACTCTCAAGAGTGCATTGTGAAGGCAAAGCAAACCAAATGAATGCATTCCAGATCAATACAACTCCACCTGAGCATCCTGGGCTGGAAAATGTTTTTTAATTGTGTTTCTTTGGGGTGATTGCCATCGCTCTACTTGTGATTGCCCCTGCAATCCACTCCGGCTGCTTAAAAGGGTCTCAGAGACATTCTTCATCGTTCAAGGGGTTCTTCAGGATGTACCTCATTTGGTCCTGCTCTAAAGAAGCCTCTGAGCACTCTTCACCCCATCTGTTCCACTGGAGGGTAAGTCACCCATTGCTTGCTTCGCACTGCCCTCCCAGTCCGATCTGATTCTGACCCTCTATGGTCAAAGAATGTCCTATATTGAAACTGTCCGTAGCACACAATAGAAGCCAATCAGAGTGAAAGGATTGTTACTGTCTGTTTACTGTCTCATGAAGGATCAGACACCCTAATACCAGGAATTTTTAAAACGAGGGATATCGTCTCAGAAACATGAGAACTCTGTTTGCTGTGAAGGACAGCACAGAGCACATCCCAGGAATCCAGCTTTTTACAGCTTCTTTCCAAACAGTTTGGACAATCTCAGAAGAGATGACTTCAGAGTTAACTCATAAAATGACAAAAAAAACAAACAAACATGCAACCTCCAGTCTTCAGGCAGGAAGCTGGAGGCTGCCAGAGAAATCCAAGAGGATTCTGAACAAATGACTCTCCCTTCAGTTCTGATAATGCACAGATTCACTCCCTCCAGTTGAGCATCTGTCAGTCCATTCAAGTGTCTAGTGAGCACAAAACTCTTTTTACCTCGACACAGAATCTGCTTCCAAAACAGCCACACTTCTAGCACGTCAGGGAAAAGGATGATGCGATGAAAAGCAGTTCAGGATTGGAGTGACCAGAACAAGTGTATGTGTTGCACAGGGGAGCCCAGAAAACAGTTTCCCTGCTCATAAAGGATTCCAACAAGTCCAGTGAAAGCTCAGAATGGTGTAGTTGTCGAGCCTGGCCAGGACCTCAACATTTGAATAAAACTGAGTTTTGCTGAAGAGATAAAAAACTGTATTTTTCTTAGTATGGAAATTCAATGTTTTCTCGCTATATCCCGTTTCGCAGATTTTTTTTCAGAGCAATTTTGCATGCTTTTTTTAAAACAGCGTACTGTGTTCTACATCCTGATTGGCTGGAGACCTTGTCAATCAACTTCCTCTGTCCTGTGTCTTCAGAATGTGTATAGATTGCCAAAACTACATGAATCTTTAAGGCTGCAGGAAATGGTAACTAGCGTATACTTAAACTGCACTTTTCTACCTTCTAGGCCCAAGGTGCTGTACAGTCACAGTCCCATTCACCCATGCACACACTATCATACACTGATGGCAGCTCTGCTGCCTAACACTGGCGCCAACCCACAACCACCAGGAGCAATGTGGGGTTTAGTATGTTGCCCAAGGACACTTTGACACATGAGTGGGCGAAGTGGGAACTGAACCTGCGATGTTCTAATCAGAGGCTGGTTACCTAAAACCAAAACTAATGCTCAAACTTTTGAAATTATATAAGTATTTACAAAAAATTGCTGTTTTTATTGTTGCACACAAGGGTCACTAAAAACAAGCTCGAGTAAAAGGTTGGAATTATTGTTGTGAGAAAATAATAATTTCAATTAATTGACCAGACAAAAAATCTGATGATCATACATTAAAATCATTTAGAAGAAGCCAAAAATAGCTGTACTTAAATCTCCAAATCTGCATATCTTAACTGATTTGTGACATTTTTCTGTTCACTTCAAGACAAACTGAAAAAATAACCACCAGTGTGGGACAATAGTTGTTTTTTTCTCCTTGTTTTTTGCATTTCAAAAGATGAGAACAAGACAATAACATTACTTTATAATGTGTTAACTAATATTTACATTCACGTTGCAGTAACATTTTCAGTTTTTATTTTTCATGTTTTCTGTTGTTTGTCTTTGCTGCATTTCTGACTCTACATCAAATCGAACTGCCTTCACATATGAAAGGGATTTTTAAGGTTCTATAGACTCATTTCCAACTAACTACAAGTCTGAACATTGTTGAGAGACTGGTTTTTGAGGCTTCACCTGTGTTTTTGTAATCATCACCACGACACTAAATACAAAAAAAGTGAGTCAACAAAGCAGTACAGCTTAAAAGCACTGCTTACTGCTGTCATTTACAAAAACCTCAAAACCAGCACTGTGTCCTGACCTCCATACACACAGTCCTCCTGCACAGTGCAAGTCACAAAACAGAAAAAACAAAAATGCTCAAACAAAATGACGGAAACAAAAAAAACTTTGATGATGCATCTGCTGCCTCGCTGTGAGCGGGGTCATTAGAGTAAAAATAGTAGCTCTTTACTCCTCGCAGTGTAGCAAAATGGACTCTAATTCATGCTGCATTCAGACCGGACGTGATTCAGGACTCAGTTTCGATGTTAGGTTAATGTTCAGAAGTGATCTGAGGTCCTGCGCTGCGATTTGAGCATCACACACAGCGCGTCAGTCTGGCAGCCCTGCGTTTTCAGCAAAGTGGCGCTTCAAGAGTTCAAAAATTTTAACTTTGGTGTCAACCAATCATGTACCTGAGCACGTGACATTGTCAGTAGCTCAATCAGCGGGTAGAATACAAATCCAATATGGATTATCGACATAAGAGTTTCTGGTCTTCAACTTCATCCATTTTCTTAACCCAATGGGGCCGCTGGTTGCCTGAGCTTTCGCTGGTTACTGTTGGGTGAAGTTGGAATTCACCCTGGACAGGTCGCCAGCCTGTCGCAGGGCCTATGGGCTGGAGCAATCACCAAACTACACCAAGCGGGTGACGGAGCTTGCTCGCCCGCTCGCTCGCTATGCCGGCCCATGGGCAGCTGGCTGACCGGCAGACAGAGTCACTGCAGGAAGGCGAGGTAGCATGCTCGGGCCTCCTAAACATTATGATATTTTTCTTTTTTTTATCGAGACAATAATAAAATGATCCTGTAGTTTGATTCTTGTTTTTACTTTTTTCATCTCAACCTAATGTGGGACGGAAAGTCTTCAACCTGGGTCACAGAGACACAGAACTAGTGGCGGAAAGCGGCCGTCAGTCAGACCCGGCCGCGGCTGCTGGAGTGAAGCTCACCGTTCTGGGAGAGACTGAATTATATCATGAACCCAGATATGGAAACATGATTACCGATGTTTTTGTACAGCTTCATGAAAAAATTAAATCAGATCTCTAAACATCCTTGTTTGACCTTATGATTCATTACCACTGCTATATCCACTTCCAACAACCACCAATCCCTAATAATCGCTTTAACTTTGAGATAAAGAATCACGAAACACTGTACATGATTTCCTATGAACAAATATCAATGGGTACACATATAAATTCAAATGAATGAGAAAACATGAAGTGAATCAAAAACCTCACCACCAGACAGAAGGATTCTCCAACAGGTGATTGGAGTTCTTCCACATTGTTACATTTTATGATGTCCTTTCAAAGTCTGCAAGGTGTTAGAAATGTGGGCAAAGGATTTGAACATCAGTTTTGACAGAACAAATTGGCTTTTTTCCCCTCTTTACAAAATTACCATTGACTAAAACCAAAATGTGCTGAAACAAGGTCAGGCAAAATTCTCTGGCACACTGGCAGGCTGAACATTATGCCCCAAACACAGCTTTTACAAGTAAAAGACCAAGGACAGCCCTTTGGCTATTTGAGCTTTATACCTGCATTGTCTTTACTCAAAAATAAAAAGAAACCACTGAGGACAAACCTAAATGCCACCAACACATCTTGATAAGGCACCACTGTTCCTCCAAGCAGGCACTTAAAAGGCAGTTTTTGTACTGTCTGCTCCTCTTCAGGAAGCTGAAAGAGGTTGCTAAACTCTGCACAGAACAGCAATAATTCTCAGTGCATTCATGGGCTAAAAGCAATCTTTTCAAGCTATTCATGATCATTTTACTAACAGGAAAGGTACTTGTGTGAAATTAACATTGGGTTTATGCATCAGGACTGGGTGAGTATTATGACAAACATTTTCCTAGATGGTTGGGTATGAGGAGTTTGAGGGGAAACCACAACCTTCTGATCTCCTCGTCAGTGACTCAGAGGGAGAAATTGGCATTTCTAAAAAGAGGGCACTGCTCCTATGGGCAGAAGCCCTTCACTTGCATTAATTTGCTATTTTTTTCATGCAGCCTAAAACGTTTAGATGAGCTCTCCAGGGGCTGCTGTCAGCCTCACCATGGCAGTGCTTACCACTTCAGTCTGTAGTGCTTTTCTGCTGTCAGAAAACTGAATGTCTCTGTATGTAATGCACGCCGCGCTGTGCTGGTTGTGCAGAGGGCACGGTTCAAAATCACCTTCGAACAGTCGCTTAGCAGCTTTTGTGCAGAACATGCTGCACCAACTGAAAATGGATCAGGGCTTCAAAAATGAAACGCAGAAAAACCAAGAGTTTTTAAGGGGAAAAGTGTGAGCAATCATGTCATTTACCTGTCACTACACAGCACACTCAGCAGGATGTTGTGCTGTGGGATGTGTGCCTCTGTGACTGTGTTTGAGAAACAAAGAGCAGAGGGGTGTACATGTTCATGAAATGCAGCTGTTCTACAGCCATCGCGCCGAGATTGAAGTTGCTTGGAGCACCAACACAGAGACTGCGCTTAGAAAGTGTTTCAAATGAGGAATATATCCTTGCTGCTTTTTTTAAAAAAAGGTGACACAAACTGATATAGCCATACACAGGAGCAACAGGTGTGCTTCTTCATAAATAAAGTGTATGCATGTGGTGGCGCCAAACTGACTGAAATGAAGAGTTTCACAGAACTCAGATAAAAGCGATTCATTCTTGTTAAAGTGTTGGATGTCATAATCCAGATGAGAAGAGCAACAATAAAAAACAATAGAATTGTTTTACTAGATAACCAACATGTCTGCAGATCTGGAAAGGAAAAACTGGTGAATTGTAGCAAGGAATTGAAAAGACAGGGGCTGCAGTGGTTAGCACACTCTCACCTCACAGTGAGAAGGACCTGATTCAAATCCCAGCTGGGTTTTTTTCTGTAGAGTTTGCATGTTCTCGTCCTGCACTGGTGGGTTTTCTCCAGGCACTCCACCTTCCTCCGGTCCAAAAATAGTCCAAAAACATGCTCCATAGGTAAATTGGTGATGCTACATTGTCCCTAAGTGTGAATGTGACTGTGTGGTCCTGCAACAAACTGTTGAGCTGTCAGGGGTGCACCCTGCCTTTGCCCAAAAGTAAGTGGGATAGGCTCCAGCTACCCTGTGACCCTAAAAGGGGTTCTGCAAAAGGAAGGATAGATGGAATTGTAAAGACTGAACACCTAAACCTATGGGTCACCTAGGAACATACTGACAGTCAGCAATGACCTGTTGGTTCACTGAATTCACCAATACTGTAGACTGATGGCACAGCAGCTGTGTGTACAAAAGAAGGCAGAGAGGATGTGTGTTATGGAGTCTTAAAGAGTAAATATATCCTCATATACAGTATGATCATATATTATCTTTGGCACAGTAAAGAACAAATTATTTATGAAATATGAGTTAAGTTTGTGAACTTTTTTCCTAACCAGAAGTAAGACAAGTCGGTCTCTGAGGCACCGCCTTTCACTCCTTTTGTGTGCCGTCCATTTTATGATGTCATTTTAGAGCGCCAGCGTTTCTGCGTTTCTCCCATGAAAACAAACATCCACATTTTGGCAAAGATGGGTGTGCCTGTTGTATTTCTGCCTTCACTATTTTATTTGTTGTTTATTCCAGAAATGTGGCAGTCAGCCTCACGGTTATTAGAGACAAGCATCTATTCCATCACAAACAGAATGATAAGGGTTTTTGGGTCCATTTTGCTGTGAAATTTGGTCGAGAACAGCAGACAACACCAGAGGAACATTTCAGAATTTATTGGAACGATGAGAACATTGTATTATGCTCTGATAAGCCCTGGCTGTGAACATTTCTTTTCTCTTGAAAGCATCATCAGACTCTTTGCTTTCATGTCAATCATTTTTCTGGAGACGTACACTTTTCCGTCTTTGCTTAGTAATCCATGTTCAAACTATTGGACTGGAGACCGGACGGTGTTGGATATAAAGACAGATATACTGTATTGTGCATTTAGAATGAAAGCGTTTTGCCATGTGTGTTAGCCTGGAGGTGGTGCTGGCAACGCAGACTCTTTCTGGAAGGGCTGTTCTCACTTTATGACATCAGCTCGTGAGAACCTGCTCGTTTTCGTGGATTGGGAGGGGCTGGTGCTCAGGTTTTTAGAGGAATGCTCATAGATGCGTGAACAGATGAAAATGCAGCTTTGGGGTTGTTTATAGTGACGAATTAACATTATAATGCACTCTTAAAGCTCAAAAAGTAAACTTGTAAAAAAAAAAAAAAAAACTGGTAATCATTTCTCTATTTGTGGGGGGGGACTCACAACTGTGATCTTCTGCCACCAGACTTTGTGTCAAACGGTCTTCTCCCACACAACATGAGTGCAAGAACGCACTGGCTTTTATTGATGTGTTAACAGTTAAAGGAAGAATGCAGTGCAATACAAATCATAATACATCAGTGAAATAAATCGATTATATCAAAATCGGAAGAGACCATTTGGATTGAGACACAGTAGGTTTATTTTACTATTACGGTAATTAAAACAACACAAAATGATTACTAGCTCTCTCTCTCTCTTGATCTTAAGTTAGGCAGACATGCAAACACATTTACAGGTACTGACCAGTGACTGTATAATACACACATGATTGTTTTCTACGGTCTATGGTACGACTCACGCTCCTCGCTTTCATGTGCACATCCGCTTCCTCCCTGGTCACATGACCTGCTTTCCACTGTCATACATCTCGTTCAGCAGCTGTTAGCACAGCACATCGAGGAACGTCTGCTGTCTTGTCTTTTTTTCCTTTAGCATAATGGCAACACTCGTGGCAAACAGAGGAATGGATGTGAACGGCCTGTCAGGTGCTGCGAGGACACACACCCAGGCTGTGACCAGGAACTACATCTCTCAACCGAGGCTGAGTATGTTCAAGACTGTTAGCAGGTTGCTAAATGTAGCTGGCTAGGTTGCTGAGTTGCGTTCAATGACAGAAAACGGTGGGACGTTCCATTACTGAACGCGTTTTTATCATAACTCAGAGCTTACAAGATAGCACCAAATGCACAAACGTTGCAAAATATGCCTAAGTATATTACTCCTTGATCAGTGAAAGTATAATTTTACCTTGGGTTGTGGAATTATCTCTGTATTGCGTGGTTGAAGTTTAAATTAAAAATACCAAGGTAGAGTTGCACACAATATTTTGTTTGGCAAAATACTTGAAGGGTGACAGTAAATGAGTGAACTTCTTGGATCATGCATGGGTTTTGCCTTCTGTTAATATATTGAAACAGGATTCTCATAACTAAAACTAAATTTGTGACAGACATGCGTTTTTTTTATTGAACTTGAATGCATCTTGTAGGGATTAATGTTACGCTACGGAGCTACATTTCCGGAGTCACGATTACAAACAAACAGCAGTTTTAAAAAATTATTGTTATTTTATCACATAACTGATCAGATGTGTGAATTTATCCAATAAATACAATAGCAAAAAAATGCTTATTTGTGTTGTTAATTTAAAGTGTCAGCGCTTGATGTCATTGGTCTCAAATAGCATTTCACTTAGCAAGCTAGTGTTCCTCCATTGCTGTTTAGCTAAACATGATCTTATTTCTTTTCGTTGTTCGCCTTTTTGTGAGACACGATCCGCTTCCCCCCATACGATGAAGTTATTTAAAATAGTCAACACAGGATATGTGTATGTGTATAAAGGGTTTTTGTTTCTGAAGTATCTTTGACTGTTCGCAGTAGCTTGCTAACTCCGGGGCAAGCTGGGCTATGAATGAATTAAACATGCATTCACACATGGATGTGAACAAACTAGAGCTCCTTTGATTTCTAAAATAGTTTCATAAAAGGAACTAAAGTCCATCCAGAGTGACGGTGAAACGGTGCAGGCAGTAATGTTGGTTTGTTAGCTTGATAATGAGGAAGGCAAGCAGGTGACAGATGGATGATCGCTCATGTGACTTCATCACATGAGCTTTACTGCATCGCTGCTGCTGCTGCTAAAGAGGAACAAACAGTTCCCAAGCCAGGAAGAATAGGCAAATAAATCAGTAAAAATCTGTTCAGGCATTTCTGGAGTAGGCAGCCATTCTTGACAATATCAGATATGTTTTATACTCCCCCCCGATCGTTTGTACTTTTTCTAATTTATCCTTGTATGGACTAATACTAATCTCACCACAGTATTAGGTACAGTATAGGGTGACAGTATTCACGTCAGCCTATTAGTGTGAATCTTCAGTCGGGCAAACAACATCATCAGTCAGACATAGAAAAATTTAAAAAATTAGCTAAATTAAGAAAAAAAACCATCTATTATATATATATATATATATGTATGTATGTATTTAGCTAACGTATTCTTGTATTTATTTATTTTAAGCAATTTCTTTTAATTTTTTTTCCCATGAAAACCAGATTTTCTTATTTTTATGTAATTTTCTCAAATTGTTTTGATAGTTTCACTAGTTTTTAGCAAAACCGTTTTTTTAAGTAAAAAAACAAAACAAATTCTAGTTGAATTATGTTGCATTATAAATCAAATCACAAATGTATATATTGATTCAGTTTTGACATTAATAACCAGCCCTAAAATAGACAGAATATTACCAACCCCATTTGCACCAATCCAAAAACACCTTCCATGGCAAATTATGCTCTTTATTTTAGTTTTTTTTTTTTTTGTCTTTCTGAGTTAATAAATTCCATCCTTACATTAACAAAATGATCAAAAATTGATCTTTTTGTAGACAGTAAATTAATAAATAAAAAAGCTGAAGCACAAAAATAGTTTTCTTTGATTTTGGTACTTATAATTCTTTAATTTTTTTCATGGTCATGACTGTGTCAGCCGTGGAATGGGTGACATTTTTTCCTGAAAGTCAAAGTGCCAATGCTTTCATAAACAAGTGTCTGAATTAAATTTCAACATCTAACATCTTTATTTATTTGTCTTGTTTTTTTAACCAGCTTTTAAGTAATAATAAAAAAAATGTGAGTAGAGATAAAGTCTAGATTTCATGCTGAAGGGCCAAGCTTCAATAAATTCAGATTTTCTTAACGTTTCTGCTGATTTTAAATGATTTTAGGAAGCAGTGCTACGTTAGTTGGGGATCATTGAAAAAACTGCTGATTTCTCAATAGTTTATTTCTTCACTATGACTCAAAAATTTAGGAGGATTTTTTGCCTTTTGTTGCTATTATCTGTATTGAGCAGAACAGACGCACACAGTTAGTAAACAAAGCACACAACACTTAAAGGGAATTTAACAAAAACACAACATCTGAGGTGCTTAAACTATATTCTGAACTTCAGATAAATGACAAAGGAACAGTGCCTGGCAAAAGCATAGACTCAGCAGATAAAAAAAATGTCTCTGTCATATCTCTACAAAGAAAACTCAATAAGCTAGAAGCCAAACTTCACCACATTTTTACTTTTGTCTTGTGTTTGCTTTTTTGTATGGTCAATAGTTGTACTTTACTTCTTGTCCACTCTCTTGTCTTGAAAGTATTGGTTTGACAAATGCAGAAATGTTTCCAGATGAAGCACGCTTTTCATAATATATGAATGCATTAGCATCTGCTTAAATTGTTTTAAATTATTTAAATTTGGTTAATGATGATAGCAACATATCAGAAAAACATAATTAGTTTTTGTCTCATGCCTAAGACCCATAATGAAAATCTCTATTGATTAGACGGGAAAAAGTATCACATGCAACTTTTGCTCAGTTTATAAAGGGAGAGAAATATTTCTGACATGTGTTGTTCTATACAGATTACTGATGCCCAATAGTTGAGCCCTATTTTTTTTTTTTTTTTTTTAAGAAAATGAAATCAAAACAAAAAAACAAATTAATAAAATCCCACTTCTATTGAAATTAGATTTTTTTTCTTCTTTTGAAGCATCAGTTCTGTCTCAAATCCCTGGACTAAAAGCAAGAAAACAACTGAGCAATAACATTTATAATTAATATTCAATTCAGTTCAGCTCATTACAGTAAAACCAGATTGTCCTGTTTACTAATGGTTTTTATAAATGGCCAACAGATTTAGGAAGAAACTTCTAGCAAAACCAGATTCCTTATGAATTACCATCTCCCATTAGCGGTTAATATCAGACGCTGCGTTCACACCAAACGCAATTCGCACATCAAACTCGCGTCAGCCTCCCCAATGAATTAAATAGGCTAGCGATGCTACAGTAGCCTGTTACCATAGTCCAAGATATGTAAAGAGTGACGCCATATTGGATAGGGCAGTAAACAGATTTACACAAATTGTAAGACCTTGGCCAGTGTTTCAAGACGAGTTGGTGGGTAGACAACATCGCTGCAGACTGCTTGCGCCCGGGCGATGCGACATGGCCATAGCACACTGGGAACAGTTTGCCCCGATTGACAGTCGTGCCAGTCCGGAAGGGCCCCCGTGGATGGGAAAGAGAGCTCGATAAGCATTTTGGTCCACGACCCTGGTGCGGCGAGGTCTCGGCGGCGTTCGCTGTAAAGCATGTGGCGGCCGGGGCCTATCGAGCCGGTTCCAGTCAAGGCGCACCGCCACGGGTCAAATGCACCCAGCAGGGGGCGGCAACGCTAGGCCAGGGTGTCCGACAAGTGGATCCCACCCATCATCTATCAGAAGGACCCAGGCACCCGCGCGACACCAGGCAGGCATTTGGAGAGGATTCAGTGCAGAGCTATTTCTCTTCGCACGCTGCTACTAAGGAAATTGTGGTTAATTTCTTTTCCTCTGCTCATCCTCTGTTTATTTCCTCCTATTATTTCCTCCACTTAACAGCGGGTTGCCTTGTCTGATCTGAGGTCCAACATATACAAATACCAAGGTCATCCTGCATAAAACAAAAAAATAGGTTGTCCTGCCAGGAAACGTGATATTAGTGCAAAGTCTAAAGCTTCCATTGGCTTTGAATGGGCTACAAGATCAGCCTAAGCATTCACTTTTCTGAGAGCGTAAACTCACTCAGATCTTCCTAAAATGTTTTCTAGAAGTTCTCCTTTATTAGATGACAGTAATAATTTACTTGGGGAAAATCACATCCTTGTTTATCCAGCTCTGTTTGTGCAATTGTAGCACAGCAGTAAACAGGCATCTAGCCCTATCCAATATGGCGTCCAACTTTGCATGCGCAACAAGCTAGCGTAGCGACTTTAGGCTATATAGCTCATTAGCCACCCCTCTTTTGACGCATGTCCAAAAATGTGTTCCTACACTTGATGCCCCATTCGTGTGTGGGAGGAGCTACCAGCTACTGTTTTTAGCCTGATTGCTACATGGAGCGGTGTATGTGTTTTTCTCATTTACAATGTATGGAAGACACAGATTATGTTGAGAGATCAATTTCATTTATTTTTAAGAGCTCTACAGAACATCTGTAATCACGTCTCCATGTTTGGGGACATGAGATCATTCAGAGATTTTCCCAGTACAGTGAACATCATTCCCACTGCGAGAGCTCTGTCTGAATGACGGCTGCTTCCGCTGTGTTTCCATCTCTCACTGAACAAGTTTGAAGGCTTGCTGTCCCGCATTTACCAGAGAAGGCAAAAATACAAACAAGAATACAATTAGGGGACTTTTTTTTATTATTGTCTCAATTAAAATAAGAAAAATATCAAAGTTCAGGAGGCCCGAGCAGGTTGCCTCCCAAATGCTGCGGCAGCTCTCTGTCTGGCCAACAGCTTGCCTCCCAGGAGCCGGTGTAGCATGCGTGATTGCTCCAGCTTCATGGACTTTATAACAGACTGCCTATGGGTGTACCCGCCTTTGCCCAACAGTAGCCGGGAGAAGCTCTGGAAACCCCGCTGCACTGACCTCGCCAAAGTTTAAATATTTGAACTCTCAAATTTCACTGTAGCCTGACCGCCTTGCCCGTTGCCTAAATTGCGCTGCAGGACCTGAGATTACGTCTGTGTCATTGACTTAACCCTGAAACTGGCCGCTCCTGATGCGCGAATTGCGTTCAGTGTGAATGCAGTTTAAGAGGACAGTAAGAGACAGACGAAAGGAAAACCTCTGAACCATCTGATGTTTTAAATGTGGCAGATTAGTAGAAGACACTGTGCGTGAGTGAACAAAAAATATCTCATGTTTTCTCAGCATTTAAATAAAAAGGGACATGTTCAAATGTATTTATATCTATCTCAATAATTATGTCATCATTGCAGCACTCAAAGATTTCCTAAAGTTGCTGAAGATCTTTTTGGACGTGTCCACTGGTGTCTTTGCCTGTTCGTCTTCAGCAATAAGCTCTTACTCTTTCAGGTTTGAGGGATGTTTTTTTTGCCATCACCCAGTTTTAGCTCCCTACACAGATTCTTAATGAGATTCAAGTTAGAACTCTTGTTGGACTTCAGCAAAATGTAAGTGCGTTTTGTCTGATAACCATTTCCTCATATTTTGCTTTGGTTTTTGTCCAATTGTTGTGCTGGTGCCCAAGCCAAGGCCTAGTTCATCTGGATAATGTCTGGTGTTTCAGTTGAAACCCAAATGTATTGCTCATTTTTCATGATGTTAATGTGTAAAAAAGGAGGCAGGTAGAGGAAGTGGGAGATGTATACATAACCATGTATCTTCAATCCCAATCGTGCTAAAATAGGGACAGCCTTTCTTTGCACCCTGTCTTCTGGTCTCTAAATGTTTTAGCTGTTGGTAGCAGTTCAATGTGGTTCATACAATCCTACAACAACATTTTGTAGTATTTGTTACTGCTTTCCAGTTTACATTTTTACTCTATTCACCTGCTATATTCTTTGGATTTGTAATGACTTGAATGTCTTCACTGTAGGATCAAGAAAGATTTGTTTAATCTAAATCCTTTGGCAGCAAAACTAAAGTCAATGTTTAGAATCACACATGTTGTCCTTAACTATGTATACTGTTCTTTTTTTTTTTTTAATAAAGCCTAAACAATGGCTTTAACTATCCTGCTGAATAAAGCCTGATCTGTATAGCCAGAAAGGTGAGGATTTTTTTTCCTTGTGCCAGTGAAAGAAGTGTAAGCGAGGGCTAAAAGCCTCTCAGCGATCCTGGAAGGAAATGACTTAATGGAGCAAAGGCTATTGGAGAAATAAGGAGAGAGAATCAAACATTGTATAAAACCCCCATCCTAAAACCACCTAACCACTCTGTTTCTGAGATGCTCTAATTTTGTTGTTTGAGTCGCACGCCTCTTTTCCCTGATCTAACACATTAACAAACCACTGTGGTCCATTCTAATGATGAGCTGGCAATTTATGTCCAAATGATAATCTCATCCAGCTGCTTGCAAAGTTTCAATGCACCTCTTAAATATTAGAAAAATATCAAACTTGTACATTTAGAAGATATTCTTCACTCGGCTGGTGGCTTGCTTTAATATTTAATTAACTGCTTTTACATGGAAGGTCCATTTACAGGACCGTTTGGGCTTTTTGAGTAGTTTTATGGACTTCAGACAAACTATAGAACTGCAAGGTGTAAAATGAGTCCTAACACCTTCAGACTACCTTTAAATCATCTCGGATGAGTTATTGAGAACGCAAGCCAATGTGTGATGGACCTTTTTAATTGAATTACCAACCATGAAGGAACACAGTCACTGCTTTCTTTTCATTGTACTTAGAACAGGCTATTCTGGACATGTGTCAGTGAGAAAAAGGTCATGAAAATTATTTCCTCAGAGCGGCAATCATCAACAAAAATCTTATCCATAAACTAGATTCTTCACTTTAACCCATAAAGACCCAGACACATTTTCCTTAATAAAATTATGTGGAAAAAACAAACCAAGTGGACCACAGAACACATTTCTGATATTTTTGTTACAATGATGTCACCATGGGTTCTTATAAGTTACAGATGGATTAAAACAAGTTGTTGTTTCAAATCTTTTCCTTTTAATTAAAAAAAATACTTGCATTTTACCTTGCATACACATTGAGTTGAATGCGTCTTTCTTAATTCTGTCAACTGAATGGTGTACTGTAATGTTTCTTTGTCACAAACTCACTTTATCTTTCTGAGAACTAATATAATTGAGGTCACAAGGAACCGCAGCTCTGCCTTGTAAACTATTTTGTTGATTTCTGTTGTTACCCCAGTTTAAACCTCAGGATGCACTTCGCGCTCATGATTTCCAGTTTAGGTCGTTTCATTGGCCTCAACTTCACAAAAAAGTGCTCCAGCATCCAGCCTAAACTTGAAACCAATGAAACCAATACCGAGAGCCTGGACCACAGAGGCCTTACCGGACTTGAATGCAGTGTGAGTGCCTTTCGCACTTTTCAAGTTTCGTTAAGGCTCCAACTTCCGCCCTGGAGCTCGCCCTCATGCAGTGTGAGCCTGGGGTTACTCTACCCCTCCTGCTTCTCCCTGTCCCTCCAATTGAAGGAGCATTTGAAGGGCAAGAGGTGTAATTGTTTTTTTAAGGGTAGAGTGAAGGGACTTCAAGTTCTGTATCCTTCCACCAGTAGGGTATCTGCGTTGCGCTGCGCTGCAGAGGAGAAATGCATTTCTGCACGTGAGTGTCCTCTGAAGCACAGAAGGTGCATGTAAGTGGTTACGTGTTTTAGCATGACTTTTTAAATTTATAAAGCGTTCCGAGCTCTTGCAGCTACGCGCTAATGTAAATGACCAGCAAGTATGAATGATGTCATTGAGGGGTATTGCCTGTTTGCGCCGTTCGAATTAGAAGACACAATTTTTTTCCTATCTTTCCATTTGGAGGGTTGAATGTAGGCGGAGGGAAAAGCTGTAGTGTTCAAAATTCTGATTCAGTCATACACCCAAGCAACAGATCCAAGCTACAAGTATGTGGTTATTTAAATAAAAGTTTATTTGCATGAAGCTTAACATTCTCTGTAAAACTGAAACCATCCATTGCAGCAATACTATTGATTGTGTAAGAGGACTGGACTGAGTGACCCCTCTCCCCTGGCGTTCCAAATAGGAAGTACCTGCTTGTCCCAAAAATCGAAAATCCGCTAGACTTCTATTGAGAAATAAACAGCTATTAGTCCTTCTTTGTCAGAAGAACCCTTCTTGCTCTGATATTTTTTCAACATGTTCTTGATAATCCTTTTTTTTCATATTTTTTACTTTACTGTTAGTTATTCAAGTTATAATTTGACCAATCAGATGCCTTAATAAAAGTATTTGATCTTGTGTCGTTTGACATATTCTCCCGAGTCTGCTTTGTTATGGCCTTGTGACATACTCACTACCGATTGGCAAAAGAGGCTTCCAAAGAAACATTGACTTAGACTGACTCAGACCAATCATTGCTTACTAACAACTTCTGCTTCCAACATGGTGACAGACGTCTCGTGAAAAAAAAGCAACTGAATTGACTTAATTTTGTTGGAACTTGTAAGAAGTCATTTTCTATGGGTGAAGTCCCACTCACTCAGTCCAGTTCACTTATGCAGTCAATCAGCAATACATACCAGATGTTATATGTAAGCATCCAATACAAAAGGTCCAGTAGTTCTCCTATGGCAGAGCAGGGTTTTCAAAACATGGTTTAACCGTAAAATGAGCAGATGAGATCCCAACAATTAGGTTTTTCATTAGTTAAGAATGTTTCATCTTGTTGGTCAGTTTTTGGAAATTGTTTCAGCATTTTTGTTTGCTGTTGTGCAAGAAACTAATGAAGATTCCTTCAAGTCCTTTTACATAGACAGATGGTTAGAGAAATAGATGCTCTTATTGGTCTTAAAGTGGTTTGTCTGTTGCCTGCACATATAGTAGAAAAAATGTCGACAATTGAAAAAAAAAGGAACAACAGACAAAAGACAAAATGTCAAAATATTAAGTAGGAATATAAAAAAGCAAAACCAACTGTTCAAAAAGAACCACAGATTGCTGTTCATAGAAAATTGTATGTGGTAATTTCACCAGAAACACTATTGTAAATCATTTTAAGGAAGTTACTGAAGTTTCATAACAACTAATTTCTTTTTTAAATAAAAAAAGAACTATTAAGAAATAGATCTTGACTTTCCCAGTTTTTAACATCTGCACCTTAAGATGCCAAGATTACTCTAGTTTTTCTTGCTCGCATGTGAAGACCACACTTGATATTGAAGCAGTTTACACATTTACATCTATGGTAAGTATATGCTGTACTTATTTACCTTTACAGATGGATGTGTTTGCAGAGCCAGAATGTGTGCACATTCTCATGGTCATCCATTTTTATTTTGCATTGAAGAAAATCACATTTCTTTGAACAAACTTCTTCAAGCACAGTCGGTTGCCATGCATCAGTCTATAAGATCACAGTGTTGAGCTTTTCTTTCTGTAATAATTTCACAAAGCTCTGAAAGAAGCGGCACTAAAGCCCTTTTCAAGACAGAGCAGAAAAATAAACAAATGGAGATTCCTCATCAGACCTAGTCTTTTCTTTTAAGAGGCCTTTGTCTCTCTCATGTCAAATGCAACAAAAGCTATTAGCCCACGGAATAGCATGTCTTTGTTTTAGTGGTGCATTCTGTCATTTAGTGCTATGAAAAGACAAGGAGCAAGGCACTATACTTCTTTGTGAAGATTTAATTATTGGTAATAATGTAGTCAAGATAAACAAATGTCTCATCTGTCATCATGAAAGTAATTTCTATAAAATCAATGTTATTTTTGAAACACTTCCATAATCCACATTCTAATTAGGCTTAAGCAGCTAGCTTGTCAGTAGAAAAAAGGACTCCCGTGGGTGTTTGCCATTCTTTTCATGAAAGGACATTAAAATGGAGGCTGAGGATTTGACACCATTTCTGTCTGTTTCATGAAGAGAAACATATCTGTGAATAACACGCTTGTCCACTGACCGCTCATAATTCGCTTCCTGACAGTCCTCATGTTGACAATTGGTGGGTCATTTTAGAGAAGCATTTGTTTTGCAACACAAGTAATTCCCCATTGATTTAATTAGTCACCCTTCAACCCGGGACTTGACTCAAGTGTTGTTCTCCTTTCCAGGCTCTGCAGGCTCAGCCTGTGAAGTGAGACTGAGCTGATGAAATACAGTGCCAATAATGGCGTTGTCACATCCATCAAAATGTTGAGAAAGAATTGTTCTATGTAGAAAGTTATCATTAATGACACCACCATTAACTGTATTTACTTGATGGACGTATACTGACTGAATAGAGTCTACAGACAATTCTCTGATCACCACAGGCCTGAGTACAGCTGGATTCTGCTCAATATTTTTAAGGCAAACATTGTCAAAAGAACGTAATTATTATTATAGATAAACAATACCTTTCAGTTTTTTCAGTTAAGTTTTTTGTTGTTATTTGTTCTCAATTATCCTGTTTATCACTGGAAAGAGTAGCATAAATAATAAAATTGATTTTGAAGTCCCAAAGACGAATCCCCATACTGGTCACTTGAAGGAAGGTCAGTAGCCTCAAAATCTCCACTTCTTAAACTTGCTTGTTTGTTGTCAGTTTTCATTACAAACAATTCCTGGATTTGTTTTAATTGAAATTGGCACTACAGCAGCTTTTTTCTACTCACACACGCAACAGCTTCAACTGATGAGTTTCTGTAATACAAAAAAAATGCATTCCTTTCTTTGACGAGGAAACATGAAACTTTAGACGGCAGGCGACCGCTTGATCCCTTCTGCACTCGACTTGGTAGTGGTAGCCTCCTATTTTCTCATCAGTAGTCTGACTGAAAACTTTGGAGGCCTCTGCATACATTACATGAATAACTCTGAATGTTAACCCTGGTATCCTATTCTTTAGTTTTGCCACATTACAACATGCAGGTAAGGTGAAAATATGGGACTTTCCAGGGATCACGAGAAGCAAGCATATGTTCCCAAAATGTTTACATAATAGAAGTCAGATAGAACATTAATGATTTATTTAACTTTATTCTACAAATTCCCCAACTTTTTGCATGTGTCCACTTCAAATATTTGATCAAATATTTGATCAATCACTCAAAAGTTTTTACCAAAAAAAAGCTTTAAAGTAAATTTTGTTTATAACGTGTTGAGAGCAAGATGCGAATTTCAAAACTACAGATGCTAGTTTAAGTCCTACTTTTCCCCCTAAATTCTGGGAAAAAGCCCAACTGTTGGTTTTGAAGGAGAATGAAAAAGTCCTGTCATTCTGCTTTAATAATAAATCTCGTGGTGTTGAAAGCTGCCATTGAAAGTCTCAGAATTTAGTTATTGTTTGATCATATTGTTATTTACAGAGGGATTGCCCTTAAAAAAGACTAATGTCTGATGACAAATAATGTCATCTTTGATGGTGTTTGGGCTTCAAACTGCTGATTTAGTTTTGACTTGTCCAGCACAGAAATCCCACTGAGAATCTACATTATAAAGCCACAATGACACGTTAAAAGAGCCTTTTGAACGGTCTTTTAAGGCAGCTTTGAATTGGCTTTATCTTTAAAAGTTTATCTGAACAATCAGTGGAGGTGTTGAACAAAATGACAAATCCTTGCCCTGTAATGCCATTTTCAGTTCACATTAGTTAGACTTTATCGTTTTTCTCAAGTATCATCTGGCCTTCTCTTTTGTTTACATATTTTTGTTACATTTTATATTCTTTATTTTATATAAACTTGAAATGTGACCTTGTTCAGTCATGGTTGGTAAATAATTGACCTCAGAACCAACAAAGACGAAAAAAAGAAAAACATCCACTAACTATGAACAAAACATCTTTCAGTTAATCTCATATAGAGGCTTTGTGTTAATCCGTCCTTTTTTATTCAAAGGGAAATGACTTTTGCTTTGCTATTCTCACAAGCCTGCTTTCTTTTCTGCTTTTTTCAACTTAATGAAATGTTTGTCTCCATGAAGTACTTATATCAGTTTCAGGATCTGTCTTTATGAAAACAAACAACAACCAAGCAATTTTGCATGCTTCCATGTACACAGTAGCTTCTCCCGCTCACATCTGGGGCATCAGGTTTTCTTAACAAAGTTTGGACGAAAGTTAAGCATCACATTTGATGTGCCTCGAAAAAGTGTCTATGGACGCAAATTTGACGTGTGAATTGTGTGTAAATGCTGGGCTCGGCGAAGTGGTTCAGAAGAGTCATGTTTTTCTCCTAAAAATTTCATATGATTTCTTTATTTTGCATTATTCTTGCTGCTGTAACTTGCACTCCGGAGCGAATTATACTCTGGAAAATATGGTAAATGTTTTGGAAGTGGAGAGCGTAAGGTCTTTGAGGCCTGGTAGCTATGTTAGTTCACTGTGTCTTCAGCATCAAAAGCGTTAAAATGTTTAGGATTCTTGTCATGATGTCATGGACAGTAAAGATGCAGCACTCTCGTGAAGGGGAGGGGGATTTTTCAGGTCTACACCGCCTCTGTAATGTTAGATATTGTTGATAAAGTTTAATTCAAAGTGGATTCACGTCTGTAATTGTATTAAGAAAATACAGTTTTTATGAATGTCCTTTGAATGAAGTTTGTTATATTTATCCTCCATGTGTTGAACCTGATGCTCTTCCTTCTTCATCAAAAGCTACAGTCTCAGCTTTGCTCTGTCATTTTTGTTGCTTTTTTTTTTGTGTGTGTGTGAGTCATTGTTACATTGCTTAGATCAGGGGTCCCCAAACCAGATCCCGCGGGCCGACTCCGGCCCGCCTCCACATTTGGCCCCCGCCACTGACCAATATAAGAGACATGATTTTTTTTTTTTTCCAAAATCTGCCTGCATGATCAAGAACCACACAAAACGTTATTTTAGATTATTATTATTATTATTAAAAATAATTTCTATTTAAAATAACTTACTTTAGAAAGTTATTTTTAGAACGTAACTCCCATAATAAACAGGGAATGGTGCACTGGTTTAAAAGTAATGGATCTATGTCCATCTGCAACAGAAGACTGCAGAAAAATACCAACCTTCATCATGACTGCAAATCTTAATTTTTCTTCTTTTTGTTTTGCACGTTTTAATTAGTATTTTGGGTTGTTTCATTTTAAAAGTTAAATAGCAAATTATTGTTTTTAGTTTTCATCATTTATTTTGTACATTTTATCTGAAAGGAAAAATAAAAGCATATGTATAAAACATTCTTTTACATTATTCATTTTGTGCACAAGTTTAAAAAAAATGTTAAATGTGTGAGGAGCTGCAGCCCTCCAAAGTCTCAAAGGGACAATGACAGGAGAGGACAGCCTGTTTATTGCTTTCATTTTTGAAATGTTCTAGTTTTATTTTTTTTGTGAAAACTACAGGTGGGAGGGGTTGTTAAAATGTGGTTATGTGTGACTTTCTGGAAAAACATAAATGCTTACGTTTAGGCACACCCTGCGATTGTTACACTGTTTCTGTTAGCCGACAAAATGACCTCGGCTCCTCCTCTGAGAAGAACAGTTAGAACAAGAGAACAGTGATGTGGCCCTCACAAGAAAAAGTTTGGGGATCCCTGGCTTAGATCATCAACTATTAGAGCCCTGTAAAAAAGACTTGCCTAGAATTATGGAAAGTTCAGGGTGGAATGAACCCTATTTTTTTGCGTTTGCCACCTCAACCCAACAAACAAATGTGTCTGTTTGAGGTGTCCAGAGACTTTTATGTGTGTGTTCATGTTGGTGAGATTGTGGAGATGTGGCTGTGAAGCTGCACATCTTAGCATCCACTCCTTTGCAGCACTCAGAGATTTTTTTTTCTTTTCTTCAGAAGGAAGATGCACTCTCATCTCTGCTCCAGTTGAAACTCCCCACCACCCTCTCAGCCCCCCACCCTCCTGCCCCCCCTTTCAAATGGGGAAATTGAATTGTGCTGGAGTGCTCTGCGCCTCTTTTCTTTTGGCACTTCAATAGGCTCTTTAGTATTTCACACCAAGGTGTCCTTCAGGGTACGAGGTCAGGCTACCAAAACAGCTTCTAGTGGCGGATTAGGACCAATTAACATCTTTGTACACAAAGGGCTCTGGCAGCCGAACAGCCTGCAGTGTGACCCATGCTGCTGTTGCATGCCAAGCCGGAGGACCGCTGCACTTGAGCTGAAGTAGCAAAAGAGGGGTGGAGAAAGTTTTCCAAACTTAATGGGAAATGTTGCTTCTTCGCACCTCATGAATGTATAGCCCATTGAGCAGTTGTTACCTTGTGAAATTAGAGAGCACATCATGTACTTAATCATCACATTGTGTGTGAGAGGGTACGTTGAACTGCACCCTCTCTCCCACCATTTTATTTTAGTGACTATGAGTGTTTTCAGAAAAATGAAACTGACATCAGGCCTTAACCCCCTTATGCAATTGAATATGTGCTCATCACTCAAAATATTTTGAAGTAACTCTATAGCTTCTATATGCTGCACATACACACACACATACATATATATATATATATATATATATATATATATATATATTTACATATTTATATGTCACGAGTATTTTATCCTCTTCAGCTAGTTAAA
This sequence comes from Adrianichthys oophorus, assembly GCA_036245035.1. Lineage (NCBI taxonomy): Eukaryota > Metazoa > Chordata > Actinopteri > Beloniformes > Adrianichthyidae > Adrianichthys > Adrianichthys oophorus. The sequence continues at coordinate 3,632,420 of BSAI01000187.1, read as the reverse complement.
GTTAGAGGGTTAATCACCACAAAGAGAGTAAATGTTTGTGTAAACTTAGTCATGTTAACTAGCTCTTCTTTTGGTGAATTCTTTTTTGCCCTCTTTTACTTTAACGTCTGCACGTGAAACACACACGACACAACACCCACCCCCGCGGTCATTTCACCTGTGCAGCGTTTAGTTTGGCTGATGAAACACTGGAATATGTCTCGATTTCTAACAGGATCCAGTCAGAACTGGAGGATAAAGCTGCTTCACTTAAAGCAGCAACAAACAGATGAATAAAATGTGTTGATTTGGAGACAGCGCTGTTGTTAGACACTAATGCTATGATGCTAGCTTGTTAGCCGCTAGTGCTATGGTGCTAACTAGCTGTTGTGTGTCCTGTGTGATCACGGACCGATTTAAAGTCACACAGTATTTGTACGGGCTGGTCTTTTAGAGGTGGAGGATAAATACCAGATTAATTCATAGGACATTCATAAAAACTGTATTTTATAAAAAAAAAAAAAAAACTGAATTGAATCCACTGTTTTAGCAGCAACTGTGTATCATATCAGAGTCTGTGTTACACTGAAAACTGACATGTCAGATGTTGTGCTCAATCCTCCCGCCTCCTTGAGGTTGCAGCTTTAATTTTAATAATGATATATAATTACAATAACCCAAAACATTATACTGTTTTCAGGCTTTTGCTTTAATTTTCATTTTAGTTTGTAATATTTATCCCTTTTTTAGTTTTCTGGGGCGAAAATCTGTTGCAGCATGTTCTCTTAGTGCATCTGTTATGTTTAAAGTATGATAGGAAATAAATATTTATCTCTAAACACCCTGCAGATGATTGCACATTTCAATAATGAGCCATAGAGCGTTCAATTTAAACTAATATAGTTATTTAATTTATATTGTGATATATATCGTTATCATCTGATATGGAAAAAATTGTATTGTGATATAAAGAATTTCTATCGCCCAGCCCTAGATGAAGGCTAGAATTGTTCAACCAAAGTTTCAATGCAGCATTCATGAAACATAAATATGTAAGATATATGCAAATGCATATTTTGCTGAATAGCTTAAATTAAAATGCAACCAAAGGTGAAGTCACAGATAATTTACCCATTTGGCAGAAAAGGAGCTCAATTCTTTGAGTTAGAATGAAACGTATCAATCAGATGCAGCAGGAGGTCATCAGAAATTTCCCCCTGAGTTATGGGTGGGGCTGTTGGCATGGAGGTAACCCTATACTGATATCCCATCATTCCTTTTTCACACTCTCTTACTCGAGCTAACATTAGTGGTACAACAAAAAATTGTGAGCAATATCAAAGTTATCCAGCCGTACAGTTTTAAGCCAGATATTAGGTCAGATGAGGAAAACAAAGACGTTTATGTATCTGTGTCCAAGTGGATCCATCAGAATGGAGCAGAGCAGCTCATTCATCTGCTCCTGATCCATCATGATTTGAATAAAGAAATACTCAGAAACTCAGTTTTAATCTGAAAATATGTTATATACGTTCTCCATTTTGAGAAAATACCACAAGAACAAATTAAAACACATAACAAACACACTATTTTTAGAACACACACTTTGGAGAGATTAATGTCGTTGAAACAACACATCAGGTTAAGTTGGATCAGACAGGGCAGGATGCAAAAACCCTGACCCTGGACTCAAGAACAGGATCGTGGTGCTTTAAACACATGTTCAGAGAACTCCTGAGACATTGGATCAAGTGCACTGCCTCCCTACAACTGAGTCTTTAACTTAAGATGGGGCACTTAGTGAAACCCTGGAAAATGATTTTCAACCAACATAGCAGGCACCTCAGGCAAGGAACGGAATGCTTCACCAACTCTGGGGCAAGAGGGGAGTTGACGAGATGTTGTTGGGTAGTAGAAGGAATCCTGTGAGCTTCTCAAACCCCACTATCACATCTTTTTCTGAGGAAAAAGGCTCTGTGGTCTTGGGGCCTGAGTGGTAGAATCGTCATACTTCTTGTGAACCTGAGAAAAGTGACAGCTGTAGGAGGAGCTGTCGTATCTCTTTAATTCTGTTTCACTGAGGCGAGACGTGGGTAATGCAGTTCCTGGTTAAAGGCTTAATTACAGCTCTACTTGGATTAAAAAAAACTTGACACTGCTTCATTAGATACTAGTCTTCATGCTGGTTGGAACAGGGACACGTGCGCACACACCCCTCAGCCACCGGGTAGGAAGAATGGGCCTCAGTGAGCATGATGTGCATGAAGGCTTCATGATTGGGGTTTTTATTGGCCTCATGGACACAGTGAATAAAAGCGAGGTGAAACGTTCCTGCAGATTTAAATTACTCACCAATATTAACTGGATTCAGCTTTTATATAGAAAATATTTAAACAGAACAGATAAAGCCACAGACGATGTTTATTCATTATGTTGAGTGGAGTTAACAGGAACATGGACAACAGGTTAATTTGCTTTAAGATGTTGCTTGGTAACTGTAGTTATATTTGCTGCAGTCTTCAGACAGGTTTTAACAACATAATGGCTACAAAGATGTTTATTTGATGGTGGTGAGAAATTAGAAATTAGAAAATGACACATGTACAGACACCATCCTGACTAAAAACAGCCCCACCTAACAAGGTGATCTAATCTAATTCCTGTCTGTAATTTGAGTTTAAATTAGGATGTGTAAACATCTACAACAATACTTCAAGAGTTTGGAACTCAAAGAAATTGTAATTTATTTTCTTAAAATTCAGTTTGAATGAGCATTTTACAGATGACCACATTATTGTATTACGGTTATGGTATTAAGTGCACAGAAAGCTGGTAGATCATGGGTTGAAGGTAAGTCTAGTCTATGTGTGTAAGCCTTACTGTGGTATTGGATAAACATTTTCCAAACTTTTACCACAAATCCCTCAAATTAGTCATAGGAAGTTGTCTTCATTTGGTTTCTGTAAATCTAAAAGTTTGAGGAGGTTAACTATTCATTCATTTTCTAAATCCGTTTTGTCCTTTTGGGGTTCATGGGGGTGTCGGAGCCTAACCCATGTATAGATAATAATTATTATCTACAAATATTTAGTTGCCCCTGCGACAGCCTGGCGACCAGTCCAGGGGTGTACCCTGCCTTCGCCCATGAGTAGCCGGGTTAGGCTCCGGCAACCCCGTGACCCCGACAGGGATAAAGCGGTTCGGAAAATGAATGAATGAAATATTTAGTTGTATGTATTTATTCATAAAATGTTAGAATTAGTCTTTTATCATTTATCTCATCTAAATCAAAGGAGTTAACAGAAGATGTGGTGGTTTTTAAACAAACCTGCTGTCAAATGAAGAAAATAATGTTTTGTCTTCAAAATCTCGGCCATACAATAAATCATTTTGCAAAGGTCTGGACATTTGTCCAGTTACAGGCTATATTCTAAAATGTCTTTAAATTATTATTATGCTTTATATAATAATTACCTAATAGTAAAAGGTATTTATCCTGCGTTGTGAGCTGCTGCTGCCCATCAGCTGCTGCACCACCCTTCTGTGCTCCATCCATGCAGGAACACATTCTCTGTCTTTCTCTTTCAGGCGCACACATCGCCTAACAGGCTAATAGAGGGTGAAATGCAGGTGTGTGTAGGAAATGGCAGCAATACTGTAGTGCATTGACGGGTTATTTTGTTGGCCCATGCCTAATTAGAGGCATAGTGGATGCACCCCACGAAGCTTTAGTGCTTTGTGTTCGTACCAGTCTGCTCTAATTTCCCTGTGCCTTTGATATCAGCCCCAGGATTGATGGTTTGCACATAAAGAGAAACACCAGACAGGATAGAAAACCCAGCGCAACAATGCCAGTCCCCCACCTCTACCCTACTTCACTCTTATGTCTTTGGATTTCACCCCTCCCTGGTCTGCAGATGTGCAGGGGGAGGGAGCTGTGGTTAAATCATCACTAAGTGGAAACTACATTTCATGCCATCTCAGCTGTTGGCTCATTAGAGAAAAACGATGCTGTAGAAATGCTGTGGGCTTCTGGGGAGACGGATGGGTCTCATTACTGCAATAAATAACAGGGGCTTTTGTTTTTTACTCTGAATAAATCTGCATGGAGAAGACAAAACAAGTAAATCATTGAAGTTCAGAATAGAAAAAGTCTTCCTTTGGGACTGCCCCATCTCTGCACGTAGTTGTAGCCAGGGATGCAACCATTCATTTCCCCACCATTCGGTTCAAATCTTGATCATTGGGTCACATTTTTGTGTATTACCAAAAACAAAAAAAAAACAATTTCAACTTGCTAATAAGATGACAATGGTGAAAACTCTTCAGGTGACTCATACCAAGCCTGGTGTAATTTGATAAAACATTATATAACAAATCCTTCTTAAATACAATAGGTGTTTGACTGTTTTAATATAAGCATGCTGGAATGCAGTAGGGACGCAACAATTCAGTTCAATGTTACATAGATTGGTTTTAAACTGTAAATTTAGTTGTAGCTGGAGCTGCTGTACCAGCTAAGGTTGATACCCAACATATTTGTTAAAGCCATTTACATTAATTTTTAAAGAGGTTTGGTCAAAAAATCTTAAAGTTTGATACTTTAGCAAATTATTTCAAAGCACAGCCACTTCATAATGAACTTAAAATTAGAAATGAAATCTATAAATAACATAATGTACAAGAATAAACAGCATGAACCGTTTCTTTATCTTGGACATGCAGCACATATTTTTATATTTGAATAACCTTCAAAGTGAAATCAGGCTCATACGCGCAGCAGCCAACATGCTGAACAGACACTCAAACCTGTGTAAACAAAAGTAACTAATATTACAATTAATAAAACATGGTTTAAACACACACAAAAACCCACAGTTTATTTTTGGCAAACCAATAAAGATGATGGTTCAGAAATCTGTGGCAGTACGACTGCTGATGTTTTCATGCTTCAGATTTCCTTGGCTGTTTAACGTGTTGGAAATATCATTTTGTCACTGGGTCTTGAAGTTAAACAACGCTGTAAGCATTATTTGAGTTTAAACGAGTATGCACAGACGTTCCTGTATAACAAACTTTTTTTTTTTTTTTTTTGTGAAACGTACTTTCTCTGAAAGCTTGTATCTTGTGTTTTAGCCTATTCCACCGTGTCCGGTGTGAATGGACCTCTGGTGATTCTGGGCAACGTGAAGGTGAGGGTGCTGTCTCTGAAGCTTCTGGAGAAAAAAGGGAGGATTGGCTCACTCCTGCTCCTCATACTGTGGTTTGTTTGAACCAGTTCCCCAGATATGCTGAGATTGTTCACCTGACGCTGCCGGATGGCACCAAGAGGAGCGGGCAGGTCCTGGAGGTTATTGGCACCAAGGCAGTTGTGCAGGTAAGAAATCATCTGTATCATAAGTCATGATTGTTTGAGATGGATGAAACGTCTGCTTTTTTTCCCGCCTACTGCTGTTTGTGAAATGGAAAGATGCATTGCTAAACTCCTAATGTCAGTCCAGAGATACAGGGTGCGTGGAGTTTGTACCTGTGCATCTATGGCTTTGTGCTTTCATGACTATATTGGGGATGTATGTCCTAAATATGATGATTTTCAATGTTTGGAGTAAAAGTATCTTGAAAAGCAATGACTAAAAATCTGCTTAAGAGGAGCACAGTGTTGCTACTAAAGATATACAAATATTTACAGTCAGATGATGAGATTATTGAGCAGTCTAACAGTAAAAAAGACTGTCAACATCATTGTACAGTCAACAAATCTATATTACAAACAAACAACAAAAACATTTAGAATTCAAGAGAGAAAGCCCAAAAAAAGCACAAAGTTCCTTTGATCGAAAAACTGAAAAAACCCAAATCTATAGACATTAGATATTCTTCCTGAAACATTATATTTTAATTTGAAACTGCTCTTTGCATAGACGTCTGCAAAATGACTGACGCACCGTCCTGTCCTGAAGAAAAGTTACCGTCTGCTAATGAAATAAAGAAATGCAGAATTTTAAACCAGTAAATACTATTTACTGGATGGGATGAAGTTTGAAAAACTGTCAGCACTGGAAAGCTATTTGTAAATAAATTCACTGAAGTTGCTGTAATTAAGGCTCAAATTCTAAACATTAAAGAGTTTTCTTTAGTTTAATGTACGTTCATTGTTGAGATTTGTTTTATAGATTCATTAGAATTTCAACATACATGTTCTCTGTCTTGGTAACTTAAATGATAGAAGTGACAAATGACACCAACCGTTCCCTAGGATGACTTTAAATTTAGAAACAGTGATCCAGCGCCTCTGCTTGTGTGAAAAAAGGTGCTTTGTAACATGTGTTGTCTGCATGTTGTCAGGTATTCGAGGGAACATCAGGAATTGATGCCAAAAAGACCGCCTGTGAGTTCACCGGCGACATTCTGCGCACGCCAGTGTCCGAGGACATGCTAGGTATGATTCACACCAGTACTCCAAACTGACTGGCTTTGACCTTGGATGAAGCAGATGACGGGGTGGTTATTTCCCACCACGTTACTCTGCTGGTGCAACAATGAACATTTTGAAGCAAAAAAAAAAAAAACACTTCTGTGTTTCTGCTGATTTTACACGAAATTTTAAGAGTTTAAAAAAATCCCTCAAGTTTTTGTGTGAATGTCATTGAATGTCTCCATCAGTGTGATTATCTCAGTACATCACAAGGTTGCCTGTATTTGAATACAAGCGGAAAGTAAATTTGCTTCTGCCTGTGACGTATCATTAAGAGTGTCCCTGAATTAATGATTATTTGTACTTGGAGTGACAATGAGCCATCGGTGCATGCTTCCACCACGTCGTTTTAAAATCTAACAGAAAACGGCGCAGATGAGATCTCATAAGGCTGTTTTTGTTGATGTTCGGCGTAATTGTGTGTTGCTTGCTGAATGCATGCCTTCTTCTTGGCTCACTGTAGACCTTTTTCCTTACAGGCCGAGTGTTTAATGGCTCAGGCAAACCTATTGACCGAGGCCCCAATGTCCTGGCTGAAGACTACCTGGACATCATGGGTAGAGTTTTCAGCACCTTTTTTTTTTCTTTTTGCTGTCTTATAAAAGAAAAAGAATACTAAATAAACATTTTGGAGTTTGAGAAAACAAACAAGCCATTCTACACGTGGACAAAATTGTTTGTACCCTCTGGTTAATGAAAGAAAAACTCACAATGGTCACAGAAATAACTTGACAAAAGTACTAATAAATAAAAATTCTATGAAATTTAACCAATGATGGTCAGACATTACTTTTCAACCATGCTTCAACATGCTTGGAACCAGTGGGTACTTCCTGTTTGGAACACAAAGATGTTGGGGTCACTCAGTCCAGTTCTCTTATGTAGTCAATGGGCTGACTGCTCATTAGCTGATGTTCAAGGAGTGTGAAATTGATCTTTAAATTGATTTTGGAGATAAATAAAAGTAAAACATTTTGGATTTGTTTTACAGACTGTTTTTAACCAGACTGTGACGCTTCTGTTAGCAGCACACTCTTTTTGTCTTTGAAAAGAGCAAGCATGGGTTGATCTGTTACTATACCAGGGGTGCCCAAATCCAGGCCTCGAGGCCCGGTGTCCTGTATGTTTTCCAACCAACTTGCCATTGAAGCTCCTTATTGGCTAAACACAGGCAATCAACAGCAGGCAAGGCAGGACTTCTAGAAACCAATTGGAGGCTGGCCCTCGAGGCCTGGATTTGGGCACCCCTCTTATAGACAAATAAACCTGGCTCATATACTGTAGATACACTCCTAAAATGTGAAGTATTCCTAAACATATTTGTATTCTTCATCAGTAAATTTGACTGAACAGTCTTTTGTGTTCAATACAGGTCAGCCGATCAACCCTCAGTGCCGCATTTACCCAGAAGAAATGATCCAAACTGGCATCTCAGCTATCGATGGCATGAACAGCATCGCCAGAGGACAGAAGATTCCCATTTTCTCTGCTGCTGGTCTGCCCCACAATGAGGTGCTTTCTGTGCATTTATTCCTCAAACAACGTGACTGATTTCGTGTGGTAAAATACATTTCAGAGGTCATATCAGGCTGTTTTAACCCTTTAAAGCCAAACGTATCATATTTGATACGTGTGTCTGTCAGCCCTCCACAAGAGCAATGGAATGGAAATACATTTTTCTTGTAGTTTTTCAGGTTTTAGGATGTTTTGTTAGCTCAAGAATAAAGATATATCTGAGCTGTGTGACCTGAAGTATCAAATCTGATGCAAATTCAAATTTATCTATAATCTTTTTGTTTTTTTGTTCAAAGGGGCCTATAAAGGTTCCAAATTCAAAGAATTAGAATTTTCTGTCAACTATTTAATGATTCAGGCTTTACAGGGTTAAGGCTGGCTGATCTTAATCTGTGTCAAGTGTTTGTTCAGAGAGCTCTCATGCCTGTAAACATGAACGTTTGTTGCTTCCTCTACATACTAGTCTGTGAAGGTGCATTCACACCGAATGCGATTGGCAAGGGCCTTCGTAGCTAGCAGCTAATGTTTGTAGCCTGATTGCTACACGGAGCGGCGTCTGTTTATCTCATTTACAATGCATGGGAGACACAGATGACCTTTAGAGATCAGGTTTATTTATTTTGAAGAGCTCTACAAAAACATCAATGATCACGTCTCTGTTTGGGTTCATAAAAACATTTAGTCTCCCGGTAGCAACAGTGAATTTCTCTCCTGCTGCTGTGTCTGATTGACGGTCGCTTCTGCAGTTTTTACATCTTTCTCTGATCAAGTTCAAAAGCTTACTGTCGTGGATTAACATGAGAGAGCATGAAGTATAAAATGAGGGGACCTTTTTTTATTATTGTCTCAATGAAAATAAGAAAACATAAAGTTCAGGAGGTCTGAGCAGACTGCTTTCCCATCCAGCAGCGGCCCTCTGTCTGACCGCGAGGTAACACTGAAAATGTCACGTTCCCAAAGTTGAGTCCCTGATTGGTTCAGGAGACGGCCAGCTCCACAGAGTTCAGATTTTATTTTAACTCTGGCCAGCCGCATCGGCCACTCAATTTGCCCAACAAATCGTCAATTCGTATCTAAACCATTGACTTTACAGTGAAATTGGCCGCCTCCGCCGCGCGAATCGCGTTTGGTGTGAATGAACCTTTAGACATTTTAGTGGATCCTCCTAAAGCCAGTCTTTTTGATTGGTAAACTTCTTAGAATATCACATCCTGATTATCTATCAGTGGCTTACAGTTATGGGGTGGAGTCTGTTAATATCTTTGTTCAAAGAAATTCAAACCGGGGTGGTTTGAAGAGGTTTTGGAGGTAGAAACAAAACGAAGAAAGTTAGACTTTGAACTAACGACAGTGTTGACTGGTAACATTAAAGTGTAATATTCAGCTCAACAAACAAAAACTTAAATAAATGTTTTTAATCTAAAACTCCTGTAGTTGCTGTTCTGAGCCACAGTAATGAAAGCTATTCACACCACTAATGTTCTTCCTGGTCCTTAAATCTTTAATAATGTCAAAATATCAAACCGTATTTTTAAAAAATATGTTTTCAGTATGTTTATCAAAACCAACTGGCTTTTTCATTTGGTTGAACAGGCAGTTAAATAGTTAATGCTCTAATCTTTTTTAGATTTCTCTAGTTTATGATTTTCTACATTTAATAGCATAAACAACTGTATGAAGCCAGAAAGCTTTGCTGTGGTCGTGTTCACTTTTTTTTGTCTTGAAAAGTTGTAGCAGTCTTTTCAACAAGGTTCAAAGCAAAAAAATAAATAAATATAAAAAAAACCAGTTTATCTAAGATATTTTTATTCTGCAGAAACCCTGAGTTCAGCTGAAAAACAGTTTTCCGGAGCTCCAGATGGGTTTTAGGGAAATGTAGAATTAGGATTCCATTGAGCCTTTTACTCCTATCTGCCCTCCTTGAGTGTTCCACATCAATGCTCAGGGACAGTTCATCCAGTCAAACAAAATACAACTGCAGACACAAGGTAACAGCTCTCTGCTTTTTTGTATATTTGGGGGTTATTTTTCTCTAGAGTTCAATTTTGAGGACAACCAAGTGGAAACATGTGAGAGCTTCAGCCATAAAGTTGCAATAAGGTGTGTTTACAGCCAAATGCAGTTCTCAAACAAAATGTGTTTCGATGCTCTGGGAAAGCGGTTTACATACAATCCTGTTTGTTTTTGTCATATAGTCCAGCTCAATGTTCATTTCTGATATTATTAACATTCATTTCATTTTTGAGACACTCAGTGTTTTCCATCAGATAGTCTATCCTGTAATAAACCAATGAAAACTTATGGCTGCAGCAAATTAGTTTCCTTTTCCATTAGTCAGAATGATTTTCATTTCAACTCATTTCTGCTTTCAGCCTGTTTGCATCTGCTTTTGTCATTCAGCAGAAAGAATCTGGTTTTGTAAAGTTTCAAAAATAATTTTTAGGGTAAACCCGATCCAACAGTTTGCATTTCTTATTTATGATGTAGATATTTTAACGTAGTTGTTTTTAATCCAATAAGGTAAGTACAGTATGTGGTTGGGTTTACCTTTAAGAACTGTCTTTCCCTTTTGCACATAGAGCTTCATTGTGCAGCTTGTGAGTGTATTCAGACATCGATCCTAAAGGATAGTAGAAAACTGACAAATCTTTTCAACAAATTGGAACAACTGTCTAAAACTAATGGAGAGAATGTTGGAATTTTGGTGGAAAATTGAGGACTTCCTTGGAAATGTTTGAATGTGTTTAGCTGCTACTTCATAGTCTTGTGTGCATTTACCTGAACATAAATGTGTGGTGGTTTGTAGACAGTTAAAACATAGTTACAAAATGTTGTTTTCATATTTAAATAAGACACAGAAGTTTCAAGACACATCTCCACCTAGAGCTTCTCAAAGGGCTTTGTCACGGTCATTTTCTTAAGTCATTCTTTCATAAGTACACATGTTCAGCTAACCCACCGGGGGGGCAACTAAGGGCCCAAACTGGTGCCCAAAGACCATTTGACTAGTTGTGTGTATTGGCAAGAGTCTGGCAATGCGATATGCATCATGATGCGCATATGGCGATACACATCCCACAATACGATATATTGTGACATATCCCAAGACTGTACCAGAACAATTTTTCCTTTTCCTTTTTTTTTTTAAGAGTATGACTTAGAAAAAAACTCTACCTGAATATTAATGTCTTTCATTGTAATAAAATGATAAAATTCCTTTTATTTAATGATTACAGCATTAAGCACTGCAACTGTACCTCATCCACAAGTTACTTTTACCCAAGACAATTCATGGTGTTTTTCTTTTATTTTTAAAGGGAACAGTCAACATTGTCTGATTTCCACAACAAAATATTTATCAGTATAAGAAAAAAACCATGAATGAAGGTGCCTTAACCAATAAGGTTCTAAAGGTATGATGAGGAAATAAAGCATTGTTTATTTTTAATTACATGCTGCATTTAAACGATTCAGGAGCCTGAACGGGGCTTGAAAAGGGTGCTTCAAAAATAAAGGGGGAGATTATTTCCAGTAACATGTCGGTGTGATGAAGCAGCGTGACAGGATGATGGGGAGCGCTTGAATGTGGCAAACATGCTTTATGGTCGTGACAGTCTGTGCTGCAGCGCTGCAGCTCCGTTCTCACATGCGGATGTAAACACGTGTTTTCACCGCTCATTGCCATAACAATGACCTTTTTTCAGAGCGTTGTACACATCATCCATCCATCAGATCCATCAGGTCGCTGGAGTAGAACCTGTTGCTTCAGCAACAGTGTTTTGACTGAGGCTACGCAGCTTCACTGCTTCACTCGTTCTTATCTGAGCCGCTACAAAGCACAGAAATCTGTGGGGTTTTTTTTACACAATACTGGTAGCAACGTGGAACAGACTGTCTGTTCGATACCCATCCCAAGTAAAACCTAAGTAGTACTTGTCTCATGCCAACAAAAACCACGAGGCTGACTGAACATCTGATCTTGTTGTTTTGGTGTGGCGTAGAGCTGCTCAAAGAGACTCAGTCTGCTGTGCTCCCAGCTATCAGCCGGGGGTTCAGGTGGAAAACAGAAGCAGACGCTAAAGGCCACTCAGAAAAAAGCGTCTTGTCAGCATTTTAAATTGATAGAAATAACGCCAAATAAAATATCGCGATATATCGCTGAATCGATTTTTCCCTACATCCCTAACTTGTACGTATGACTGAGGTAGCCTGAAACTGGACCGGCTGACAACTGCTACTCTCCTACTACTTCTCCAGGCCGTTTTGTCTAATTATATCATGATATTTTTAAAACTGTTGAATTGAAGCTGTTAGGAAAGCTCTTGAAATGAAGTATTTGTGGCTGTCGAGGCTTCTCTGAATGAACCGTTTGAAGGCTTTCGTCAGTATCCTTCAGATTAACGGTAATTTATTTTGATCTTTTAGAGCATTATTCTTTTATCGTTTCTTTTCTGTCTCAAATCGTCAGTTTTTCTTCACACACACGTTTTAGTAGATCCTGTGCTGACGCGGGAACCTCCTCGTCTTTTCCTGTCTCCAGATTGCTGCTCAGATCTGTCGCCAGGCCGGCCTCGTGCAGAAGTCCAAGGACGTGATGGACTACAGCGCTGACAACTTTGCCATCGTGTTTGCAGCCATGGGGGTGAGCAGACGAATGGCATCTTGTAGCTTGCAGTTTTCAAACCCCCAGCCAGCTGGAGCCTCTAATCCCCCTCTTAACCCTTATGTGACACCCAGTCCCTTCTCTCCCGCCCTGCTTTTCTTTTATTCACCAGGTGATTTAACCTTTAAGTCCCTCTTGTTACTTCTGCACTTGTGAGCATATCCCCAGCCATGTAGACAGGTTACTAATTCAGCAGACCTTTCAGCACCACTGCTCATGCAGTATCAAGTTCTCAGCCTCTTATGCATTGTCGGTGTGCATCCCATTCTGGTTACTGTGGAACAAGCATTAACATTCTGCATGAACAGGGATTGCACAGTGTGGCACATGAATAATCATTCCTGAAAAGGACAGCATACATGGTGGCATAAGTTCTCCTGTTTACTGATGAGACTTCACTCTTGTGGGCACAGCTAGTGTTCATCAACTCTTACCTTTCTGTCTGTCAGATTTTCACTTTCATAGTTTTTAGAACATTTATGAATTCATATTAATCTTATCACTAAACAGAAATACCTTCTCTGCTCTCACCTCGTAATTTGCTTCTGAAAGTTTGTGTAAACAGGCTCTCAAACTCTCGCTCTCAACAGCGATGATGACTTTCATTTTAAATAGTTTCAAATTTTAAGCATTAAAAATAACAAGATTAAAGTACTAATGGATTTTTTTTTGTAAGTGACCATGGTATAAGTGGGAAAATTCCCTTCAAGGTGTCCATTATCAGAAATCAGTTAACTTCACAGAAGCAACCATCCAACACAAAGCTGAGCACGTTTCATGCACTCTCTTTGTCATTTAGTTTCTAATAATGGACACCTCATTGGGCATTGTCCTTTAGATATGTGTTGTACTATATAGCCAAAAGTAACCAATCATCTGCCTTTACACACATGTGTACATGTGTTTGCAAGACCCCAATCTAATCTTAAGATTTCAGATGTCTGACACTTGGCAGCCTTAACTCATCCTGGAAGGTTTTAAAAGACTGTTTATGGGAATGCTTGACCAGTCCTGCAGAAGAGCATCTGTGAGGTCAGACACTGATGTTGATCAAGGCCCAGCTTGTAATCTATGCATTACATCATCCCAAAAGACCTCTCTGGGGTTTGTTTTTTTGCACCAATCTCTGTCATTCAAGCTTTTATAAACCTTGCTTTGCACCAATGTACAGTCATGTGCATCAAGCTCCTGGAAAACAACCTTCCCTCATCATCGTCATCCACTAAACTTCATACTCGGTACATTGCAGTCAAGTAAAAATCTCCTGGCAACCACCAAACTCAGAGACGTCCATTAGATTAACAGATGGAAGAGGGTGATTTGGCAGTCACAGAGCTACTTTGCTCTGTGACTGTGCTCTGGACCTATACTTTTATATACTTATATGTTGCTGCTTGACCATAGAGACTGCAGCCATACATTTGCAAATCTGACCTACCATTTTGTAGCTAGGATGCCAATTTCTTCCACTGTTATAACACAACAAATGCACAATAAAACCAGCACAATATTGGTATTGCCAAATAAATTACAAATATAAGCAGATAAGAACATGTCTGCAGAAAAGTCTCTCTGATAGTTGCGTTGTGATCACATGTCCATTGCTGTCAATGCATCAGTGCGCCTGCACCACCTTCAGGATGCTGCAAATCACTAGATTTAATGAAACCTTTTGACAGAAAGTGAGTCATTACCTTCATTCACACTCTCACATCCTCTGTGTCTCAGGTCAACATGGAAACTGCTCGCTTCTTCAAGTCCGACTTTGAGGAAAATGGTTCCATGGACAACGTCTGCCTTTTTCTGAACCTGGCCAATGACCCCACGTAAAAGTCACACATTACTTTATCCACTGGTGACAGACAGACGTGTTTTTTTATCAGCTATGTCCTTTTTTTTCATTAAATGTTTTGAGTTAGCTTCATACAAGTCATTGTCTTTTATTGATAAACTAAACTTCACAAATACAGTTCAAGCTTTGAACAAATAAATCTGAGCGAATCTTTTTAATGCCTTACATGACTTTTCTCTGAATGTTGAAGTTTTTTTTTCCCTTTTGTGTACTTTAGAATAAAGTTTTTTTTCCCATTTATTTTCTGTCACCAATCAGCATTGAACGCATCATTACACCTCGTCTGGCGCTGACCACTGCAGAGTACTTGGCGTACCAGTGTGAGAAGCACGTCCTGGTCATCCTCACCGACATGAGCTCCTACGCTGAAGCACTGAGAGAGGTACAGCGGCCGTCACTGCCCCTGTGTTCACGCAAACCAAAACAGATCCCTTTTGTTTTATTGATGAAACCTCTTTAGACCCAAGCTAATGTTTGAGCTAACCTTTCACACAGGGCCACAGTTAAGCTACTGTGGAAATATAGCCCAAAATGTGATGTCCGCACATATGAACGCCATGTCTTAAGAGGATGGAAGGATTCCCATATTTGGGTTCTTTATCTGCTGCAAAGCTGCCCGACTGTGTCCTGTTGCAGCGTGAATGGCAGTTAGACTGCCCAACAGAAGGAAATGATGCAGAGGAGCATGAGTGTTTAGTAAAAAACAGAAACAGCTAAGGTAGATGTCTGATGAAAGTGTAGCTGCAGCTCCTGCTGCTTATTCAGTTGTGTTTCTTATGGTTACAGGTCTCTGCTGCCAGGGAGGAGGTGCCCGGCCGACGAGGCTTTCCTGGTTACATGTACACTGATCTGGCCACCATCTACGAACGCGCAGGACGAGTGGAGGGCAGGAACGGCTCCATCACCCAGATCCCCATCCTCACAATGCCCAATGATGGTAAGAGCCCTGCCCAGCTGAGGCGAGCAACCTGTTACCATAGCAGCATACATAAAAAAAAAAAAAGAAAGAAAAGGTCTGGAACAAGATTTGTGAGTTTTGCACCGCTTTGGCATTTCGCACTAAACCTCTTCCAACTGTAGGTGAGCGACAGGGCTAGTAAACAGTAGAAAAAGAAGAGTTGTACATCAGAGTCTCACAGTAAAGTCTGTGTCGTTGCTCTTTTTCCCAGAATTTAAATCTTCAGATTTGACCTGAAATTGATAGAAAGCAGTAATGGCTGAACTTCCTGAGATTGTAACCTCTCATAATGATGTCGTCTCATCATTGAGAGAGAAGGGTTTTCACACAGGGTTGTTCTGCCTCGTGACACAGATATCACTCATCCCATTCCTGATCTGACTGGATACATCACAGAGGGTCAAGTCTATGTTGACAGGCAGCTGCACAACCGACAGGTAGGATTCATCTGCGCTGACTCTCAACTTTTCAAACTATGTCATTTTCTACTCAGCTTTTAAGAAACTGAAAACCATCAGGAAAATGCTGAAAACACTGAGAATAGGAAGTGTCTGGGAGCAGTTTTTTGAGTTTGGGGTTTAGAATAATGATGCTTTGTTTGTACATCACCTGGAAGCCGTTTCTGCCTCCAGGTGATGGTTAGCTTCGTTTGCTCTGTGTTTTGCCGATCAACATTTTGGATTCCATTGCATCGACTGAAACCTGGTTAACAGAAAAAACCTTGTTTTCAGATTTACCCTCCAATCAATGTGCTGCCTTCACTGTCACGTCTGATGAAGTCTGCCATCGGTGAGGGGATGACCAGGAAGGACCACGCTGACGTGTCCAACCAGCTGGTAACTGTTCTGTCCCTGAGGGTAGAGTGGTCTGTGACGAGCAGCCGTCATTGGTGACACTTGCTTTATGCGCAGTATGCCTGCTACGCCATTGGTAAAGATGTGCAGGCCATGAAGGCAGTGGTGGGAGAGGAGGCGCTGACCTCGGATGACCTGCTTTACCTGGAGTTCCTGCAGAAGTTTGAGAAGAACTTCATCGCTCAGGGTAAGGAGACAAGGCACACATCTTTTTTATGTTGTCCTGCTCTGCCAAACCATGTTTTCATGTAGAGGCAGTTCTGTTCTGCCTTTTGCTGCTTGGATAGTGAAGTAGCTTACACTTTCTTCCAACATCTGACAGAATCACTGATCGAGGGGTCTGATGGTTTTCTCATGGTTCCTAATTAAAGTTTTGACCCTCTGCTTTTTCGATCCTTACGATAAGTGTGTCACATTCCAATAACAGGAATGAGTCAGGAATGAGCCAGGTGTGACGTCACTCATAGAAAATGCCTTACCTCCGTCTCCAGCAAAATGAAGCCAATTCAGTCGCCATTTTTCCGTCAATAATGATTGGTCCGAGTCATTTGAGTCAACGTCTCTATGGCAGATGTTTAGAGGCGTTTGCATCTCTGCGTCTGTCTGATGCCAACAGTTAGATGTTATTGTTCCCCTCTTTAAAGAGCTGTACGGTCAGACGATACAGGATCAGCAATAAGTCAGCCAGCTTTAAACCTGTGCTTAAACACAGCATGCATTATTAAACAAAAATGTTTTTTTTTAAGATACAAACATAGTTGAAGTAGATACTTCTGTTCCAGATGTTTGACAGGGTTTGAAGGTGAACGTTCACAGGAGAGCAGGCCACATTCACAACACAGATGTTCAGAATGTCTGCTCTTTGACAAAGAGATACACAAGCATGCAGGCTGTTGTGCAGTTTGCATGCTTGATTTAAATAATTACTGTGATGAGAAGCAGTCAAAGTGGAAAACGCATAATTTGTGATTCTGAATATGTCCTTGGAAAATAATAGTCTGCTAAGCTTCCTTCTTTCTGTGGGTGTTTAAATCTTTTTGGTAAATGTTTCCATGGAGATCTTTCCTCTTTTGAACCCTGTGGGGCTCAAAAAGGATCAAAATCATCACAACAAACCACCATGGGAAATGGAAAGAGAAGCATTTCTGTCATTCAACGCAGCAGTTTCCTACAGTCGATGTAAGGAAATGACAGAAAATGGTCTGGAGCAGTGGTGACACATCTGGTCACCAAATATAAAACCAGTTCAAGACTTTAGTTGGTTGTTCTTTCTAATAGCTGTCTGTTAATGCAGGATGGAGAACTAGTTCTTGTCCAGTAGTGTTCTCTTGTGTTCAACACAAACACAAGCTTTTTGTTTGTTCCTGATTTACAACCATGTGAATAAAAAAATAAATAACTCAGAAATGCAGTTTTAATCTTAAAATCTTTTATAAATGTCTTCCACCATCAGAAAAATGGCAGAAGAACATGTAAAAACAGTTTTCATCAAGAGTAGCTCTTTAAGCCTTTGCTCTCTGGAGGCCGGATTACAAAGTCAGAAACATCATAAAGTCCTGATAGTGTAGATCTGGTTTGCACTGTGGATCTGTGGATCTTTTTACATGACATCCAAACATTTCCAGGTGTTGTAACTCCATCTGACCATGGCTGAAAAAGCTTATGCCTCGTGTTCAGAGACTTGTTGACTCAGCAGACATGATAAAATAGTGCTGCACACAGAAGTCAGTGCTTCCCCAGCACGCCCCCCACCCCCTGGGGCTCACAGAAGGCAGAGGGATCTGAGCAGATCTGGGAGTCATCCAATTGTCTGTTTGAAGCTACACATTCATGTTCCAGGGTTTGATTTGAACTCTCAGCACCTTTAGGTACCTTTTAGAGCAGGTGCTGCACCATAATCTGATTTAACTTAAAATAACTTCATAAAGTGTCGATGTTTAAAAGAATTTTGTTTCCCTAACAAAAATGCATGTATTTGTGTGGGTTGTACCATGTGCTTCCCTTTTTTCTGGAGCAGGCTGCAGGCTGCGGCGTGATGTTTAGGTGCTGACCAGCATCTTGGTTCTGTCTCCTTCAGGCCCGTATGACAACAGGACGGTGTACGAAACTCTGGACATCGGCTGGCAGCTGCTGCGAATCTTCCCCAAGGAGATGCTGAAGAGGATTCCTCAGAGCACGCTGGCTGAGTTCTACCCCAGAGAGTCAGCCGCTCGCCACTGAGCCACACTCAGGGATGCTCTGGTTCAATATCTCCACCCCCTCCCTTTACCTTTCAGCAAAGGACTTCCCCTGCAGGTGTTAGAAGGTCGACCCTGTGGAACCTTCATCCATAACTGTTCTTTCCTGTTCCCACATCATTCTTCTCCATGCATCCATTCAGGCCCCTCCTCGAGGAGAACCAGGCAGAAAGTCTCGCCATCATCTAGATGTACTGTTGTGTATTTGTGCTCTAAAGTTGTCGGTTTGACTGAAAAGTGAACATATCAATCATAGCTTTATGGTTTATCTGATCCACTGCAGCTGGGTGTTCCCTCTCTATCGTTTGTTTAAAGATGTCACATTACTCATCATAAAATCATAAATACATGCAAACTCCTACATTAAGAGGAAGAGATTTGCAGCTTTACATCCCCGTAGACAGATTTTAACGCCACCAGTCCTTTTTCCTCACAAGTTAAAGGAAGTGGCAGATTCCTTTTTGGTCAGAAAAGCATCTTAAAGTCCCTCTAACATGAGCCACAAGCAGAGATTGGATGTTTACTGGACGTTTCCTTCAGATCTTTTGTTTTGGCCCTTGTTTCCTCTCAGAGCATCATTTACATTTTTGTTTTGTTGAGAAATAAATATATGAGATTATATTCAACATTCCCAACTATCTGCAGAAACTCTTTGTTGTGCAACCATAAAGGTTTTGTGAGTGTATGTGTCTATGAATAAATTAAATTATATGTGAAAGTGTTTCTCTTCTGGTCTTCATTCAGTCATTGGTCCTTTAGCAGCAGCTGGTTTTCACATCATCGGCTAATCCTGACACATTTGCAGCACTAGTGCCGTCTCATTTTTACATGGAGAACAGTCTGTATCTACCCACAAAAATATTACAAGGAAAGAAAATAAAGCTTGAAATGCAACACTGATGCATCGGTACTCTGATGTTGGATCAAATAAACAGATCTTTAAAATGAGAAACACCACAATTCACAGCTTAAAACCAAACTGTTACACAGTTGAACTGAATCTTATGCCAACAGCATACCAGTACGTTTATGATGAAAGTGTCAAACACGTGCTACATTTAAGAAGGATTTATTGTGTTTTACATTACACTAACTGGAAGGGTTTTCTTTACTGTTAGTTACCACAAATTCCAGGTTCAACATAAATCTTGTTGTTCGGCTCCGGCAGCCCAGTGACCCCGAAAGGGACAAAACGGTACAGAAGATGAATGAACGAATATTTTTAGTTGTTTTGAACACAACGCACATATTGAACGGAAATTAAAACCATGACCTGAAAAACCATCAAATCGAGGAATAAATGAATGATTGCATCTCTAGTTTATGTTCAGGAGAAGGAAATATCTACATTTGAAGAAAAACTTACCATCCAAATTCAAAAATGTGTATGGCCTTCAGTTTTTGAGCTGAAGAGTTACAAGGGTTTAAAAAGAAAAGTGACCAACTATTGCTCATTGAATGTGTCCGTTCTGTTTCATCTTCTTCTCCAGTCCAACTTTTCTGACTAAATCTAATGATTTTATGTATTTAATTGATAACAGATCTCTTACTAACCTGCACAAGTTGTCAAACTCTAGGATGAAACGTGGTCATATTCAGTTAAGATGTCTAACCCCACATTGATCCAATTATGAAAGTATCAAGTAAGTATTAAGTAAATGCCACTAAAAACATGTTTATTCTGTCGCATCATTTTGTCATGCTTTCGTGTCACTACATTCTGGAGGAACCTGAGCTTTAAAAGTTTGAGGGACAATAAACATAAAGTGATGGTGTTTGGTCTAAGCGGCTCCTGAGAGCTTCTACGGTGGATCTGGCTCATTTTGGCTCTCTTTTATCAGTAGATACTGTCCAACTTTGGAAGGTCGCCAAAGTAATCCAGGCTACTTGCATCCTCAAAACAACCACGTGGATGTAAACTTCTTAGCTTTCGTTTTTTTCAACAAAACTTTATTGTTCATTTCTTCATATCTGTGGGTCTAAAAACCTGCTCTGAACATGTGGAGTCATTCCAACGGATGAACGTCTGCTCCAAACCTTTGACCTCCTGAATGTGTCACTTTACCTGCGCCAGGTGTGCCGCCACAGCACTTCCGGTTGGACTTTGTCTTGTTAGTGTGTTTTCTGGCCATGGCGGCGGAAGAGCTGAGCAGAGTTAAAGACGTCTCAGACCTGTCAAAGCAAGGTAATGTGTTCAGAATCTGCTCCCAGTCTTTTAGTGGATTTCCCCGCAGCGCGCGGTGAAGAGACACTTGAACACAGGTGTTACTGCAGCCAGCTCACCTGCAACTCAGGAAAAAACCACAAGGTTAGAAGCAAGGCGTGACTGACGGACGGAGGGCCACGTTTCCCTCATCATTCCTGACGTAGCTTTCCTAAGGAAACAAACAAAGCCTTCCAAACGTTGGACTTCCGGCTGCTCGCCCGTTCCCTGTCATTCCCAAACCTCAAAAGTAGACCAAAAATATTGTTATGTTTTTTAATAACCACAAGAAGGAAAATCATCAGGTGAAAAAGATATGTGCACAATGAAATCAGATTAGAGAAATGAGTGATTCATGAAATCAGATTTCTCAAAAATGGGAAAGAATATGAGATTATGTTGTTGTCGTCCACTGTGAGAGACAGCATCTAAAATAAAATGTGGAAATCACACATTTGTTTAAATAGTTCTTTTCTATGCTACTGCTAAAAATACCTATTTGAAGATCTGAGAAAATCAATGTTAATATTTGGTACATAATTGTCGGTGCAATTACACAGTTATAGTTATTAGTTACACAATAATAGAAATAGAGTTTTCCATCAGGTTTGCACACACTGCAGGAAGGATTTTGGTCCATTCCTCCACACAGATCATCTCTAGATTAATCAAGCTTCTGGGCTGTTGCTGACAAACACAGTTTGAGTTCCCTCCAGAGACTGGTTTGCTCCCAAATAGGAAGTATCTGCTGGTTTGAAGAAGCTCCAAATTCCATAACCTTCTATAGAGAAATACATTCAATTCAGTTTTATTTACATAGCCGAATATCACAACCATAGCCGTCTCAATGGGCTTCACACCAGTTTTTATGCAAAGAACATAAAGTCAATCATAGCCGGTTTCTAAACTAAACTTTCTTACTTTTTCTTTGTAGTTTAGTGACCAGTTTGATCGCCGATGGCAGTCTTGAATGAGTAATTGAAGTTGCCAGAAACATGTCTTTGTACAGTTCTCTTAGTTTTTCTTTCCTTCCTGATAGTGTGGGATTCAAACAAATGAATGTGAGAAAAGGTTTGTGCGTCTTTTGCACAAGACAGTTTTAAAAAAGAAAAAAGAGTTCGAATTGAACACAGAACACATTTTTGTTCCCTATGAATTAAAACAGAACAAGTTAACTGTAATGGACAAAAATCCTCTCTGGGACTCATCTATGATGATTCTTAACCCAATAAATTCATCTGAAGTATTTTGCACATGAACATGTGTAAAATCCAACTGTGGCTCATTTATTAGAGGAAATGTTTGCTGTCTTTCTTTAGTAAAATCGGCTGTAATTTCTTATGTGAAGCAGTGACTCCTCAGTAACAGGGAACTGAGAAATCATCACACGCTGGATGAGTCTGCTTTTGTCCGTCTTTCACTTCTCTCAGTCGTCTCTGCTGTTTGCTGTGCTGAAAAATGTCTCACTGGCATCCTCTGCTCCCCACAGCCCTGCAGGAGTATGAGGACCTGCAGAAGAGGAGCGAGACAGCAGCCATGCAGGTAAGTGCTACACCATCCACTTCCCATGAGTCCTAGCAAAGTTCTAGAAACTAATAAGATGAGTGAGGGCAGCACGGCGTCACACGCATCATTTTACCAAGCTCAGCTGTGTAGCATCAGCACTGCAGACGTATGGCTCTGTTGTACACACATCTGGGAAGTTTTCAGAAATATTCAAATGTTTCTTATTATATATGAGCAAAAGCCTGAAGGCAGATTTACTGAAAAACATTCTTCCAGCTGTAGGTTTGCTGCTTGATTCTCACAGAGATGAGTGAGGCTATGGGGTAAGATAACGGTCAAAATGAAACCTATGTTTGTAGTAATACTTTGTGCACAACTTTTCAAAAAACAAAATATAGTATTTATTTTTATGTCTAACTAGTCTGTTGTGAATTGTCTTTGTTAGGAAGAGGATACATTTATCTCAAATACAAAATATCCCCTGTTAAATAAATAAAAATAAATTGTTTTAACATTTTAGCTGTTGTATTTTGTTTAATTTAGCCTTTAGTGTACAGCGACTTGTGTGACCAAGGTCATTTTAAATAAATAAACTATAAACTATAAATAACTATCAAGAACACATCACAGGGTCACAGGCATATACATCAAGAAACATTGATGCAACTGTCTACACGTGTTCTGAGACTTACTTATTCAACTAAAACTGAACTTTATTTCCCCCACAACTGACAAATTAATTTGTTACCATTGACTGTATTTAGAGAACTGGACTGAGTGACCCTTCCCCCCTGGCGTTCCAAACAGGAAGTACCCGTTGGTCCAAAAAGCCAAAACCCTACAGATTTATATAGAGAAATAAACAGTTATTACTCAGTCATTCGATTTTTCAGAATAACTTGCTCTGATACATCTTTTTAACATGTTCTTGATAATCCTAAGTTTTTTCATGATATTTTCGCTGTAGCACAACTTATTCAAGTTATAAACTGGCCAATCAGATGCCTCAATAAAAGTAGGAGGCCTCACGTCGGATGTTGAAGCATTTGGTTAACATATTCTCCTGAGCCAGCTTTCAGTGGAAGCAGGCTTTTCATAACAACAGACGGTGTACTTTACATGAGTGTCAGTCTGCGTATGCTTCCTCCTTCATCAGTTAAGTGTGAGAGGGCGTCTTCGTCCAGAGTTTGCTGGTTTTATACATAATAAACACCTGCTCTGGATAATAATCATCCTCCGCGATTATCAGGATATTTTCGAGCTGCTTCTAAGTCAGCTTCAGCTGATGCCACTTCTCCATGCAGGCTCGCAGTGTGTGTGTGTGTGTGTGTGTGGGTGTGTGTGTGTGTGTGTGTGTGTGTCGGTGGGTGTGTGTGTGTGTGTGTGTGTGTGTGTGTGGGTGTGTGTGTGTGTGTGTGTGT
>BSAI01000187.1:3546245-3603757 GCA_036245035.1 Adrianichthys oophorus | reverse complement strand
TGTGTGCAAAAGTTTGGGCATCCACATTACCAAACACAATGCTAATGTAAATACACATCTGGGCAGTCTCGTTCAAGTCTGAGTACAACCAAGCGGACCCTGGTGTGGGACCAGGAACCACTGTCAGACTCCTTTTTTCAGGTGGTCTCGGTTCACTTCCAATTGGACTGAACTCCAGTTTGCTCTGGTGTTTCTCAGTCTGAGTAGGCTCCGTGCTCACGGTGGAACAACTGGACCAAAACACTCACCGTAGCCTGCCATTACTGGATGTAAACAGACTAGGAACGTAGCAACAATGAGCTGTGGACAAATTTGGAGCAACCATGAGGCACAGCCACTCATTAAAATATGGTGAATGAATGCAGGCTCATTAAAACAGCTTTTAGCATGATTAACATTGTTTCTGAAACTGTTTTCCCAACAATCTAAATGTCATAAACACGTATCAGTGTACCGTCTTAGCCGTCCCCTCCCCAGTACAGCCTTACAGCATGCCTTTGCCGTACCAAAGTAGCAATAAAAAGTGTTGAACCTGACGTTGATACAGACGTTCAAAATTGTTCAGCGAAATATAAAGTTTGAATGATTGAACTGTCCCGACAAGGATTGCAAAGCTTTATTCTCTCGCTGTCAGACGGACTTGGTCCGGACCAACGGACATTACCGGTCTGAATACACCCCTAGTGTTCCTTCACTATAGACCTAAATACTTGTTAGCTCAGTGGTTAGGGAACACTTTTGCTGTTCCCCTCCCTCTTCTCCTCCCTACGTGCTTTTTATGAGAACAGAATCTCTGACACATCTTTACTAAAAACATCCATCTGGAAAATGTTGGTGACAAATTCTAAAAACAATAGTTTTTACAGTAAAAACTATTTCAGATTTCAGAAATGTACTGAAGATCAACACTATTTAGAATGACCCCACGACAAAAAATAACCGAGTTAAAAACAGAATGGTTAAAAGTAGAAAAATAATGACAGCATTACAGCAAAGACAGATAATAGAGAAGGCATCACTTTAAACAAAAATCCTCCTCTAGTAGTTTAAACAGATTTTTAAATGAAAAATGTCAGTGTTTGGCAGCCTGCTTCATTTAAAAAAACAAAGCACAGACATGCTGTCATGGTGTCCAACTTACATGTGAGTCACAGGAAAAAAGGTACACAAAAAATAACTGCCCAACAACACAAAAAACAGGTTCCTCCCATGGTTGTAGCTCTGCTGGAGTTTTAGGCTTGAGTCATCTCCACACGTTTGATTTGTAATAAAGAAGCTTTACAACAGGAACAAAACTGCAAAATAGTAAGAGTTGGAACTAGGCAGTAGGAAAACTGAATGAAGGGATGGCTAACACAACAAAAAGCCAAGATGTTTTTACACAGACAGATCTTTGGTATTTTGCTGTGATGCATCTCTACGTTTCTGTATCAATGCACTTGTATTATTTATCCCACATATCAAGCAGGTTATTAAAACTGGTTTTTATCATCTTAGAAATTTGGCTAGGGTCCGCCCAATTCTCTCTCTTGCTAATATGGAGACGCTGATGCATGCTTTTATAATTAGTAGAGTTGATTATTGTAACGCCCTTCTAGCAGGTCTTCCAAAAAAATAGCATTAAGAACCTTCAGCTTGTCCCGTCTGTGGAACAGTCTGCCAGAGGACCTGAGGACCGCAGAGAACATAGAGGTTTTTAAGAAAAGGCTCAAGACCTATCTTTTTAAATTAGCTTTTAGTTAGTTTTTATCATGTTAATTTATCCTGTTTTTATTATTTTTATCATGTTTTATGATTTTACGTCGGATTATTTATAGCTTATTTGAATATTTTTTATTCTCATGTTTTATTGCTTGTTGCTTTTATCAAATGTTCCATTTTAATTTTAGATTTACATTTTATTATTTTTAAATCCAGTGCCTCCTCGGCTGGGTCCTCTCCCTCTGGGTCAGCTACGGTTCAGCTGTTGCAGCTCTAGATGGGGACCTGCCTCGCTACCTTGCTGTGGTGGGGCTGGGTCCTCGCCTGTGATGCTGCATTACACTGACTATGTGGTTGTCCACAGAGCAAGAGGACCCAACTATAATGGGTCCACCAACCAACTTTCTCCTTGCTCAGCCTGTTTCCCAATGAGTTCCATCAGCTAAGGGGGTGGGAATTGTGAAAGGGGTTGGGTGGATTACATGTGTGTGTTGTGGGGGGTGGGGTGGGGTGGGGGGTCTACATTTTTATGGTTGTTCTTGTTTTTAATCTGTTTTATTTTAATGTAAAGCACTTTGTGTTATGCTTCATAGGAAAAGTGCTATAGAAATAAAGTTTGATTTGATTTGATTTGATTTGATTTTAAGGGCTGCTGTTTGTGGGGTCAAATCAAGGTCAGCTCAAAGTGAATGAAAAATGGACCAAAAAAAAGAAAATTTGAAAACAGTTTGAAACACGAAGGCCTCAATGGGGTCAAAGCCACACCCCCACTTAAAAATAGGCTCAGCATTGAAAACAAAAAGTCTGAATCAAAACTGTAAATTGAGGACTGAATGCAACGAGTGAGAAAAACAAACAAAAAAAGAAAACACAAAACAACAGTGGTTACAAATAAACATTATTTTTTCAATTGGTAACAGTTTTAAGATTGAAACTTTCTTATTCAAGCTAAATCTTTTATTTTCACATTTAGATTTTTAATTCAAATTTTCCTTTTTTCTTACAAGTTCACAGTGTTTTCTTTCAAGTTTAAACTATTTTAAATGTTTAAAAATACTTTTTTCCCCTAATTTACCATCTTTAAGCTGATCCTAATTTGACATAGTTGTTGTTCAGTGAAGTAAAAGTGTAAAATTGACTTCATGACTTCATCTGTTGTATTAACCAAGTGGGTTCACCTTAAAGAAACAAACAAGAAGATCTAACATAATCTGTCTAGTTCAATTTTATAATATGAAACTTGGACCTGGGTTTATTTCTTCATCTTTTCACTTTGCCTTGAATGTGTGATGTTTGATGAATGATGTGGCAGAAAAGTGAATGTGTGAACTGTAACTGTGTGGACTGTAAAAACTAACGCACATGCTGCTCTTTCAGTTCCAGCTGTGATGTCTTATCTGTTTTCAAAGTGAAGAGCAGCAGACTGAGAGGTGTCCTCCACAAGGGTGCAAATGCTTCTCACACTTCTGCTGCCAACTAGTGGTTGGTGGTGTAACTGCTAACTCAGGGGGCAAAATTCAGGCTGTGTGGTAGAACTTTAGCTCCACAAGTGTTTAGAGCCTGAAATCACGCAGGCAGATTAACAGTGATGAACACAACAGGGATTATCTTCTGCTTAACATTCCATTCATCTTCTTCCATTAGTGCAAGAGGCTGGAGGAGGAAAGAGATGCAGCCGTGAAGAAACTCTCTGAATTCCAGCAAGGTAAGCCTCACCTGAAGGATTTCAATGCACAAATGGAGATTTTTGCAGGAATTATCCAATTGTTATCATAATGTATGTAGTTAATACTGCTGTGATGAGAGCAGTAGAGCATGGTTTAAAGGTTTGAAGGTGAAGTCATTTTTAAATAGGATTCTGATTGCGTTCGATCCCTCCCACTCCTTTTCAAGTAATTTATTCAACTGTTTTTGACAAACTTCACCTTGAATATATTAAATTTGTTGTGTGTATAAGTACAAATACGTCTTTAAATGATTCAAAGTAAAAATGGCTTTACTTACATGTGAGCATATACACTTACCAGCCACTTCATTAGGTGCACCTTGTTAGTACCGGGTTGGACCCTTTTGCCTTCAGAACTGCCTTAGTCCTCGGTGGCACCGATTCAACAAGGTTCTGGAAACATTCCTCAGAGAGTTTGGTCCATGTTGACATGACACCATCACACAGTTGCTGCAGATTTGTCAGCTGCACATCCATGATGCCAATCTCCTGTTCCACCACATCTTAAAGGTGATCTATTGGGTTGAGATCTGGTGACTGTGGGGGTCATTTGAGTCCAATGAACTCACTGTCATGTTCATGAAACCAGCCGGAGATGATTCCAGCTTTATGACATGGAGCGTCATCCTGCTGGAAATGGAATCTGAAGATGGTACACTGTGGTCATGAAGGGAAGGACATGGTCAGCAACAATACTCAGGTAGGGTGTGGGGCAGGAAACATGCTCAATTGGTACTAAATAGCTGAGAGAATGCCATGAAAATAACCCCCACACCATTACACCACCACCATTATTTTGGACCTTTGCTATAAGACAGAATGGATTCATGCTTTCATGTTGCTGACTCATTTCTGCATGAAATTCTGACCCGATCATCCAAATGCCTCATCAGAAATGGAGACTCAGACCAGACAATGTTTTTCGAAACTTCTATCGTCCAGTTTTGATGATCCTCTGAATTGTAGCCTCAGTTTTCTGTTTTTTAGTTGGCAGGAGTGGCACACGGCGTGGTCTTCTGCTGCTGTAGCCCATCTGCTTAGAGGTTGGACGTGTTGTGCGTTCAGAGATGCTCTTCTGCAAACCTCAGTTGTAACCAGTGGTTATCTAAGTTACTATTACCTTTCTTTCAACTGGAACCAGTTTCACAATTATCCTCTGACCTCTGACATCAACAAGGCATTTCTGCCCACAGACCTGCTGCTCACTGGATATTTTCTCTTATTCTGACCATTCTCTGTAAAACCTAGAGATGGTTGTGGGTGAAAATCCCAGAAGATCAGCAGTTTCTGAAATCCTTAGACCATCTGGCACCAACAACCAAAGTCACTTCAATCATCTTTCTCCTCCATTCTGATGCTCGGTTTGAACTGCAGCAGATCATCTTAACCATGTCTACATGGGTAAATGGATTGAGTTGCTGCCATGTGATTGGCTGGTTAGAAATGGGACTATTTGATTAGAATTTGATAAGAAATTTGGCTTAACGGGGAGTTGGACAGGTGTGTCTAATACGGTGGCCAGTGAGTGTATTTGTAGGTATGCATCTCTTTTGCTTTTATTTTTTTATTTTCCAATGAAATCATGACAAATTATCTCAAAATGTATATGTTTATTTAAATTTTTATCTCTTTTGTTTGTCTTTTTTTTTTTTTTTTTTAGTTTTTTTGTTTTAAAAAAGTCCACTCCCTTCACATGATGCCACTACCACCCCCTGCTCACATCTGGGATCAATTACATTGGGTTATTTGCTCCTAAAATATTTTGTAACGATAAACATCCTAAACTCTGAACATTTTTCCCAAACGTTTGCTAAAATGATTGAGTTGTAATGTATGTAGTTTGGTCCAGTTGTGCATAGGATGGCGGTTTTTGTTATTTCCTGTGACTGAAATCCACTCTTTTCCCTGAGGTGGTGTTTGGGCTCTGGTTTAGCAGCAGATTCATTCTAATTTATTTTCACAGCATAAATATGACCCCACTCAAACCTTACAGAAATCACCCCAATCACATATCAGACATGGGAACTCATTGGTGTCAGATATTTATAAGACGGTTTGGAGCATTCTGTCTGCATTGCTACACATATATCTTTCATTCTTCTTTTCTGCATTGACTTGAAATTATTTTCAAATTCTTGGCATGTCTTACAGCTGCCAAGTCAACAATTGGCATTAGATGAAAGCAGCACTTTACTAACTTAAAGACAATGGTTGGTTCTGTTTCATACTAGAGTCTATCATGAGGTCTGTCTATCTGTGGGGCTGAAGGACACAATTTGACAAACTTTGACAAAGAATTTCACAAACTTTCGAGCCTTATTTGTACTTGAACTGTTTTTCAAAAATATTAGTGCGCCTTATGGATTTATTTTTGTTGTATTTACACAAAGCTATTTTAAGAGGCTCTGTCAAAATGGCATTCTGTGTTTGTTCTGAGTTGAAAACAAGGTTGGGTCTTATACGCTAACGTGGCTAACATCTAGTGGTGTACGCCTTTTTTGTAACGTGTTACTAAGGCCAAACGTTTGTTTTAGCTGTATCAGTGTATTTTTTTCATTAGTTATAAAGTTGGGGGATACAGGTATAGTGAATATGCTAACACTTTAGCACGTCTGTGTACGTGTAGCATGCCACAAATACGTTCTAGAGTTACTGCAAATGCAATAAAATAAGACTGACTGATGGAGAGGCATTATAAATATATCCATATATGTCATATCTTAAACCTTGATATAAAACATATTATACCCAGACGTATGTGGTATTTTATATGTTACACATACTTATCTATAGCTATGTAGCTGTTACAAACAGCTGCAGCTGTTACAAAGACACTTTTCCTCTTTTTGGTGATGTAAATAACCATTTAGTATTACAGTTTATTACAAAGCCATATGTGTTCCATCCATCTCTTCATATTAAAGTTTATGAAATCTGATTTGGAGTTCCTGCCTAAGAAGCAAAAAAAAAATTCAACAAAGATAGAAGCAATTCTGAAAGCAAGTTTGTTTGCACACCCATAGATTTTAAATATATATGAATCAATGTAGTTGTTCATCCATTGTTAGATCTAAAGTACTTGTTATCTTAAAACCTAAGACCAACGGAGAAAAATTAGACTGGAGACTGGAAATAGTTTTTACGGTCGCGACCGGGAGAGGAAACTTCCTTGGAGTTTTTCTGCCCTCAGATGAACTCTCTCTGTCTCTCTCACCTCGCCCCTCCTCGATCGGACCCTTTTATTGAGCACGCTGTTGCTAGGCAGATTTGGCAGTCATACGTCACAAGGTATATACGTAGAAAGTGAAATACGACACCCTTATGGGTCAGTCATGTTTTAAGCACACAAACACATAAGTATAAAGAACAACTTTATCTTACATCCATATACCGTATATCTTCCATTAGTAGCCAGGGTGATGTCGGCCGATCCGGCATTTATCAGAGACCAGATATTGAAGCGATTTTGAGAAGTACATGACACTCTGTCTACGTTTTTGGTTGGGTGTTATTGTAAATACGGCTGTAGAGGTGTTTTTTTACATGTTACTAACAAGGTTAGTCGTCGGCGTGGTCACAGTTTAGTGTGTTATAGTTGTCTGTTTTTTTTTCTGTGTATTGCAAACGAGATTGGGAGTTTCAGGTATTGTAAATACACTAACGTGGCTAACGCTTCTAACATGTAGCATGTCACAGAACAAGTTCTAGAATTATTATCAACAAAAAAAATAAAGTCTGACTGACTAGTGGACCTATCTCTGACTTGTCTTGCTTATTGTGCTTTAAAGTTCTGAGCTCCTTATTTATGGCACGAGTTCAAAAGTAGACCATTCATTGGTGGTGTGCTTTATAATATCATATTTTGTGCCCTATAGTATGCAAAATACACTGCTAATATTTGACCATTAATGTACAAGTCCTTTTGAAAACTGACATTTTCATTTTAGAACTCATTTTCTATACATCAGTATTTACCTGTAAAGCAGCTTCAGCAGAGTTCTCTTTCTGCACTTTGCGAATACTCTTGAAATGTTGAGGCTCTCTGCTGAATTTCCTAAAATAGTTTCTGTTCCAGGTGGAATGCTTTGTGGCCACTTCTGTGAGGACAGGATTGAAAATGGGGCACCGAATGTCAAAAAGCGGAGCAAACAGTTTGTCTTTGTAATTGTGACAGTTGTGTGGATTTTCATCTGAATACATGCGGCGTGCGCTTCTGCGTCTCCTGATTCCGCAGCCAAAACACATATTGTGTTTGAGCCGCGCATTAATAGAGGCTGCCTCCCTGTGCCAAGCAGCTGCATATTAGGACCTATTACGTGATTTCATAGCTCTTAGAAAATTGCTCCTATTCACAGTGAAACGGCTGGGGGTGGGGCAGCAGTGGTGTGGAGGTGTTTTTTTTGGGGGGGGGGGATTGGGAAAGAATGCCCTCAACATACAATCATGTCTTTTGAGCCAGAGATGGCAAGGTTGATGACAACATGACCATTGTGTTATGATGATAACGCCACAAAAGCCTCTGCCCCTCTCATCAAGGCTTTACAGGCCCCGCAGATACAATTTAATTCTCTGCTCCATTGGAGGCGCAGATACCATTATGCAGCACGTTGGCACGGGCGTAATCACTGTCTTTCCCCACGGTGAAATGAAAAAAGACAAGCACGGAAAGAGGGGAAAAACGTGGAGCGATGATGATGACAGGGAGGCCGAAACTTACAATTAAGGCTTCCAGTTGTGACGTGTCACAGCCCCACATGTGCATGTGCTCATGCACGCGCCGCTCTTCCAGCACTGTTTATTTACCATGGGCAAGTGTAATTATAATTAACATGTCGTTTAGTTCAGGGCATCCTTTCATGTTGAGGCTGCCATACTATTGAGAAGAAAGGAGAAGAGGTTGAGATTGAAAATTGACAGCTAAGTACTGTTGAATGACTGATGTGGAGGAGCGTGGATATCACCGGGTGTTGCTGTTCATCAAGTTCCTAATTAGGTTTCTCTGGGGAGAAGGAACTGCCCAGAGCTGTGGCACTAATCCTTCATTTGTGCCCTGCTCAGCCACAATGTTTAATTAATTAAGTGGTGGGATATTCTCTAGGTGTGTTTTTTCTGCTGAGGGTTGATTGCAACCTTAAACAGTTGATGCTTTACCATTCGGCTGGGGTCTTTTCACAAAGCTTCTGTTGTGCTCTTCAGCATGACTGTTTAGGATTGTCTACAACAGAACAGTCTCATCTCCCAGCTAACACTTTCCCACGTTTTGGTTTATTTGGGTGTCTGTATGGATTATTTGGAACAGCAGAAATGCAGGTTGGACTTTCATTGCTTGCATGCATTAGTCACACTACATTCTTGAATTGGTGTCTATGGTGTTCACACTGGATAAGCAGCAAGGGGGTTCTTTTTCTGCTCTTTATTGTTTACCACCTACAGTTGGAAGAGGCTTGGTGCAAAATGTTGAAGCGGTACAAATACCATGAATTTTGCTCCAGGCTTTTTCTTTCACAGCTCTGTTTCAATAAATGAAAGACTTGGTTTCTATAATCCCAGCCAGTCACAAACTGCAATTATTATATTTCCTCTACGGTCAATTTTCAAACAGCAGGCACTTCTGTGAATTAAAGGGGATGCCACGCCTACGTCACCAAATTGGAGTCTTTGCAACACACGTTCAGTGGGTCACAGTTTGCTTGTATCGAGCCTTAAAACTTGTGGAGCAGGTCGGTTGGAGATAACAGATGGATGGGTGCAGTGGCTGCAGTTGTATCTGCTAGTTTTAGTGACACAGGCACTGAGCTAAAAGTCAAAGCTCTAAATCTACTGGTCAGTCGATGTTCCTTCCTTCCATGGACTTTGGGTCATGACTGAAGGGTGCAAGCAGCTGAAGTAGGTTTCTACAGGGTGGTTGGGCGCTCTCTCAGAGATAAATAGGGTGAGAAGCTTGTCGCCCAGCAGGAGCTCAGAGTACAGCCTCCTCTCCTTCACATCTAGAGAAGACAGCTAAGAAGACTCAGGCAGCTCTTTCAGACGCCTCCTTTAAAGCTCTTTGTGGAGATGTTCTGGACGTGTTCCACCATGCAGACATACAGCGCAACTTAGAATGTGCTAGAGAAACTGTTGCCCTGGGATTACCTTTGGTTTTCCTAAGCAGAACTGGAAGAAATTTGTGTGGACAGGGAGGTCTGGGTATTTCTACTGAAGCTGCTGCCCTCTTAACCCTTCTCTAAAAAAACAGGAAAATATGCATACAAATAAAATAATTCAAAACTCTTGATAAGACTTTTAGGATTTAATTTTGAAATGAAGATGCTGAGACATGTGGATCCATGTGCAACTGAATTTAAATTCGTAGTAGCACAGAAAGGTCAAGACAGAATCGTGGTCAGGAAAACAAGTCAGGATCAAGACACAGGGATGAGGCGGGAGTCAAATAAAGAGGCAAAGGTCAGAAAAACACAGTCAGACAAACTAAGAGAACCGCTTAGACTAAACATATGAGTAACATAGTTCAAGACTACGCATGGAGCAAAGAGTGGAGCAGGCAAATAGGCAGTGGGGGTGATGAGGAGATGCAGAACAACTGGTGAGGACAGGAATCAGTGAACAAATGCATGCTGGAAGATGGAGTTCCACAGGATGACAGAGGTAGTTAGTACTCAGGCGAGGGCTCCCTTTGCTGGTCATAGGGGGACATGACTGGCTGGACCCTGACAACCCCCACCCCCTGCGAGCGGCTCCGGAAGTGACAGACCACCCGATGGCGACGTCGACCACGAGGCCGCGGCGCTGGCCTGTCCGGATGGTCACGGTGGAAGTCAGTAATGACGGAGGGGTTGAGAATGTCATTGGTGGCAGCCCAGGAGTATTTTTCGGGACCTTACCTCTCCCAGTCGGCCAGATACTGAAGGTGACAATCCCAATGTCGGGAGTCTAGGGGTTCGCTCACCCAGTAGGCCTTTTCCCCGTCCACCATCAGAGGAGGAGAACCATTGGCAGGGGGTCCTTGTTGCATATCTTTGTTGGGGGGCGTTGCCGCGGGCTTCATCAGAGAGACATAGAAGGTGGGTGAGATGCGGTAATTAGCAGGCAACTGAAGACGGAATGGCATGGGTGTTATCTGTCGTACTATTTTGAAGGGGCCCACAAACCGAGGGCGGAGTTTTTTTTATGGTGTAACCTCAGCCACAGGTCTTAGGTAGACAACCAAACCCACTGTTCAGGAGCCAGGCTGGGCCCCTCTCAACAATGCCTGTCTGCTTGATTCTGGAATCTACAGACAGCATGACCCAGTTGGATGTGAGCGGCCTCTCACGGCTCCTCACAGCGCTGAAACTAGTCATCAACATCTGGTAGATCAGACGGCTCCCCAGACCAGGGAAAGAACGGAGGCTAAAAACCCAACACACTCTGGAATGGAATTAAACCTGTTGCTGCTTTCTTGAGTGAATTCTGGAACTCCGCCCAAACCAGAAACCGACTCCAGTGCTCTGGATGAGCACTACAGTAAGTCCTTAGGAATCATGTAACATCCTGGTTAAGAGGCTCAACCTAACCATTGGACTGTGGATGGTAGCCAGAAGAGAGACTCACATTAATGTTCAAGCCCTTACATAACTCCCTTCAGACCCGCAAGGTGAATTGAGGTCCAGGTCTGACATGATGTCCTCCAGTAGTCCGTAGTGCCGAAAGACATACGACAGTTGTTCTCCATGGCGGTGGGCAGTTTAGGTAAAGGGAGAAGACAACACGACTTAGAGAATCTATCTATGAAAGAGAAAATGCAGTGTTCCCTTGTGATCTTGGCAGGTCAGTGATGAAATCGACTGCTCGGGGACCACGGAGTTTGAGGGATAGTTAGTGGCTGACCGGTGGGTAGCTGACGTGAGGTCTTGGCCGTTTGACATTATGAAGCGTTGTTATAGGGTCTTGAAGGCAGCTTTTGCTTCAGGAGTCCATTGCAGGTCTTTAGGGGACCCTTTCAGCAGAGAGGTGAGTGGAGCTTCCACGGAGCTGAAGCCTCGGATAAACCGCCTGTAAAAGTTACCGAAACCCGAGAAGCGTTAGAGTTCTTTTACTGATGACAGTTGAGGCCATACTACCGCATCAACCTTGCCCTGGTCCATTGCCACCCCCTCTGCACTGATAACATAGCCCAGGAAAGACCCCTAGAAATTGAACCCTGGTTTCCCATGTGCCAGTCTTACTCACAGCCAACTAAGTCATCCAACCGCGATATATATATATATATATATGTATATATGTCTACTTTTTTTAATTGAGCTCCCTACCAGTTACAACCATGCAGTGGCAACTTCAGGACATAATATGGTTATGCAGGACATAACCCTCCCTTCAGAAATTCAGCAGAGTGCCTTGAAATCTTGGCCATAAAATATTTCAGAAAAACACATTTAAAATAATTTTCAAAACAACTTTGTGCATCAGATTGTTGTTTACAGTATTTTCCAATTGCTAAAACTGACTTTTGGAAACACCTGACCAATTTCACCAAACACAGTTTTCAAAAAAGACTATTTTATATGCATAGCCTGTCATCAAAATTTACACACAAACAGCAAAACACAACATTCCACAACACAAAACACTTGACACCCTCCCTAAAAAAGAAAAAAAAAGAAAAAAAAACAGAGTAAAATAGTATTAGGTGTTATTTTTTATTTTCTACATTCTAGATTCACAATTAGTGCACCATCTTACAGAGTCCTAGTGCAGTCTTAGTGCGGGTTTGGGTTTTTGAGTGTTTCTGGAGCGAAGCAGCGAACTTGTAGCCCGCCCATTTCAGCTCCTGCGTCACAACACAAGCATCATTTTTTCATCTGCTCCTGATCCATGAGGATTTGAATAAAGAACCACTCAGAAACACAGTTTCAATCATAAATTATTTTATGTATGACTTCCATCATCAGAAAAATGCTACAAGAACATGTTAAAAACACCAAAACACAATTTTCATTGGAGTGGGTATTTAAGGGGACAGGTGCTTCTCTGGGGGGGCACTGGCATGAACAGCCCTTGTCCTATGCATGTGAAGCTTTTAATAAGTGTTTAGATTATCCTTTTTCCTACAATAAAATTCATATAACGTTACTATAGAAAATTCACTGAATGTAAGTGACTCAAACGGCTGTGCAGCTTCAGATGTTTGTTGTTCCTGAAATAAATCAGATGAAAAAACAAATGCTTAATGTGTTGATGTTTTAAGCTTTTTGAAAAGAATATTTTCCATTCTGCTCATCACATTCTAGCCTTAAGCAGCAGTCTTGGTTTATGTTAGTGCAGCTAAGACAAAGGTTTCTCACTCAAAGTTAAGTTCAAGCAACATGTGTACTTGTTAACAAAAAAGCCCATATCCTCTCAGTACACTCAACGAATGCACAGCAGTTATTCATCTTGTGCTCCATGCTTGTATTCAGTTTATTCTTAATGCACCCTGGCCCTGAATGATCCAAACAAAAAGGTAGGGAACTATTTGATTAAAAGATATACCATAGAAAACATTTAGTTCATTTTTTATGAAAGAAACTCAATTGATATATGTGGGCAATTAAGTTTACTCATACTGCAGATACAAAAGGCGACAGAAACACTGGTGTGTTGGGTGTCAGAGGGCTCTTATCTCAAACAACTGAGACAGTAAATGAAGTCAGAGTTATGCACCCACTCTTTTACAAATTCAAAGCTTGTCCTTTCTTTCTTAATGATATTTTTCTCAGGCTGAATGACCATGAGTTAGTTGACCTTTTAAGTCTGTGACATGAATGAGGTATGCCATTAGTTTTTCATGTATTCTTTCTGAACATCATGGCATTGATACAAGCTTCTCACTAATGGTCTACAGAACTTATGTATGATGCTAGTCTGAACGATAAAGAGCAGTTTGCTAACCCACGACAGCAGGTTGTCAACGGCACCAATAGGAAAGATGCTTCTGGTCTTCAGGCAACCTGAGTCAATGGTGCTTGCAGTTGGCTCTTTTACCACGCTTACTGTAACCGTTAATAATATTTCTATCTCAATGGGGGAGAATTTGGAGAGAAAGATTAGTGTTACGATTAGAAGGTGGTTTGGGTGGCCAAGTTACCTGTGTAGTTTTATATGATAGAAGAATCCTGGAGCTCCCTGCAACTGCTCTAACAGAGGAAGCTTAAATCCCTTGAGAAATTCCCACTAAGTTGCTAAATTAGCTCTTATATAAGTGCTTTGGAAGCAATCATACTCTTTTATTGTTTGGCTAATAAATGATAGATCTGGCAGGTGCACGTTTTCACATAAATTCTCCACATCCAGAGGATGGACGGAGACCCAGGACACACTGGGGAGAGTACTTCTCCTGGCAGGCCTGGAAACGCCTCGGGGAGAGGGAAGTCTGGGCATCTTTGCTTAGACTGCTGCCCCTGCAACCCGATCCCGGTAAAGCGGAAGGAAACTGATGGAGGGGTTTTTAGAATTTTGTTTTGATTTTTCATTTGTCATTGTGATCTTTAATATGCTTCTGCATTGAATAATTTGTTGATGTGATTTGCACTTCAGAGCCACCGTAGTTTTGCCAGAAGAGGATTTTGAGTTTTAGAGAAAAGGTAACGTCATCTGCGTAAAGACTTATTTTATGGGGGATTTTATGATAGAGTACGAGCTGCCAAAAGGGGGAGAGTAAGCAACCCTGTCTGGTTCCTCTTTTAAGAACAAACCTGAGAACTGGGGGTCTGTTTGATTGATCTGACTGATGCTTTTGGGCTGGAGATATTTTATTTTATTCCAGTCAAAGAATGATTCCTCAAATCCAAATGTATGCAGGGCAAAAATCTTTATAGAATTTGATGAGTGGAATGTCACAGCTGATGTCTTTTAGAACAGATTTGCTGACTAATAAATAATCTAAACAATAATATGAGTGGTCGCTGGAGCCTGTCCCAGCTGTTGGACGAAGGCAGGATACTCTCTGAACAGGTTGCAAGTTTGTTTCAAGGCCTGCACACGTACAATCACACCTAGGGATGTTTTAGAGTCATCAATGAAGCTGTGAAGCATGTTTTTGGACTGTGGGAGGAAGCCAGAGTACCTGGAGAAAACCCAAAGATGCGCGGGGAGAACAAACAAAGTTCCTAGCCGGGATTTGAATCAGGGCCTTCTCACTGTGACAAAAAATTATTTAAAACATCAAAATGATCTATAAATGATCATTTCTCACATGAATATTTATTTTCTAGTACTTGCATATTTTACACAGAAAAATGTGTTTTCTGTTCTGTAGGTGTCTTTGGCACCTACCTCTCAGATTTAGTTACAGATTTCCTGAAGTCATAAGTCCGATTTGATGATGCTGACGATGAATTACTGATTACTGAAGTATGTTTGGCGTTTGTTTGGTTTTCATTATTATTATGTTATTATTTCTCTATTGCATTATGCCAGCCAATTGGCTTTCACAAGTGTATTTGTTTTTCTTCTATATGTTTTACTTTTCTACCAGCAAATCAGAGAATCAAAATAAAAGTTTGCATGCTGAAGAAAGTTGAATTATTTTTATCAATTTGATCTCGACTTGCAACAAAAATGCATTTATTAGGATTTAAACCAGAATCAAATTTCTGGCTTCTGTGTGTCTGCTACACACATTCTATGTATCTGACTGAAGACCAGTCTGCAGACACTTTCAGAAATGCTTCAGATTGATCAGGAAAAAAATACATCCAAGTTTAGAGTTTAGGGGTGTAAATATATGTACAAAAGAATAATGTATAAAAAGGTAAAAAATAAAAAAACATGACATTTAAACTTTACAAAATCATTTCAAAAACTGTACTTTTTTTGAAAAATTGAGAATTGTTGTTTCTTGCATTCGGTTAGGGTTAGGGTCCATCAGTTAATTAATCTATCACGAGTGTGAAAGCAGCAGAAGGAATCTGATTTCAACCCATCTTTCAAATTCAACCTTTTTCTATTCATGTTAATCTAGAGACTGACTGGTGACACTTTCTACGAGTTTTATTCTTTAATTTTTAGAAATGACAAGCAGGCTTTCATTTGAGTGTTTAGGATAGTTCATTTCTCAGAATCAATCTGATGACTGAGACTTTTTAGCGCAGTTTCTTTAGTTTTTTTTTTGGTCACTTGGTCTTTGTTTCTGGTAGGGCTGGGCAATAAAACGATATAATCGATTAATTTGAATTTTTTTGTTTTAGACAATTTATTTTTAGAAAATCAAGAGTTTGTTTTCCCAGTTCTCTGCTTTCTTGGGCTTCTGTTGTTCGGAGTAAAGGCAGCCCGACCGTCTGTCTCTCGCAATAAACAAATGTGAACATGGCAGCAAGCAGAGGAGCTTCTTCCGCAAGGCCAAAAAAAATAAATAAAAGACAAAATCTTGCTGCATGTTTACAAGCACACGTGACATGTAAAGTGCCCCCCATCCCCACTCCTGTAGCTTCTGTCCGCTTCTCTGTGTAGCGTTTAGCTTAGGCTGATGGAGCAGCAGGAGGTGGTGGTTTTTAACTGGATCTGAACAGAACTGGAGGATGAACCAGCTGGACTCACAGCAGCAACAGAGTTTGATAAAAAAGAACAAACGTCATTCAAAGGACATTCATAAAAACTGTATTTTCTTAATACAATAACAGATGTGAATCCACTTTGAATGAAACTTTATCCACAATATCTAACATTACAGAGGCGGTGTTGAGATGACCCCCTCCCACATGAGAGTGTTGCATCTTTACTGACCATGACAACATGACAAGAATTCTAAACATGAGCAATCCAAACGTGAGGAACAGGTCATAGTGAACACTTATACAAAATGCAAGGGTACTGTGAGTAAAAGTTAGGTAGATGAGATGCTGGCACCCTCCTGAAAACCTACAGACTGCTCAAGGGGCCTGTTAGTACTGTAGAAGTGATAAGTGCATGCTCCTTGTGCGCCCATCCTAGTGGCTGCGTAGCTCAGTTGGCGAAGTGTAGGACTGGAACCTTGAAAATACAGGGTTGGGTCAGGAAGGACAGATAAAATCTCTTCCAGGTTACCTGTATGAATCAGGGAAAGCTGGTTAACTGTGGTGACCCCTGTGTGTGAGCATCCTACAGGCACACTCTGTGCATGCAACATTTACGCACAGTCAGTAAGGAGCCGGAGCACGCACCTGACCGACGACTAGAGTGTGGCTTAAAGACACTGCATGACAGCATCACTAGAACTTCAGAAGTGCGTGAGGCTTACATTATCCTTACAAATGCTTTACGGTACTCTTACTACAGGGACAACAATGGTACGTTCCGTTTCCGTGATGTGCTATAAGGTGGCAGCATGATCCTCAAGGGAACTGCTAGACGCGCCTGCTGGCGCTCCTCTCTACAGCTCTCCATGAGCAGCAATGTGACCCAGGCTTTGGTTTAGCCTCATTTGAGTTTAGTTGTTTTGTCGTGTTTATATCATTGAGTCTCTTCCATCAAGCCCGTCTCCTTCATGCCAAAACAATTTTTGACCGTTTGAGACCAAATATGAGCAGCTTTATTTGATGCCATCCATACGTAGATTTTTAAAGCCCAACTGCTAAAGCAAGAGTGGCAGCAAAACAAGGCTGGTGACACATGCCATTCAAACCAGCCAGTGGATTTGCAGGCTGGACACTCCACAACTCTGCTAACAGTTTTTCACTTCACTTTAGGCAGTAGCTAATATAAATATAATAAGATGTTCAAGAACGACTGTGTTTTTCTTTTTTATTGTGGTAATGAATTCCATGCTACCATTGCTCTATAACAGACCAACATGCAGGTAGAAAAAATCCTCTCGCTCTTGATTGTCGCCTAGAGTATTGATGTATACCACTGAAGAAACACAGATTACTAAAAAAAAATTTCAGCTCTTTTTTTTAATTAATTTTAATTAACTTTAACTTTGATTAAGAGGTACTGAATTCTGCCTCTCACACATAGCCAGGCCAGCTGATAATGCGTCTTATTGATGTTTTAAGGCAACTGAATGAAGGAATGATGTCAGTGATTGTGTTTGTGAAGCATCTAATGTTCTCTTTTTTATTTCGCAGTGTCTCAAATGGTCATCCAGGAGGTCAGTGTCATTCAGGAGGATCTGGAGATCGAGAGGATGTGCAGAGAAAGTGCAGAAGCTCTTGCATCCAAGGTTTGTTCCAACATATGAAGATTTAAATCCAGAAAATCTGATTTTTTAAAAAGATTTTTATTTGAAAAACAGTGCAGCTAACAGTCTAACACTGAACCATTTTAAGCAGACTCTGGAGATGACATCACAGTATTTTTGAGAACAGCACCTTGTCTTCATTTTTCATGTCACAATCAAGCGCGGCTGCTGTGCTTATGTCTTACAAAATCACTTTTTGGACTCTTCTTTTGCGGGTTGTGATTGAGAGTGGGGGAGCCTGGCACATGGTGATTTCACAGCCCTCTGCTGCAGAGATCATCACTGTAATCATGGCTCATTCAGTGCCAGTACAAAAGCCCTCACTGTCCACCTGGCTGCAGCAGAATCGGGCAGTGGGAGACTGATGGACAAACAAAATGAAGGTCGACAAATCTCCAGCCTTCAATGCCTGCTTCTGTTTTTCATTTCTTTGTTTCCAGGGCGACACAAAAGATTTTTATTGGCCCAGATGACCACAAGGCATCAAGGTTGTCCCAAAAAAATCAGACTCACAGCTTAATGCTTTCAAACCAACTTTATCTGCATTCTTTAGTGAAACACCGTGAAGTGTTCAGCACAGCACTGCAGCAGTTTCTATAGTTCTGATTCACAGTGGGACACGCTACACAAACTGATTGCTGACAAAAGTCATTTTTCCCAAACTGTGAAATTTCATAAAGTATTTTGACAAAAATATCCTACTTCTGAATGTTATTACACTCCAGAGAAATGTTTTTAAAGATGAATTATTTTCTAAGAGTGCTGGATTATATGGTTGACTTAGACACTAAAGGGGGTTTACATGTTTGCTTGGTATTTTGAGTACTTCCGTTAAAAAAAAAAAAAAATTCAGCAATTTTATATAGTGCAGGCTGTCCACATAGAAACCAGTTTGTTTGAATTTCAAACCTTTTTAGGTCTGGATTATAGAGACCTTCCATCAATCAGTGTGTTCATCGGTGGACTAAATAAACCAATGTCAGTATCAGGACAAAACTCACTGCTAAAATACAGGAAATCTATGTTGTTCATCAAACAGAAACTGATTATTTACAAGTTGAAGGAAGGAAAAACACTAGCATGAACTCGTTTAGAATGAGGGTACCAAGGTTTCAGCCTTTAGTAAAAAAAATACTTTGTTTATTCCAGCAATGATTCATTAATATCTGTAAAAAAAAAAAGTGTCTGATTTAATGACTGATAGACAACACTGAAAATCAAAAGTATCAACATCTTGGTAAATCCTGAGTAGGGCTGGGCTAT
Source organism: Adrianichthys oophorus (assembly GCA_036245035.1). NCBI lineage: Eukaryota > Metazoa > Chordata > Actinopteri > Beloniformes > Adrianichthyidae > Adrianichthys > Adrianichthys oophorus. The sequence continues at coordinate 3,584,894 of BSAI01000187.1, read as the reverse complement.
CAATGTAGTGATATAACTTTTTCTCAATAGTAAAATGAGTCAATCGTGATAGACTTTTATTTTGAAGGGTTTGGAATTAACACTCGCCAGTCGCAAGCATTTTCTCCTCTTTGGCGAGTAAAAGTTAGAGAGTTAGTCACCACATGGAGATAATCTTTGTGTAAGCTTAGTCACAATTATTAGCTCTTTTTTTTTGGTGAATTTCTTTTGTCCTCTTCTCCTCCAGCTTCAAGCTAAACAAATACACCACACCCCACCCCTGTGGTCATTTCACCTGTGCAACGTTTAGTTTGGCTGATGAGACACTGCGACATGTGGCGATTTCTGACAGGATCCAGTTAGAACTGGAGGATAAAGCTGCTTCACTTAAAGCAGCAACAGACAGATTATTAAAATGTGTTGATTTGGAGACAGCGCTGTTGTTAGACACTAATGCTATGATGCTAGCTTGTTAGCTGCTAATGCTATGGTGCTAACTAGCTGTTCTCTGTGTCCTGTATGATCATGGACCGGTTTAAGGTCAGACAGTATTTCACGGTTTCAGTTGCGGTGGATAAATACAACAAGATTAATTCATAGGACATTCATAAAACGTTATTTTCTAAATAATAACAGAATTGAATCCACTGTTTTAGCAGTGTCTGTGTAGCATAACAGAGCCTGTGTTACACTGGAAACTATGGCCCGTCAGATGTTGTGCTCAATCCTCCCGCCTCCTTAAAGCTGCAGCTTTAATTTAAATAATGACAATCCAAAACATGATACTGTTTTCAGGCGTTTTTTTGTTTTGATTTTTAATAAAATGTGATCACCTGGAGGCAGAATTGGGAAATCTCTACTAAATCTGTGCTTGTTTTCTCAGCACGTTTCAATTTTAGTTTACTGTTAGATGATCACAAAGAGTATTCATACCATTTATAAATTATTTTTAATGCAATTTCATTTTCCTAAAAAGAAAAAAACTGTAACATTTCAGAAAAGTTAAATTCCTATGGTATTTCTGTGTAAAATAGAATTAGAAATTGGCTGATAAAATATGTTTGGCCGGTAGATTTTGTTTATTAACTGGCTAACTTGGCCAGTGTCTCAAAAATTCAATTTGGGCCTCTGTGTGGAGGTATTTTAGTTATTTAAAATCTGACAAGAAACAGGGTAACATGCACTGCAAATTGTGCAGAAGGCATGTTCCTTCTAAAATCGGAAATACCACCAACCTTTTTTATCACCTGAAGCAGTTCCACCAAGCGTGCTCAATCTCAGACTGAAATAAACGATAATTCTCCAGCAAAAACAACAAAGTTAAGACCTTCACCACAGCAACAGTCTAAACTACCAGAAGAAATTCAGAGAATTTGCTTTTAGTTCCTCACTCGAATAAGCGAGGGGGTCCATGTGCACGAACTCTGTGCACACTTGCCCGATGCCGATGCAGTACTGTGCAGTTGTGAAATCAATGTTTATCAGCAGATACTGCCACGGAGAAGAGACGGAGAAGAGACATGGAATACTGGAACGTGGAAAACATTGACTGTCATCAGAAGTGCAGAAACCAGGCCTTGTGACGGGAAACAAGAATAAGCAGATCCAGAATGAATGGAAGCATTTTGAGAAGTTGAGCCTCAATCTGAAAATAGTTTTATTAGATTCCAAAAACATGAAATCACAGTTTTAAGAACATGTAATGCTACGTACACACAGGACATTTGACACACGTTCAAAAGCACGCTAAATGCGGGTTACTGAACACTGTACTCCAGCTAACCAATACAAGCGCACGTTCCATACTGTTGGAAGAGGCTTTATGTGAAATTTCATAGCAGTACAACTGTCGTGAATCTTGCCCCAGGCTTTTCTTTCACAGCACTATTCCGATATATGGAAATTTTATTTGATATGATCCCAACTGGGCACAGATCGCAATTAAGAATTTCTCCTTCATGATTGAGTTACAAACAGTTGCAACTTCTGCGAATTAAAAAGGATGCCACCCATACATCACTACTGAATCTGAGTCCCTGATTGGTCAAAGTTCAACTGGTTTAACTTAAAACATGCGTTCAATGACCGACTTAACATTTTCCGTAGTGACACGTAAACGTGGGAGTTTTGAATGCAGAAGCCTGAAGCGTGCAAATATGTACATTTACCTAGACTTTTCATTAGAAGTGGTTGGTTGATCACATGTTGCCGAGTCAGAGGAAAAACTTAGCATTAGACTGCGAAGGAGCAAAGTTTCAAACATCTGTCAGGCCTCAGCCGTCCGGCTCCACCTCCGACCACCAGAGGGAGCCCTCTCCTGAATCTTGATCCCCCAGGTCTCCACCAGCTGTGTCTCATCTTCTCATCAGCTTCGCCATATTTATATGCCCTGTTTAGACTTTGCCCTTTGCGGAGTATTGTTTGGTGTCACTAACAGTTTTGAGCGTTCTTTCTTGTTGTTTGCCTCCTTGTGTTTGACCCTTGCCTGCCTCATCGATTCCCTGTTTTGCTCCTTGCCTGTTGGCTCCTGCCTGGCTTTCACTTCATCCTGTTTTGCCCTTGAAGTTTTGGTCGTTATTAAACTTACCTCCTGCACATTGATCCACACGCCTCCGCGCCTTTGTAACAGAATATTTTGCCAGGCATGAATCCAGCAGTGGGGGTTCCCAGCCCGTCCAACCCAGCTGGGTTTGCTGCTCTGCTGTTTGAGCATAGACACCAACTCCAACAGCTGACTGCTGCTACCAACACCATTGTGACTCAACTGCGTTCCGGTCCCAGTACCAGCTCCTCGCCACCAGAAAGACTCCCGCCCACCATTATATGTCAACCTACAGGTGTGGCGTTTCCAGGTCCTGCTGCCAGAGCACTGGGCGGTCCCCGACTCTCCCTTCCTGAAAAATATCATGGGAAGCCTGAGCTCTGTTGTGAGTTTCTCCTGCAGTGTGAGCTGTACCTGCGACAGCAGTCCTAACTCTAACCCAACCGAGGACACTAAAGTCTCTTTCCTGTTCTCTCTACTCACTGGTGAGGTGCTTGAGTGGCTGTCAGCTTCGCAAGGTCTTCAACAACTCAGCTGACAGCAAAGATCCCGGTGACCTAAAGAGACACTGTCGCAGCTTATTCGTTGAAGTTTCGAACTCTCGCAGCCCAAACAGACTGCACCTCGAACACTCTCATGTGACTCTTCCGCCGCGGATTATCTGGCGACATGCATAAGGAGCTGGCGTGTTGTGACGAAGGACTGGGCGTGGAGGCACTCATCCAGCTGGCCATCTGGCTAGACCATCTGTTGCGGTTGCTGCGTCACCGCCCCACAGCTCTTCACTCTGTTTCAATACACCTGACGGACTCAGCTCTTCTCAAACCGCTGAACCCGAAACCATGCTCACTCCTGCTGAACAAGATAGTCGCTGGCGTGAGAACCTATGCCTCTATTGTGACCAGCCTGGTCACCTGCTTTCTGCCCTGATCATCTGTCCCGATGATTGGGGAGCCGGTGAGTGACACTTTCCTTTCTTTTGAAATACCGGTCACTCTATGGCAAGCAAGTAGGCTCATTATGACCACTGCCATAATAGATTCAGGTGCAGCGGGGAATTTCATAGATTTGGCTTTTGCCTGTGCTAATTCTATTCCTCTGCTTCCCTGTCAGTCGTGGATGGTAGTTTTCGTCCTAGATGGTCATCCCCTGGGCTCAGGTCGGATCAAGTTCCTAACTCCAGATCTCCAACTCGACATCCAGCACCAACATCAGGAACTCTTTTGTTTCTTCGCTATTGATTCTCCTCACTGTGCTCTCATACTGGGACTCCCATGGCTGGAGACCCACAACACCACCATCGTCTGGTCCACAAAAACTCTCACGTTTGGGTAATGGATCTGTTGCCAACGTCACGATCTCTACCCGTACAGAGCTTCGGCAGAGCCACAAAACTACCAGCTTGCTGCCACCGGAATCACCATGGACGACTCTGTCACCACTCAGGGCTCACTGCCTTCCCAGTATCTGGATTTAGAGGGCGCATTCAGTAAACAAAAAGCCACACATCTACCTCCACACCGAGCATCTGACTGTGATCTGACTTGATCTTCTGGCTGGTGTCGTTCCAGCGAGGGGTAGGGTGTTTCCCTTGTCACAGCCAGAGACTGAGGCCATGCAGGTGTATATCCAGGAAGAACTACAAAAGGGGTTCATCTGACCATCGACGTCACCTGCTTCAGCTGTTCTTTTCTTCATGAAAAAGAAAGACGGAAGACGTTCATCAATTACAGCAGCCTCAATGAAACCACCATCAAGTTCCGGTACCCCATACTGTTGGTTCCTACTGCCCTGGAGCAGCTGCGTCAGGCCAGTGTTCAATAAGCTGGACCTGCGCATTGCCTATTATCTCATCCGCATCCATGAGGGGGATGACTGGAAGATGGCATTCTCAACTACTACAGGCCATAATGAATATCTGGTTATGCCCTTCGGCCTCTCCAATGCCCCCTTCGTGTTCCAGGCCTTTGTCAATGATGTCTTCAGAGACATGCTCAACCACTTCGTCATTGTCTACCTGGATGACATTCTCTTTCACTCCCACAACCTTGAAGATCATGTCTCCCACGTCAGGCAGGTCCTACAGTGGCTAATAGACAATCATCTGTATACCATCTATCAGGCCTCAGCCGTCCGGTACCACCTCCGACTGGCTTAGACTTCGTCCTGTTTTGCCCTTGCCTGTTTGGGTCATTCTTAAACTCACCTCCTGCACATGGTTCCACACGCCTCCGCACTTGTTACACCATCTACAGAGAGGGGGTGAGGAGATTTAGTTTTATGATAATTTGCGTCCAGTTTTTGTTGTTAAACGTGTAAGGCAGGTGTCTAAAAATCATTTTACCTTGGGGCCACTGAAGGCAGAGTCTGCAACCTCTGCAACCTCAGCGTACATGCACGCGGTTGCAGCTCGTGGGTGTCTAGGAGCCAATGCTAATTTGAATCAGAAATTTAAAAAATTCCAATCTTCTTAAGTTTTTAAATTGTATTTATGTGTGACCTGCTCAAAAACTGATGGAAATTCATTTTCATCAAGATGCACATTGCTGCATTGCTGGCACATATACTAATGGCTGGTTTATTCTTCCAAGTGATTTGTAATTGTTGGCGTCACAGTGACTGCATGACCATCGGAGGGTAATTGCTCCAGTCGCTGCAGAATGTGACACCTGCTGGTGACGTCACCCTCGACTGGAATTTAACGCCCAGAGTGCAATCGAGGGGAAATCACGTCATTGAACTTGAATTTATTTCAGCAATTAAAGTACGCGACTACGGAGGAAACTCCTGAAAAATGTGTCTTAAACACTGAAAATGATAAAAACGTACCGAAGAAGTTATTCAGAACACACAGACACAGAGGAACAGAGAGAGAAAGACAGTGAGAGCAAGTTACTGGAAAGACATGTCTAATATTTTATATCTTCCAGCACTCCAGATTGCAATTTATACTCAGTTTTATTTTTTTATTTTTGCCTTTGTTTTGCCTGCTTCTGTTTAGTGGATGAACACAGTACTTCCTCCTCTGCCTTTCAAGTATCTGCGCGTTCACAGCGAGTGTGTGAGAAAGATGTTCTTCACATTAAAAATAAACACTGGAGTTGATTGCGTCGCTTGAAAAGTGTAAACGCCGCTCAGAAGTTCATACCAGTTATAGCGGACAGTGTGATCAAAACCAGCCAACGTTAGCATGAACTAGTCCGCGCGAATCTGAATACGATTGATGTGATGACCAATCGCTTTGAAGTATAAACCGGCATTTTTTCTCCACAGTTGACCCATCCCCTGCAAGAGATCGGCAGCCTGCAGACAGTCGCGCTCAGGAAACATTTGGAATATTAACTGTAGCCATTATCCTAATCTTAATCTTTCCTCCCGGCCTCCCGGCACTGGCAGCACGTTTTGAGAAAATTACATGCGAATAGACACTTTCTAAAAAGAAAAGTAAGGAACTCATTGATGTGGTTTGGGGAGGGGGCTGTTAAGGTGCGGCTGCGACCACTCCTGTGCAAGCGGCCACTTTCACTGAAAAGTCAATGCAAATGTGCGTAGATGGCCAAAATTCTGCTTTACGCGTTTGCATAGACCTTTCAGTGAATGTGGCCGCTTGCACACGAGTCGATGCAGCCAGCGTGTGAGCACCTTCAGGTTTTTCTGCTTCAAACCTGGTGTGTGCCACGCCCCAAACAGCCATATACCTCACCGTGATTGGTTGGTTCGTCAGCTCGCATCACTGTAAAGGCCATTCATACCTAACTTGTGGACTGCACTAACATTAAACTTTTATATTAAGATGGGGGCTGCAAAATGACGTATTTGGGCTGCAAATTGCCGCAATGCCGTAAGAATAGGGGCTGTTACTGCACATTGGGGACCTTCAGAGAGCGCACGCCAATGCTATGTCAGTTTTGATTCATGCAAGTATATAATTTTAAAGGCACGTCTCCCGCCAGTTGCACGTTATTATCAAAAGAATGTGATTTCATGTTGTGTAGTGTTGATTGCATTTCAGAGAAAGGGTTGCAGCCTGAAGAGTGCCATCAAAAGAAAGAATTGCTGCAATCTGCTCTCACCAGGATGCCATTAATAAATGTTTTTTTATGGTTTGCCTTTTATTTTTCCCCTTTGCTTTTTTGCTCCTCGGACACTTTTCTTGCTTCAGATTACATCAACATGCACGAATAATTGGCATCAATCTCTTCGCTTCGCTGACGTTTTGTTTTGGGTCGATTTTCCTAAGCACAGATATTGCTTTGTGGTGAAAAAAAAATCAAAAGGAATAGACATTGTAGATCAAAAGATTTCAACTAAAGGGGCAAAAAGAAAACATGCTCTGAAAAGAACAAACCAACATAAATGCAAATCTGTGTTGCATTAAACAACTATCATTATGTGTGTGGAGACAGACACTGATCGCCTTTTTCCACCAGCCTGTGTGTTTCTAATGATGTGTGTTACTTCACACGTTAGTATTGCTTTTGCATACATCCTAATGTCATTATGACTGATTGCAGACCCAAGAAAAAATAAATCACAACAACATCTCATCTGATTCTCCATCATCCTCCTGCCTTAGTTATTTGCTTGTTTTGCACACTCCTAATTCACAGTTTTTGTAGCAACGCTGATTTGGAAAATGTGTCAGTTTTACTTGGATTCAGGTCAGTTTTTAGGGAAAATTACAAAACGTTCCTGAATATGCTGTGGCACCAGGAAATCTAATGTTGTATATTACAAAGTGTGTTTGTCGTGCAGTCTTAATGTCCTGATTCTTAAAAGTTTTTTTTCTCAGGTATTAAGCACATTTTCAGCTTAATTAAATCCAAGAAATGCTAAACAGAAACAATCGGCTGGGTTTGACCAGTTCAAACACTGCAACAACAGGCTACCAATAGAAACAAAATGCTTGATGTTTGAAAAAAATGCTCTTTAAATAAGCAAAAACAAATCTGATGAAGGGTAGAAAAAATGGTCTCACCAACAAACTCTATTTTAAGAGAATAATTCCAGTCACTAAGACATGTTTTCTAAAACTAAGAATTTTTTTTTAATAAAAACTTTTTCAGTAAGATTATTTTTCTTGAAACAAGGATCTTTTTTACAAAATTCAGCTAAAATAAATGTATTTTATTTTAAATGCAACTTAGCAGCAAAGCAATTCTCTTGTAGATGGCTTTAAAAAGGTCAGAGGTGATGATCAACGTTGAGCTCAAAATAACAGTGTCATTGAGTAAAAGGAAAAGGAACTAAAACAGGCAAAAGGAGAAAGATGGAGAAAGGCTTAAATCTAAACCCTAAACAGAAGCACCTGAACAACTCCAAACCCTGAGGCTACAACATGTAGACAACATGGGGCAACAAGCAACAAATCAAAATGCTTATTTTTTTCACCTTAGATTGTTATCTTACTGTTTCTGTCCAAATGAATGGTGTTAGAGACTGTAGATCGTCATTGTGTGAAGTGAAAGAAGTGTGTTTTGGAAGCTGAACTCTCAGTCTGGTAAAAGATTTGAAGTGTAAAAGAGTTTTTATGGGAATTGATTGTTTCACTTTGAGGGAACAGAAAGAAGAATCGCTTATTTATTTTCTGTTCCGAAAACACATTCGTTCATGGGGGGTGACGTTGGCCAAGAAAAAACAAACCTGCTACTGCAATGGAAGAAAGAATAACATGTAACCTAGAGCGAGGAAAATGATGTTTACCTCAGTCAGCTCAGCTGGGTCTGAAATTTGGAAAAAGAACAAACTAAATGGAGACTGAGTTAAAGTAAAGCCTGCAGGTGGACCACAGAGGGACGATTCGTTCAAATGGGACTTTATTTTAAGCTCTTTGGGACAGTCTGAGCCATGATGCGATTTCCCCAAACTTTTGTGATTGTCTGCTTTGTCGTCTCCCATGATTCTCTGTGCAGCTGAACCGGCAGAACCGCTCGCTGAAGAGGAAGAGCATGATGCTGATGTCTCATCTCAGTCCAGACACCATCAAAGAGATCAGCCTGATGGACGATGAGGAGGAGGAGGAGGAGGAGGAGGAGGAGGGCGAAACCGCCAGCAGCAAAGACTGTCTCTCCTCTCACTGTCGGAACAACATGGCAGGTGCAGGAAGACCCCAACCGTGACAGAGCAAAACACTCCATCTAGCACTGAACCAGCATCTTTAAGATCAACCTTTGAAAGTCCAGCTGGTCTGAAGAACACATTCATGGTCTAATGTACAGCGCCTCCTAGATGTGGAGCAGATGCATTACTGGTAGATTTCATTTACTGCCTACATGTTGACAGTAAACAAATCAACTCTATAGTCACTAAAATCTATAGTAGAATGTTTGTTTCTGTTTTTAAAAGATTTGTATTTCTGTCATTGAATTTAGTAATAATTGATATTAAAAAAGACAGTAAAGGAGATGATACATCACACACTTAAAAATACTGTGATAACATATTCATACGTGTCACTCCTCCACAAAGATTCTTTTTTTTTGTTGATCTTGAAAAGATAAATAATTGTGGAGGAGACAAACCTTTTTTAAAAAAGGGGTAAAAGATGTACGTTTGTTTGCAAAATGCTTCTGTTTTAAACCTCTTTCAGAAATATTTCTCTCTGTAACACCTGACAAAAGACCCCCAGCCCCTTCCTTCTGCTTACATCTACAAAGCGTATAAAAGGATTGTGTCATGGAATATCTTTAAATCTACCAACGTACCACAGCTAATGCAAGCTAATTATTTCTGTTCTCATGAGCCCCTCCTTCCAGAAAAAAATGCTGTTTTCAGATCCTCAAGTCAGCCAGTAATTATAGCTCAGGTGATAATGCCATCACGCATCTGTCTGCATCAAAAGACCCAGATAATTATCTTGTTTGTAAATGAAAAAGATTGGCTGAGCCCAGAAGAGTTGACTTGCTCAGATTACTGGTTTATTGTAATAACATTTTCCTAATTGCATGGTAATGGACCAACTCATTTAGAGAGAAGATTGATAGTTCGATCCCCAAGCCTGCCGCATGCCAAGGTGACAATGAGCAGCAGAGAAAACTAAAATGAGTCTGATAAGTCATCAGTGTGTGACTACAAACTGTTCACTAGCATGTCTCTTGCTGATGGTCTTTTGCTGCTGTGAATCATCAGGTTACAGCTGGGATGAGAACCAATGACGGACACTAACGTTGTAAGGTTCTCTTCTGTGAGATAAATTACAAGGAATTTATAAAAAATCCTCTTCTGATGTGCTGTCAAATCGTTCCCAGTGGTCTTCATTATGATGATGCCGTTTTTATCCAAAACAATAAAAAAAAACTTGTTTCTAGGACACCATTTCTGAGGAGCGGCAGGAGTTCATCTTTGAGTTGGAGGCGAGGCAGTTGGCACGGACCCTTCCCATTACTGTTTCTGAGAGTTCTCTGTTTACATCCTCTGGCACTAGCTTACAGCCCCTCACACTTACTCACTACATTAGCGGTGCAACAAAAATGCAGAGCAAGACGCCAGCTTGGTCCAGAAAAGCAAAGATCAAGCATATACTGTATGTCCAATACCAAAACGCCACTCAGGATCAGATCAGGACTGTTTCCTGTTATTGCTCATCAGGGCAATGTAGTCTCCCAGTAGAAAAATGGAAACTTCAGTAGACCAAATTCATATTACGGCTCCTAGAAACTCCAAGTAGGCTTTGTACTCTGTTCTGCTGTTAGGCCTGTAAGCCAAAACCACAATCAGTTAGAGATCTGTCCTCAACGCAGAGCGGCAGGACTCTTTCAACCATTTTAGCCAAATCGCTCAGCGATGGCCGTTTCTGATCTTCCTCTGAGCAGTGGGCCCAAAAGAATTTAGTTTAATGTCAAACAGGAAAAGCCCTGTGCTGCCAACATTTGTTGGAGACAAAACTTTTGTTGTTGGAACACATTTCCTTAGAGTCACTGACTCTGTTTTGGTAAAAACATGACATGGATGGATTCTAGAGCTGACCTAATATTCTTTTTATGTTTAGCTGATCTTAAAATTTTGCCTTGAATCAAAAATAGTTTGTCTCAGAGCTGCAGAATGCTGGAGCTAAACTATTTTATTGAATTCACCACTTTTGGCATGGCATTCACCGTTTTTCTATTAACTGCAGAACATTGTTAAAAAAAACTATGTTAAATAAAGCTTTGATTTGTCTGTTTTTCAAGACCTTCAAATCAAACTGGAATCGATGCTTCAGGAAAAAAATCAAGCAATTTCTGAGCTAAAGGCAGTGAGACAACACCTGAGAGACACGACGGATGAAGTGAGTCTATACTTTGTTTTGCTGCTTAACCTCAAAGCTCAGTGGGACCGTTTAAGAAAGAAACCTGCAATAAAAACCTGGGGAAGAAATCAGATTCTTTGTGGAGAAAATGTTCAACACAAACTCCTAATAGTTTAAAACTTGATCATGGTTACATGGTTTTATTGACTGTGTGCATCAACACAGGTGTAGTCTGATTTATCTTAGTGTTTTGCATAAAATGTACTGTAGGAAACAGACGGATATTGAAATAAGTGACTGTTAATGATTTGTTGCTTTCAATAACCAGAAAAAAAACATTGTTGTTTCTCTATTTTTCATGTTTTGTTCCATGTGTTTGAAGCTGATGAGGGAAAAGCACGATAACACAGTGTTGATAGCTGAGACCACGCAGCAGAAGAAGCTCCTGCAGAAATATAACAGAGGTAAGATGTTTGTGTTGTGGCTTGATTTCAGAAAAAAACAGATTATAGAAGTGTTTCATAATGAGTGACTGCACCAGTTTTTAAGTGTGATGGAATTTTCTCATGTGTCTGAATTCCTGCACTCCTCACTACTTTTAGTGCATTTGCCATTTTTTCGGGGTGTCCAAATGTACAATTCCAAAATCCAGTCGGTGTGACCAAGGCAAGTCTGTGTGAAAAACCAGAGTGCACTAATGCTCACTAGAGCTTGGTGAATACAGAGGACAATGCAACTGAATGATTTGTCAAGTAAAAAAAGACTTTTCATTTACTGTTTTTTATTTTAAAAAAAAGGAAATTCAAGTTTTCATCATCAGAACAATTATGAGGTATTTACTTTGGCAAATAGGTGACGTTGCATTTGCAGCTTAAAAAAGAGTAGTAAGTATGGTGTCCGAATTCCTTCTAAAAGGGCACTAGATGGTGTTTTAGTAGATAGGGGGCGAATTTGGTCATAGCCCTAGAGAGCACTCTTCATGCACATCCACTAAAGCAGTGACAGTGTGTGCTTCGTCCATCCTTTGCACCAAAACACCCATTTAAATATTCATCTAAGTCCCACTCCAACTATATTTTGTTCTATTTTAAAATTGTTCCTATTAGTTTTTTAGTTATGATTATTCTGATTTAGCCAGAGCAACAGCAGTTCATCAGAAACTCACCTCTGAGTTGTGAGCAGAACAGCTGGTGCAGAAGGAACCCTCAGCTGATATCCCATCATCTCTTTGTGTAAACGCTCTCCTGCTGGCTTACAGCCCCTCACATCGACCTAACATTGGCAGTGCAACAAAAATATTGGAGCTATCCAGCCGTACAGTTGTGATCCAGATTCCAGCTCAGACGATGAAAACAGAGACGTATATGGATTTATTTGTCTGCAAGGGGATGCCTCAGAATGGGGTGGAGCAGGGAGCTTGTGACCTGCCCGTTTCAGTTGCTGCGTCACAGCTTTTAATGTCTTTTTTTCATCTGCTTCTGACTCACAACGATTTTAATAAAGAAATATTCAGAAATGCCGTTTTAAGCTTTGACACACGTCCTCCATTATGCAAGAAATGCTACAAAAACATGTTAAAAACACAACTTTGATTGGAGTGGATCTTTAATGGCAAAACCGTTAAGGTTTTCCCTCTGTGGGAACCTAATCCAAGGTTGATATAATATTGTGTTAAACAATATGTCATTGACCCAACATTCTTTGTATCTAATGTATACTTCAGTGTCGCAGTTTGCAGTGGGGGAATACGAGGCTCTGCAGGAAACCTTGAACCTGGAGCAGAACCTGAGGACAGAGGCAGAGAGCTTTGCCAGAGCTGTAAAGTTCCTTTCTTATTGATGTTTAAACACAGTCCAAATTATGCTGGTCTGTACATTGCATCTGTGCGGGTCAGCTTTCTCCAAGATACACTGTTAATGCCTTGATGCTTCCTTCAGATGCTGGTGGAGCAGAAGAAGCTGAAGAGGCAGAGTCAGATCCTCATGCAGAACTCTGCTAAGACCCAGGCTCTGCAGGAAGCCTTGAGTCAGATCACAAGCCTGACTGAGGAGCTGGAGACCGAGAGGCTGGAGCACCAGAAGCAGGTCTGTGCACAAGAACACTGTTTGTGAACCAGGTAGGGTTGTCTGCATAGACCTTTTAGCAGTTGGAATTGAAAGACAATTCAAAAATTGCATTTGCAACGTATTCAGTTGGTGAAACATGCACCAGTGGATCTCCTGCAATGGGGAGGAGGATGGAGGAGGAGCTGCTGCTGTAAACAGAGCTCTAACCATTCCAGCTTATCACAGAAGAATGTGTCAGTGTGAAAAGAAAGAAGGTGGATAACTTCTTTCCTTTCAAAATAAAGTGTTTATAGTCACTGTTCTACAGTGTGGTACTCTGAACTTTCTTGTGTTTGACTCATAGGGGTCGTAAAGTTTTTTTCCTCATGTTCATTTGCTGCTGTTTATTGGTATTATCTACCGGTACATATTTTGTTTGTCTTTGCTGCTTTGATCTGAAAGTCCTTTTTAAATTTGAGAAAATAAAAGACTCACTGCTCTGTGCCTGCCATCATGATGAGCTTTGGGATTCTCAAGGCCACACCACCAACTGTGACTGGATTCATGTTAGGTACTTTCAAAAATATCTTTATGCTTCTCATTGTTACTGTGTTTTAAAATAGTTTTTCTTCAATTCATTTTGATTACGCTTTTAATTAAAAAAAAAAATCAAATGTTGCTGGTAATAAATCACTTTCACTGTGTTCCAGCAGACATGGGATCTAAAATGTTCAAGAACAAATTTTGATGACATTCAAGGCACCACTGATCCACTGCTGAGGTTATTTTAATTCGTGTGCATCAGAGGAAATGTCTGGTGAACTATTATGGGGCTTGATGAATAATTACAGGTATGAAAAGCCCCCCCACCCCCCACCTCCTCCTCCTTTGGCATCGGTGGTAGACAATTAGAGCTGAGTGGGATCGTTGATCTCTGCTGCTCTGTATGGAGCTGAGCCACATCCTTCGTTTTAGTAACAATTAAAACACCAGTTAAGGAACAGTCTTTTGGGGGGAAATTACTCATGTCATCTGCCGGCTTCCTGTCCCATTTTTACAGACGTTATCCCTGCAGGAGCTGAGCACAGTGAGCTGCTGTGGGTTCATCAGGATGATCAGATTTAAGTCATCTGTACTTATGACAGTGTACTGACCACAGTGAGTCTCCTTTAGAGCGCTTTCTTTTACTCTTTGATGGCTCTGTCATCAACCAGAAGCGACGTTCTCACCGGCCTCCGTTATTAAGCGGCCACTTCAAATATAAAGTCGAGTTTAACGTGAACAAACTAGAATGTCAGGCTCCCGCGTTCAAAACTCTCAAATTCATGCGCCGCTACGCAAGTTTCTGTGAGCGTTCAAAACGTGCGTCCATTGAGCGCACGCTGCAAGTTAAACCAGTTGAACATTGACCAATCAGGGACTCCGATTTGGTAGTAATGTATGGATAGCGTCCTTTTCATTCACAGAAGTGCCAAGTGTTTGAAAACTGATCATGAAAGAGAAATTATTAATTGTGATCTGTGTCCGGCTGGAATTCTATGACACCAAGTCTTTAAAATCTGGATACATCTGTGAAGGAAAAAGTCTGGAGCGAGATTTGTGAGATGTGCACAGATTTGATGTTTCGCACCAAGTTCTTCCAACTGTTGTTGGTGGACATGAGCGAGGAAACAGAAAAAGAGGAAGAAGAAGCCCCTCCCTGCTTGTCCATTGTGAACACCATAGGCTAAACGTGTGTTCAAGAAGGTGTGTTTGGCGCGTTTTGGAACACGTGTGTGATGCCTGGTGTGAACGTAGCATTGGAGTAAATGCATCAGACTGATCTCAGGAAGAACCAGTCATTTGGGTTGATAACAAAGATGCTCACATCCTTCTGTAGAGACAACATCCTATGTTCTCTCACCACGATGGTGTTCTCCATCCTCAGATGAAGCAGATGGAGGAACTGCTGAGGGGCAGTGAGGCTCAGAGGGAGCTGACAGCACTTGGGCTCAAACTGGAGCTCCTGGAAGAGGAGAAGAAGGAGCAGAGCATCAAATGCTCCAAGGCTGAACAGGAAGTGAAGGATCTCCGTTTCACAGGTGAGTTTCATCCACAGCTGCTTGTCCAGCGCTTTTGCAAAATGAACTGAGAGAGTTGAGAATTGGAAAGGCCTTTTATCTAAAGACAACTCTTTGTTCTCGGCCATGAGGCAGAAACCTTTATCCAAGTTTGAAAACCACAGATTTGACTTCATTTTCTTTAGAATCAAACTGAAATCTAGTGGTGCAAATGAATATGATGATTCATAGATGTATTTTTATTATAATTCTTAAATAAGGCAGACATAGAACACATTTGAACAGTTTGGCTTTGTAAGATTAACCCTGTGCTGCTCAGTGGTGGGTGTGGGACGGTTCTTCTTCCTCTGTGTTTCTGCTCTGGGTGCCTTCTAACTGAATCTGTTGGCCAGTGGAGGAGCTCCAAAAGAAGCTGCAAGCTGCTGTTAACCCTCCTCCCACTCCAGCATCGGCACCGCCTCCACCTCCACCTCCACCACCACCACCACCTCCTGCTACATCCTCAGCATCCAACCCTCTCAGGTTGGATCCCTTTGCTTTGAAAGTCATCCTTTTTGTTACTGATCCTCCCAGACCTTCTTGGACACTTGTTTTCTTCTCATAGAATGGCTTCTATTATTCTTTTTGTGTTGCGCTGTAAGACAATTGGTAAAATGGCTCTTTATGAATGAACAGAAATGTTTGCCGGAGCTTCATCAATCGGCGACTGACCCAGTCGTTTGTTTGGCTGGGGTGTTAGGGAGGGGGGTGTTAGGTCTTAAAGGAGCCCGGCCACTATTAGAGACTGACGTCTATTACAACTAACGCCTGTTAGATCCGGCTTTTATTGGAGACCGGCCATTATTGGAAGATAAACCGTATATATTGTATACAGTTTTCTTTAGGTATCCCTCAAGTTTAAAGACTGCCTTTTTATGCATGGGGCAAATAAATTCAATGTTTTTGTAACAGTTGCTTGTTTGGTCGCCATCTTTACTGGCCACCATTTTGGGTTTTTCTCATAACTAACCAGCTTTTCTGAAAGAGGGGTTTTTAAGATACATCCATGGCAAAGTTGGTGCTTTTACCACAAAATGCACGATTTCTCTGAAGTATCAACCCAACCGGCTCGGCTAGATTAGGATTTAATGAAAGGAGCTGAGCAGCAACAACAAAGCCTAAACCTGATTGTGTTTCTATCTTCAGGGCTTTGTTGTCCCTCATTCGAAAGAAGAAAGACATCGATAATGACTTCCCACTGTTGGACCAGAACACCACCAAGACACCAGGTACACTGCTGAAACGATGCTGAGATTCAAATGCCATGTAATCATTTCAGCGTGTGAAGGAGATCAGCTTGAACAGATCATAAAGGATGGATGCTTGAAGTCTACAACCCAAAGGTTTTTCTCCTTCATGTTTCCATGAGCTCCTTCATTAAACTCTTCTGTTAGAGTTTGATGGAACCCTACACTCTTAATGTTAGCACAGAATCTCATCCACCGTGGTGTGTGTCACGTCGTGATTGTTCAAACAAACAGAAATTTTACTCCAGCAAAATAACCTGGATCATTGTCAAAAAGGAAAGAAAGGCGCCTTAAGTTGTATTCTTTAGCGCAAGCAGAGGAAGCTTAGACTGAAGGAAAGAAAACAGATGCAAATGTTTGTCCAGCTGACTGAAACTTTTAGGAATCTGGTCGTTGCGTAAAGTTAATAAAAAAATAGCTGTGGTCAGTTTTCTACTAACAAAACATCGTCAACCTTTCATGGCCTTATGGCTCATGGATTCTCCTTCACCCACACTGAAGTCTGTACAGATGTTGGCAAATGTGAAAATGTCAAACATGTGTTTGCCTCAAACATACAGGACACAACGGGAAAACTTTAGGCATCTGAAGCAGACTTTTTAATCCTGTGACACAGAGCAGGGCTCTAGAAAGGATTTTCTATAAGTGGCCTCTATAAACTTGATTCTGATTAGCTGCAGGGCGTCCGTTTGATTGATCATGGACACCTAAAAAAAGAAGTTCTGGTCACAATGCCTGCATTTTCTGTGTTATTGCTCTGGTCTAAACACCAGTTGGTAGCCAGAACAACAGAAACTTGGAACACGGCTGGACAAATGTTATTCCAGATCATCACAACAGTAGAAAAGATCTCTGACCTTCAAATGCTTCTGTGACGGACATGATAGGATCTCTATCAAATTTTACCTTCAATAGTAATTAGTAAACAGTTTGTTGTCTGTCTTTCTGTGCTGCTTACATTATTGTTTGATACAGTGTAAATGCATGTTTCTAAATAATTGTATTAATGAAAGAGACTTCTGCTTCATCATCTGGTCAAAGACGAGGGGTGAGAGGTGAACTTTCCCTCTGAAATGATGCATTGCATCACTTTACATACACCACGTTCCTCAGGTCAGTGCAGGCTTCACCCTACCATAACAACACCGCCTGTCAAAAAGGCTGCTTTTTGTTAAAAAACTTTTTGAACATAGACAAAAATAACCAGATGAAAGCAATGATAATTTAACATTCATTTCATTCAGAAGTGACTCTGGTATAAACGGGATAGTGACCTTAGAGGTGTCCAGTATCAGAAGTTAGTGGATTTTGCAGAAAGCAACGGTCCTCCGCTTCTTGTTGAGTGGTTCACGTCATCCATTCATTTCTGATAATGAACACCTCTTCGGACAATAACGCTTACACGTTTGAGGGCGTGGTTTACGGACTGGCAGGTGAGTGGTATATGGAATAGGCTCAATGTTGAGTGGGCGGATAGGTTGATGTCAGAGATGATCTGGTCAGTGGATCAAATGGTCAGTCTATGGGATCAACAAAGAGCAACAGTGATAAAACCTAGAATTAGCTATTCCTTCTGTTTCACAATCGAGCTAGTGAATTCTGATTGTCCTGAAGATGTCAAGTCATGTGAAAAAAGTTGCAAGATAAAGTCAAGATTTAAAAAACAGAATGGTGAAACATGAAGAAACAGTTCGTTTAGCTATAAAATGTGGATTTAATACTTGTCTGTTTTACCAAAAATGTCAGAATGTCAGTTCCTCTTCTTCCATTGTTTCCTTCAGTATGTAGATGATTGACTGCATTTAGAGTTGTAGCTTTGACTTTTTTTGTGTGTGTAAAAAGGAAGCTCTGCATACGTTTATAACCTCTAACCTGAACATTTCTTAGCATTCTGTTCGTCCTTTTGTTCTCTCATAATTGTGTTCTGCTTCTTTATTCACTTTAACCTCAACTTGCTTTCCATTTGAACCTTTTTTAAGTTTAGATTACTGAAACTTTTCCTTTAAAAGTGAAAGCAACATAGTGGACAAATGCTGCAGATGGGTTATGACACCATTATATTCAGATGTCCACCCTGAGCATTGGAAGACAAAATGTAAATTCTTCAATTTCAATCAAACAAAGGGAAGCCTTGGCTTTTTCCAACAGGTAGGATGTCCCTGTTGACTGAACAGGTTTGACTGCAGCCTCATTTTGTTGGTGATTGAATTGGGCACTATGCACATACTATTTGCTGTAATAACATGCAGGAATGAATGGTTGCCACCCAAGGACCTTCTTCGCAGATGCCAAAATAATAGCTTCTTTTTAAGCATCAAAGGAAAATATTTGACCATTACTCCAGCACAAAACGCTTTTTGTCAGACATTTTAAAGAATTTATTGTGGCAAACATGCTATTGTGCAATCCCTTGAACGTTGTCTGTGTGAAAATGAAATATTCACATTTCTCGATGAATAAGCAGCATTATTGCTGGATTAGTTTTTTGTTCCCATCATTCTGAAACTCTCCTTGAAAGACCTTTGGATGAAAAACTGATGAATGGCGTGTTTCTCTTTAAATAAAAGGAGTCATTCCTGAATCATTTTGAGAGCTTTACATGTTAGAAAAAAAGTCTCTGAACTTTTTCTCCAACAAAATTACTGCCCATAACAGTAATTATCAGATGTTCTATGACTAAGGCCAAATCCAGCAGTAATGAGAAGAGCAAAGCCTTCTAACAAAACCTTAATTAATCAATCATGGGAGCAGTCACTTTCCTCATCTTGCTTCTAATTTGGTAAAGCTATACTTTTAGTTGGATGAAGACATTTAAAGAACTGCTGTTCGTTTCGCACTCACACACAAAGGGAAAAATCATTTACGAGCTGAAGTCTACCCAACTCCTGTCTGAGAATGGAGATGCGCCTCAGCTCTGCTCGCCAAGATCAGGGGTTTTCCAACTGATTTATTTTAACCCATCGAAAGACTTTTCAAAGGAGTCTTCACTGCTGTGCTACCTATACATACTTTTTCAACAAGTCTTTATGTTGCAAACGTTAAAAACATAGCACATACTATACCAGGAGTGTCAAAATCCAGGCCTCGAGGGCCGGCCTCCTGGTGGTTTTCCAGAAATTCTACCAAACTCAGGTTTGTTTGGCCAATAAGGAGGCTTCAATGGCAGGTTGGTTGGAGGCCTGGATTCTGACAGCCCTGGTCTATACCGAGACAGACTAAGTTCTGAAAAAGCATAAAGGACTAAAAACAGTTTGAAAAGGAATAAAATGTTGAGCTTTCTAATAAAATGTCATCTTTGTGGTTGTTTTTTTCCATTATTAGAAGTGGACATCAGGCAGCAGGCAGTGGATGAAATGATGCAAAGGATAAAAAAAGGAGTTCATCTTCGACCTGTCAGCCAATCCCCTCGAAGAGCCAAGAGACAGGTACTTTTAAGCACTTTTCAATCCATGCGGTGTCCCGACATGATTTTAGCTGGGTTCTCTTTGAATCAAAGATCTAGTTCAAACTGGAAAACTTTTGCACAATAAACATTCAGTTTTATAATTGGTTGAATGTGAGTACCTCAGACCAGTCACCAGGACAGGACAGGTGAGGGAACCACCATCTATCTTCACACCACAGAAAAATCTGGTCTTTTTGGGGGTAAAGTTTTCCCAGTTTCTTAAACCTTGAGGGAAGTTTTGACTGCAGCACCATAAACGCCGCATACAGGATGCCATGGCACACGTGCAAACAACTGTTGATATGGACTTGCATGTTTCAAGACTTCATCAATCAATCCCATCAGTTTATAATTAACTCAGCTGACTTATCTATTTACTTACCTTCTCCAGGTCACCTGTGAGTAACCAAGAATAAATAGGGACCGTCCAGGTCATTTCAAACAGTGGTGAACCCCCAAAACCCTCCAGATATGCAACAAAGACTTAGACTCAAATGTATTGATCCATTTTGGGTGACTCAGGGAAACTGGGTATCCAGTGTCTTAAAACAGAGAGCAGAGTTAACAACACGAAAAAGATAAATATAAAAGCCCTTTGAACTCTGTTTTCTCTAAGTGAGAAATTAGGATGTGTGATAGCTTATAGGAGTTCTTTTTGTCTACTTTTGAGAAAGAGTGGTCTTTCATTGAACAGGCTCCTCTGATTGCTGATGTCAGTGTGCAGGGAGTGATGGTCTTTGTCCATAATGTCCAGAATTATTGTCCTCCTCTCTGCCACTGTCATCAGAGAGTCCAGTGTCATGCTGACTACAGATCCTCCCTTCATGATTAGCTTGTCCAGCCTGGATGTTTCCTTCTGCACCGCAGTGTAAAACTGCAACGTGTGCAAATACTTGCCTTCATGTATGTTTCACCCTGCTTCACAGCCTCCCCAAAAAGCTGTTTGATGGACAAATACATACAAATATACAAAATCAGTGCTCTTGACTGCTGGTTCTTGAGATCTACAGCTTTGATGCTTTCTTTTGTCCCTGCTTTGTTTGTCTAATGCGGCTTGTTGTTAGGTGTAGTTCAGCTAAGGTGCAGGAGTCTGCCCTTGGTTGCTTAGCAACAGAAATGTAAGTCTCAGTTTCAAACATATTTGTACTGATTGAGCTAAATAGCTGATTAAGTAAACAAAAAGTTGTCATTTATTGCTGCCTAATGAACAGCATTTGTAGAAGCACTGCAAAAGAACACCACTAAAAGAGCACGGCTCTGATGTAGCTGCATGGGAACAGTTATCAGATTAAACACATCAGAACCAAACCAATAACCAGTCCTTAAAGGGACTCCACAAAGTCCTCACTCAGCCCTGAAGTCCTACCTAAGTGATTTCAGATTAGTGATGGACAAATCATCAAGTCAGCCCCTGTCACCATCACAGAGGATCTAACATTTCATTTGTAAAAAGCTGTCCATCTCAGACTCCCAAGTCCAGACTGATGACACATGCATAAATGTAGTGTTCTCCGTAGATTTCAATCAACGTTAGTTTTTAAATCAACGTTAGTCGCAGTTGTTGCATCCTGTAGTAGAGCTGCTTCACAAAGACAGTTAGGCCACAGGATTTATTATCTACACTCTTAGACAATGATAATTATAGTTCATGTTGACAGAATTTATGTGCCCCAAAGTGAAGAAAAACAACTTTAATTGTATCTTCAGAAGCATCAGACCCAGTGTCCAACATGGCAGTGGAGGGCTGGTAATGTGGGCCATTCCATGACCACATGATCAGGACACCATTCGTCTACAGAACTGAGCACTGTTCTCTGGATGCATATGTGAGGCTGTCTGACAGAAGCTTTTTGGATAAAATGAGGTTGCGAACTGAACACTAGATTAACAAAAAGCTCCAGCCCATCCATCCATCTCCTGAACTCTTTTTGGAGGTCACATGGTTGCTGGAGCCTATCCCAGCTACGGTTAGGCGAAGAGTGGGGCACACCCTGAACAGGTCATCAGTCCACTGCAGAGCAGCTTCAAACCGTTGGAACCAGTTTCCTGGTTAAAATCCAACTGTCACTCCAAACAAAGAACATTCAAATGAGCAAATGTCCAACAGCTACTGTAAAAGAAAAAGAGGCAAAGAAAAAAAATAAAATTTTTACATTGACATGAACATGACAAAGTTATTTTTTAAGCATTATGATTACCTACTTTAAAGGGAACTTTATTTTAACACTTGCTTCATAGTTTGCTAAGTTTATAGAAAGGTACTTACCGTATTTTCCGCACTATAGGACAAATCGTCAATAGTCTATTTTCAAACGTCAGTCATATGTAAGGCGCATTACAGACCCACTCCAATGAAAACTGTGGGTTTTTTGTGTGCTTTTAACATGTTTGTGTAGCATTTTTTCCCAGGAGGGAAGACATATATATATATATATATATATATAAAGAAAATTGTACGTCTTTGTTTTCCTCGTCTAAGCTGGTATCTGGATCAAAACTGTACAGCTGGATAGCTCCAATATTGATCGCAATTTCTGTTGCACTGCTAATGTTAGGTGGGACTGTAAGCTAGCAGAGTGTGTAAACTAAAGGTTGATGGGACATTGGCTAAAACAAACACTACTATGGCTACGCTAACTCCCAACCTTGTTAGTAATATGTAAAAAAAAAAAAAAACAAATAAAAAGCACACAATACATTAGCCACGTTAGCATATTCACAATAACACCCAGTCTTGTTTGCAAACCATTAAAAAACAGAGTGACATTTTGACAGAGTGCATGTACTCCTCAAAATGACTTTGACATCAGTAAGCAAAACCTGAATTATTCCATATTTAAGGCGCTTAAAATACTCTGTAAAAAAAAAAAGACTTTTAAATGAGCCTTAAGGAACCAAAAATAGGGTAGTTTAGCTGGGTAATAAAAAACTAATGAACTGGCTAGGCATCATTTTTCTAGGGCATAGTTTCAGCACAGCGGCAGGAGTTAGAAATTCACCTCTGACCTGTGGGCAAACTCGTTGACTGCATAGGAGAACTGGACCGAGCAAGTGTTGTGTTACCTTTAGAAAACGTTTCCAGTTCCAACAAAAAAAGTCAATTCCGTCACAATTTTTGCACGATGGCCATTGCCACGTTGGAACCAGATGTCATTGGTTGACCAGCATTGACTGGTCTGAGTCTACATTTCTATAGCAACCTCTCCAATCAATTAGAAGACCACTGAAAGCAGACTCAGGAGACTGTCAATCAAACTTCATGACACCATCTACTTTTTTGAGGCATCTGATTGGCTCATTTGTAACTTGACTTACTTGGGCTACAGAAAAAATATGAAAAAAATGGGCTTATTAAGAACCTGTTAAAAATTGGAATCAGAGCAAGCATGGTAGCAGGCACCATTCAAGCAGGCACTTCCTATTTGGAATGCCAGGGGGAGGGGTTTCTCAGTCCAGTTCTCATTTACAGTCAATAACAAGACCAGTGGCACAGAGTAAGCTTGCTTAGCCCCTCACACCCCCAACCTAACATTGGCAGTGCAACAAAAATGGTGAGCAATATCGAAGCTATCCAGCTGTACAGTTCTGATCCAGATTCCAGCTCAGACGAGGAAAACAAAGACTTAACTGGATCAACTTGTCTGCAGTTGGATACATCAGAATGGGGCGGAGCAGGGAGCTTGTGACCCGCCAAGCGTATTTTCTACGTCACTACAAGATTTTTCTAAAAGGCATTTTTTCGTCTGCTCTAGATTCATAACGATTTGAACAAAAAAACACTCAGAAAGGCATTTTTAGCGGAATTTTCTTAATATATGTTCTCCATCATGAGAAAAATGCCACAAGAACATATAAAAAACACCAAAAAACACAATTTTTTATTGGAGTGATTCTTTAAAAAGGATCGATTAGTCTTTGGATGAGGTAAACACAAGACTTTATCTGTGGGACAGTCATACTGGCTGTGATTAAAGCAACATCCAGCTGGTTTGTCTGGGTTTTTTGTTGTTACAGGAAAGGTGAGGGTTCAGTGAAAAAAGACTGGTCAAAAGTTCCACTCCTCTATCTGTAATACCACCATCACATTGGACAAAGATGTAAAATCCATAGTTAACTTTTAAAATGATTATTGATAATAAATGTTGCTTTTACGTTGGATGAAACATTTCACAACACAGCTGCACTCCTGGTAGTCTGATGCTTAGTGTACAATTCTGAGCAGAAACAGTGATGTGCTTTTGAATCCATCAGTGTGTAAGATTATCTAAGAGCTTCTTATGTTGATAAAACACAACATGTAGTCAAGACGTCTTTTAGTCTGCTTGTTCCTCCGCCTTAACAGCTCTGCCAAATTAGATAGCATTAGAGCCTGCTCTGCAGCGTAATTACAAATAATAAGAATGGAAAAATTGACTGGACGCAGGATGATTGTGTGTTAACATATTTGCTTCTTGTGCAAAGCATACATCCTCGTGCTTGACTACAATACCACTTCTTTGTGGGGAGAGGGCCAGTTTATCCCTTAAGTGCTGATTGAGGGAAAATAAGTATAATGTGTCATATTGCTGTTTATTTAGCAAACCCATTTTCTCCTCCTATTGTCCTCTTATCAGATGGAGAAGCTGCCCTCTAATTCTGCCATTCAGGAACTTAAAGGAATCATGGTAATGGGACTTTCAAGCCATGTTTTACTATTTCAACTTTCTCGGTTCTTTCATGTCAACAGACTTTTTGATGTTCTCTAAACACGAATGTTCACAAAGGATTTATTCAAAGAATGTGATCATTTTAAATGTAGAGTTGGTAGGACTCTGGAATTTTCCAATCTGTTTTTACCTTGTGGAAGATGAATAGGAAAGAAGCAGACGCTCTGTTTTGGTTACAAAGGAAAGAGGAACCACCTCCTCTGCAGGCGATTGACGGCCGTCTGTGCTGTTTTACTCCACCAGGAGAACTTTAGTAGAACCCCAAACCCTGCTCAGTCAAAGGCTGTTCAGACTTCCCCAAATGATGATGAAGAATTGTACAAAATCCTGATGAGAAGACGAGATGCTCTGGAATCCTAACAAAGTACCGGTAAGTTCCGTATTCCTCTCCTTCTGCAGATTTGTGGTGGCTTCTTATGCTACGTAGGCACCGGGCGGGTATGTGATGCGCCTTCAACAACATGCTGAATGCAGGTTCTTCAACGTGCTTTTAGCATACGGTGTTCACACTGGACAAGCCGATACTAACACCGCCTACAGTTGGAACAGGCTTGGTGTGAGATGTCAAAGTGGCACAAATCTGGTGAATCTTGCTCCTGACTTTTGTTTCACAGCTCTGGACCAATGTATGAAAGACTTGGTGTCATAGAATTCCATCTGGGCTCAAACTGAACAACTAAACATTGGCACTTCAGTGACTTCAAAGGGACACTAGCCATACATTGCGCGACAAAATCAGAGTCCCTGATTGGTCAACGTTCAACTGGTTTAACTTGCAACGCGTGTTCAATGGACGCATGGTTTGTACGTAGAGAACGAAAATGGACTTAAAAACACGTGTAGCGACTCGTGACTGCGAGAGCTTTGAGTGGGGAAGCCCAAACCACTCATTTATGCATGTTTACATCCACTTTCATGGGGAGTGGTCACGCGTTTCCAGACAGCGTTAACGTAGCACTACAGACAAACCCAGTCTGAGAATGATTTTCTCTTAGCAGCAGAGCATATGTTTCTAGATTTCCCCTAAGATCCATGCATTTTATTCTGAAACTGTTTGTGTTTTTGCAGATCTGCACCCTTTGTTCTCTACGGCATCGCAGATGTCCTCTGCCTGGACGTAGTTTGTCCATAATCTAAACATTTTCCATGCTTTTATTTCTCTTATATACTTTTGGGTTATGAATAATTTTAATATAATTTCAAAATAATTAAATTCTTTTGTCCAATAATAAAAATAAAAATAATAATGCTTGTTCATATGAAGGGAAATCAAGGTCTGCTCTGCTGTTCATCTGCAACCAAGATGGTTCTTTTTTTCATTTTTATTTTTAGATTCTCACTAACTTCCTGGAATGTTTTCATTTAATTGAAATATTTCAATCAAAAAGAGTTGTCACTATCCCAACTTAAGAAATGAACCAAAATCCATCAGACGAAATGTAATTCCGACAGGAACGGTCCTTCGTTTTCGGGTTTCATCACATTCACATGGAACCAGTTTGCTGTCAGAACTGGTTCTGACAGAGGAAACGCTGAGCTGTGGCCTTTGTTTGTGACTAGAAGCTATAAAGACACGGTTGTGCCATCATTGTGTTGCGGAGTGGCTGTGCAGTATTGTTTGTACGCATGACTCTCTCATCTTCAGAGGCTCCAGACTCATCTGCAGCACAGAACCACAATTAAGCCTCGTTCACAGCGGCCTCAGCACGGCGCGTTCAAGCAACCACTTCCATGGAAAATGCCAGGAACGTGTGGCGTAGGACTCCATACACTTGGCTTGGTGGCAAACCTTAATGTTTAATAAATTGACCAGAACATGATAAAACCATGGGAGCAACCAAAAGGGGTGTCAAAGCAGAACAGATGACCTGAAAACCAGACACTGAAATACAACTGAACACAGTTAACTGCTGCCTCGTCTGCAGCCAACTTCCTCTTGCTTTGGGCTTCCATGTTTACGCAAGTTTCTATAACCGTTTTTGGGCTCTACGTACCAAACGCATGGTCATTGAACACATGTTGCAACTTAAACCAAGTTAACTGACCAATCAGGGACTCCGAGTTCATCGTGACATTTAGATAACGCCCTTTTTAATTCACGGGAATGCCAACTGTTTGAGAATCGATCATGAAGGAGAAATTCATAATTGGAGTTTGTGTCCAGCTGGAATTCCGTGACACCAAGTCTTTCATATATCGGAATAGAGCTGTGATAGAGATTCTTGAAATTTGCACTTCTTTGACTTAACACGCCAAGCCTCTTCCAACTGCAGGTGGCGGCCATGCACCAGTACACAGTAGAAAAGAAGAAGAAGCCCCTCCCTGCTCATCCAGCGTGAAACAGGCAATCAAGAATGCACGCTTAGTGTGTTCAAGACACTCGTCACATGCATGATGGTTATTTGTGCTAATAAGTGCTCTTACTGAGTAGAAGACGGGTCCAGATAAGTGCACTCCTCTCACCAGACTAAACACAAGTTTGGTCTAAAAACACAACAACAGGTTTTTGGGGTTTTTTTGTGACCTTTTGACAAACTGGGGTGCACTCTTCATGCAGACTGAACGCTTCAGCTTCCTGCTTCATCCTCACTGATGAGGTTTCCTTTTGTCATCTTTAAAACGGATGGATCGTTTGGAGACAAAGTGCACGCTCTCATTTCCACTTTCAGCTCATGTGAACCGTGCTGCATCTTTAAAGCCATCGCTGATTGAATGCATAGCATTTTCAATCTTAACATTAAAGCCAAAATTTCTGACATTCTGCTGAAGCTAAGAATGAGGGTGAGGTGCACTTCTGCGCTCTTTCCAGTTTTTCTTGGCAGCATGGCTGAGATTTGAAAATGTCAACAGAGAATCACAGTGCAGCAAGTGTTTACACAAATGACAGATTGCAGACGGCGGCGTCTCCTCTAACCTTCACCACGGGACACGTGGCGGGCATCAAAGTGGGAAACGGAATTCCTGCTGAATCTTGTTCGCTCTTCAATCACGACGTCATTTCGGCTCCAAATGTGGCTCCAGCAACAAACATTTGTAAGGTTTGTTGAATCCTGTGTCGCTTAGATGTGATGCATGCACGCCATTTTGTTGCCTTTCTGTGCGTTGATTTAAAAGTATCTATTTCACCCACCAAGTTCTGGCCTTTTGAAGTTTAAAATAAAATAACGAATGATTTTACATCAGGGCAGGTGGATTTTGCCGCTTTGAAGTGTTTCAGTGAGCCCAGGCCTGACCATAAAGCAGTCCTGCCATGCTGTTTGGTTACAGTGTCAGTGTCCGCAACTGAATTTGCCCTAAAGCCACGCTTGGGGGTGGTTCTTGTAGGTGAGGAGCCGAGGATCAGCCTGCGCCTTTTCATGTGCTGCTGATTGAGCCACAATGGCAGCCATCCGTTGTGTTGTTTTGTTTTCCCGACACCTGCCTACATTTCCCAGACACTTCCTCAAGCCGGGCGGTGAAACGTGAGAGCTGTGAACTGTGGCCGATGTCTGTCACCCATTGTGTGGCTCTGTTAATTAAAGCTTCATGCTTCATTTAGCACTGAGGTGCTGTTTCCCCCCTCCCTCACATCAGAGAAGGGAGGAAATGTCAGAGGGACTCAGCCTCAGCTCTGAATCAGGTTTACGGCAGCAGCCTGTAGGAGTTCTTCCATCCTTTCATTCCTTCCTGGAGCTGCAGAGGAAGTCACACTCCATTATTTAGAGGCAGATTGTGTTCACTAATCACAGGCAAGTTGTGTTTTCACGGCTGCAGCAGCATGTCAATGTGGGGGTTTGTCCGGGATGATATGTCGGAGGATCGGGTGTCAGGAAGCAGTCGGACAATGTTGGCAGAAAGCCTTTGCATTGATTTGTGCCGCTGCCTCCTCAGATCCTCCATGTCTAATCAGGCTCTCCTTGCTGAGGCCGTCCGAGTGCAGCTCAATAATTCTGGATTTTCTCTTCCCGATGCCTTCCTCCACTCTGCTGAAGCAGCCAGACTCACTGACTCTAATTATCAGATGGTACATTCATCATGATCGAGGCACAACACAATTACACAAACCATGTTGAGCCCCTTTCTTCTCCAGACCTCTCCTCCACCCTCAGCCTCTGTCTCAGCCGCCCAGCACAATGTCATGTTTTGTTATTTTTGTGTTTTTGCCCCACGAGGGACCAGCAATTAGCGAGATCCTTTTGGTGTGTGGAGGAAACACTTCATTCCACCTGTTTTGTTAGTCATTTTATTTATTTTCTCCAACGCTGTAAAATTGCTGGTTGGGGGGCCGCAGGGGCACCGCTGCTTTGTGTCCAGCCTCCGTTCGTCTTCACGCGCTTCATTGATTAAAGGTTGTCTTCGCTGGCTGACATTTTTATGCCCACAGCAGATGAGAAGGCAAACACAACAGGAGGAATTAACAAGCGGAGGACAGTCGACATTTGTTGGGATGTGAAAGGAAACAACTGTTTAACCATCAGCCATGGAAACATGACATCTTGTTGAAGTTGTGAGGAGCTTAGTAAAACGGCTGTCCCTGGGAAAACCGTGTGTCGAACTGAGATGTGTTGGTGTGTCATTCATGTGTGCGTCTTCCTTAAATCTGTTTGAAGCACTTCAGTTAGACTTCACCAAAAAAATGAGCAGTCCCCTGGAGCTGTTTGAAGGACATTAATCTAACACGATTATAATAAAAAATGTCCTCAGATGGAGGTGTCTCCTGATTTTAAACTGCTTCTCTCATCTGAACATTTGAGACAAAGGATGGAGAATCTTTGTTGATGATGAAGCAGCTGCCTGTGCCGGGGTCCACCGGGGTCTCGGTTCATCTGACAGCTTGCATCCATGCAGCATCAATCCCTGATCTCCCTCGTCAAGCTTACACGCTAAAAACACGATTTTTTTATACGTGGACAAAGCTGCACAAATTCACTAAGAAAATGGAGAAATACATTGGAATTTTTTCATGTTTTCTCTGGAATTGATTGAAAAAAAAACTGCTCTTATTTGAGAGCAAAACATTATTAAAGCTCCTAAATCAGTTCAAAATATATTTAGAATAAACCAACACTGATCTAGTCCTTAAAAGAATAATGAAATCAAAGCCCATAAAGATTTCTCAGGACCAACCCACAACCGCAGATCTGTTTTGTCTGTAAACCAGGAGTTTGACTTTAGAATGGCGTGAAAGCAAACGTTCACTCACTTTGTCCTGCACAGCATCTCTGCTAGAGGTAAAAATGTCTTCTTCTCTTACTTCTATTAGAAAAGTGGATGTTTTGAAAGCTCTGAGGTGATTTGAAGTAGAGATGCCACCGATCCAGATTTGTAACTGAACCATGTGTGCACCGTTGAACTGAACCGAAGGAAAAGTTTCTCTCTGCATGTTTACTATAAACATGTTTATGTTGAAAGTGTCAAACATACATGTGCTGTGCTAAGTTTAAAAATAATTTATTCTATTTTTAGAAAAATCCAATTAAAACGTGTTCCTTCATTGTTATTTGCTTATTAGCCAAAAAACCTGCATTTTTGTAGTTTTTTGTTGTTTTTTTTATAATACATGAACCGAAACAAAACCCTGACTAAGAAATCTAGGTTGAAACCAAACTGTGTTAAACTGTTGTATCCCTAATATAGAGTGATAA
This sequence comes from Adrianichthys oophorus, assembly GCA_036245035.1. Taxonomy (NCBI): domain Eukaryota; kingdom Metazoa; phylum Chordata; class Actinopteri; order Beloniformes; family Adrianichthyidae; genus Adrianichthys; species Adrianichthys oophorus. Next base: position 3,554,980 of record BSAI01000187.1, on the reverse strand, counting down.
AACAGGTTAAAGCATGAACATATTAACACACGTGTGTGTGGACGCACATGAGACAACAAATCCAACAGGAAACGGTGCCATTTTTGTCTTTAACCAAATACCTTTGCTGTGACTGAATCAGCCTGAACTAAAAAGAAATTGTGAGTAGATTTAACCTTGAGACTTACGCTGCAGAAGAACAGGAATGACAGCACCTTCACAGGAAAATCCCTTCAATTCACTTTCTGTCTCTGCAGCTGATGTATAGAGGTACAGGTTTACACTTTTAGTGTCTTTTTTTGTCAAAAAGTCATAAAAGTTTGTATTTCTAAATGACAGAGATGCTCTCTGTAAATCAGGATTCAGAGTATTATTTAACAGAAAGCATTTTAATCTCTTTCATTTTGTCTTGAATGTCTTTTAATAAACATTTGCTTTACCTTCTCCTGACCTCTTTTCCTGAAACGAGAAAAGGCCACTTTGCTCTGCAAATCAGGGTGTTAAAAAAAGCTTAGAAGGCTGAAAATAAAAAAAAAAGGCTGGGTCCTGACATGATCAAATTTAAAACCCACACATTCTAAATGTATTATTCTGTCTTTTAGGCTCAAAACTGCCTTTATTCATTCTTAAGCTTTAGGGATTTAGTTTTTTTAAGTGAGCAGGACTGAGGCCAGGTTAGAAGACAATCGGCAGATTTTTCTTGCCTATTTAAAGAAAATCTGTCAATGGGGTCAAAATGTTTGCTTTATTTCTAGGGGTCTGTTTTTGCAGTGTAGAAGCCTTGAATGCAGCAGCAATGCTTTCTTCTGCCTTGTAATATTTTTAAGTTATTTTTGTGAAACCTTCTTGAAACTATATGATAAAACTGTACGCTGGCCTCATTTCCTCTCTGCTTGTCTGTTTCTTCTCCAGCTTTCCTCCTGGTCATGGAAGAACTTCTCAATAAAAACCTGTATAAAAAGCAGCTTTTTTTGGTCTTTTTTGTGTATGGATGTGTTTCTGTGAGCCACTGTTGGCGTTACCACAGTTCTGGTTGCAGCCTCAGCCCAGCAGGAGGAGCTCTTCTGATAACATTTTTACCTAAAGTTTCTCTGAGGTGTCTTTTTTGATGTGTGGGGTCAAACCGAACGGAGGAGTGGCGATAGGGGTCAGGGCTGCCCAGTCATGAAGGCAGGGGCAGGTTAGTTGTTCAGCCCCGTCAATGACTCCTCTAAAGCCCTTCTGCTCTGCAGAGCATTGATTTATTTAAATTCTGTCACACTCTTCCATCATTTCAATTTGTTGAATGCAGTATTATTATTGAGTGTGTTCAATCTGAGAGGGAAGGGTTGGTCTTTTCATGGGTTTTTAGCTTGGTGTCACAAAGGAAAAGCAACAGTTGCACATCATCTGCATTTTTATTCTTTTTTTGACAATACATAAGCAGTCTGCCATTTAAATTCAAGGTAAATAGTATGTTCCTTGAAATATGTTTGCCTTCTGTAATGAAAATAAAAAAACCAAGAGAACTTGCAGAGAGGAGCGTGCTCTGAAGAGCTGAGCGCAGAGCCGACCTCCCGCTCTGGATCTGCATTGTACTTTGCTCTGCACAGTATAACAAAGGTTCACAAGAGCCTCTGTGTTTGGAGAACATTTGCAGAGGTGAGTAATTTTGACATAAAAGCTGTTCTGTGTTTGCATAAGAAAGCACAGCAGCTCACAATATGAGCTTTATGCTGCAAAGGTGAAGTGGAGGTTTTTCTGAGGGCCGTGTTCGGCCACAGCTTCCTTCTGAACAGTTTCAGATTCATTTCTTTTATTAAAAATATTTTTTTATCATGTTATAGCAAAACATTTCAGACAATGTAGATTCCTTGTTAATGTGATCAAAAAAGGACAGAATGTTGAAAGATGTTCCAGGATGTCCTCAGACTAGAGTGTCTCAGCTGTGGAGGACGGCTCCTGGGAATGGAGGCGAGTGTTTGTCCTTGTTCACTGTTGGTAAGAAAAAAAAAGCTGTACTAAAAGACGTATGCAACCACTCCACTGTCACCATGAAGATGAGAAGTGATGCACATGCAGGGTGAACGTGGCTGCAGACATGCGCTCATCTCTCATTGACTCTCCTGTCCCTGCCTGCCTGCCTCTATAGAAACCGTGGATGGAGAAGCATTTGTCCTTGTGTGTAATTAGGCAGCCAATTAACAGATTCAAGGTAGGGGGTTTTCATTCTTATGTGCTCACAGGCAAATACACATTTGTATGATTTCTTACACAGCCTCCTTTCAAATGTTCTCAGGGAGAGATGTGTTTTCAAGCACCGCCGTCCTGCCTCAACCCCCCTGGCTTTGTCTGGCCTCGCTTTCTCTGAGCAGCTAAAAAAAGAAACGAGACAGGAAGAAAACCCACCTAGGATTCCCTGTTGGGCCAGTTCTTCCTCTATTGAAATCAGACGGTTGTATTTGGTCATCCTCTCAGCAACGTGCAGACCTCCCAGTTTGACATAGTCCAGGCTTAGCCCCACAGCCTGAGGGAGGGAAGAGCAGCTGTGCACCAGTGTCTCCACTGATTCACTGTTAACTGAAAGCGAACAGCAATCGGACAGTTTCTGCTGCAAAAACAACAGTCATGTGACTTGTTGGGCAAAGGTGCTGTGCTTCACTTCCCACTCACATGTTCCAGAGATTCTGACGCAGAGCTCAAGCAGGACACGTTTACTTTTCCTGACTGGAAACACTTTTTTCATTGTAAATTTGAAGAGTTAGTTTAATAGACAATGCAAAACGTACCAAATCTGACAGGGAGGCATCACTGCAGGGTTCACTCTCTGTTACCCCCAGAATCACTGGACCTGCAAGACACACACACACCCACACACACACACACACACACACACGCTGAACAGTTGTCTGAGGCACAGACTTGGACTGTTGAGACGGTTGCCGAGGCCTCACTGCTGCTGTGAGAACGGACTTCTTTGAGCACGTAAAGGATGTCACTAATGCATTCAAATGGGCGCTGCTTCAGGCATGCTGGGGGTGTGACCTTCCAACAAGCTCAGTCCTGATTGGTGAAAGTTGCCATAGAAACGATAACTCAGACCGACTTGGATCAACCACTGCAAACCGACGTGGTCTGGCTTCAACATGGCGACGTTCATATTTCAGGAAAAAAATGACCACTGAATTGACTTTATTTAGTTGGAGCCAGAAGTAAACCATTTCTATGAGTGACATCATACTTACTCAGTCCAGTTGATTTGTCAGTTTGATTCTGACATGAAGAAAAGCAGCTTTTCATGTTGGCTTTGCACCAGTGTGCAACACAATGAATGCAAAATGTTGCCTTTGAGCTCAAAATCCATTTTTCTCCACTTGTAAAGTGCATTGTCAGTTGAATGAGATGCGGTAATCCAAAGAATATAAACCCCAGAGCTAAAGCTTCGCTGTTAAAGGGTAAATCTACCAAAACAGGAAACATTTACAGAGGAATAAATACTAAAAATGTACTCTTCTTTCTGTTGTTGGTCTCTTTTTCTGAAAATAGAATGTATATTTTCATTTTTTTGAACTAAACTACTTAAAGTTCCGTTCCAATCATCCATTGATCTAGATTATACGTCATGTCTACAGTCTTGTTTGCTCCAGATTCATAACAATTTGAGTAAAGAAATACTCAGAAATGTAATTTTAAACTTCATTTTCATAATATATGTTCTCCACCATCAGAAAAATGCCACAACAACATGTAAAAAAGACCATTTTTATTGGAGTGGCTTTTTTAAAGCTGAGGACTGTGCTTCTGATGCTTTCATTTGAGCAAAAGTAGTCCAAGTTTGTTAAACCGTGAATCTCTCATTTGACTGTCAAAAACCAGACGCCTTAGATTGTGACGTTCTTCTTGTGCAGGGTTTAGAGACAGAAACCCTTCCTCTCTACACCATATCATACCAGGATGTGATGCGATGCGGATCAGATCGCTGATTGTGGTCTCATTGGCGTGCTTCAGAATGTGTCCTTTCCCTCCTGCAGGAAGCTGTGACCCGTTGGTGACTTCAGAGAGCAGAGAGCATGTGTTTCCAACTGCACGGCTAAGCTTCTCCCACTGCTCCTTGTCCTAACAGCACAAATACGACAACCTTTGAATGATGTAGTCAATATTTCACATTATTATTTCAACTTCATAAAACATTCAATGAACTGACCTCCCTCCTGAATGGATCAATTAAAGCCACCACAGCTGGGTGTCTGTAGAGGAGGGTTTGGTACAAGTCCACTAGCTCATCTGGAGACTTCAGAACTCCTGCTGCGACTTCATACTTTCCTTTAGACTGAGAGAAACAACGTGAACTCTTCTGCTGCTCTGTCAGCATTCTGTTGGCGAGTCCATTTGATCTCAATCCTGAAGTCATGTAACCCTGAGAATGTTTTCATCGTCTTACGTAGTCCAGGAGCTTGTGTGCTGCACAGTTGAGAGCTAAATGAACGCCTGTCCCCAGCTGGAGCTGAAGGTTTGAGCAGGCTTCAGTGATCAGATCCAGGGGCTGCTCAGGGCGCTCGAAGCTCACAGCCGGCGCTCCTCTGTCACACTCAATAGCCTGGACAGCCTTGAAAGCAAATATAGCTCCTCTTATCAACAACATTTCTGTCATGTTATTTTACTCATTCCACCATCATAAATGCCTCTAAATGTATCCACTGAAAGCAGCTCTAAGGCTTTCTGTAAACAACAATCCATGTCTGTATTGAAAATGCAATGAGGCCATTGCAGCATGTTTAGAAGCTAAATGTGTCTCATTTTCATGGCAGAAATGCTCATTCTGAAGGACAATGAACGGAATGAGTTTTTATGACCAGCTGAGAGAACGTGAAGGTGAAGAAGGGTAAACGCTGATTGCTTTTATAAGAGCATTCATCTGACACATTCAGGCTCCTGTGTGCATTTATAGACAAACAGCAAAAATCAACTCAGATTCTTTACTAGACAGATATTAGCTCAGAAATCTAAGCAACACATACATCTCAGCTCCATTGAGCAGAAGTCCCTCACCCCAGCTTTTGTTGCGGTCATTATTCTCATCATCTCCTTCTGAAGCTGGAGGGTCATGGTGACGGTCTGATGAAAAAAATCCACAGTTTACTTTGGTTTTTTCCTAATTATTTTGATGGTGAAACACGGAAACTGATAAAATATGGAAGGTGCCGTGACAACAGAAGGGAAACATAAAAGCGATGCAAACAACAAAGAAAGAACTCAGATGTCCTTATGATTACTTGTTTGACACTCTGCCCTGGTTTGGGGACCAGTATGACTTCCTCCAGTAGGTTGAGTTTTCCTGGAGATGTCCTCCCACAGCAGAGCAGGGTTACTAAGGAGATGGGGATATGAAACTTTTCCTGGTTCTTAAGAAAAAGTGAAGCAAACGTTAAGAACTTCACACAAATCTTCTGCTCTAATGCTGAGAATAACGACGTCTGAGTTCAAACCTGATGGTTCTTTATAGCTGTGATGTGTTGATAGAGAGGCACTTGTTGAAGTTCAGCTCCAGCTTTGGCTACAGCCAGCGACACTGAACCGATGGCTGCGCTGCCATGCAGAACCGGTTCCACGGGCTCCGCTGGAGGAAACGGTTTTTCTAAAATGTTGTTCTTTCTGCCTGTAAAACATTTTTTATGCACAAGTCAGGGATTTTTGATATCATGCATCCATTTTAACCCAGCTGCTGTTGGGTGAAGGCAGGGTAGACCTTTGTCAAAAAAAACTAAACAAAACTGGAGCATGACCAAGTTTCACAAAACTGCTACTGAAGAAATACAACACAAGTGGAGATCTGTCAGTTATACATCACAACAAAAAGATGAACTAAAACCAAACCCTGAATTAACACAGACACAGCTTCGGCCATTGGTAAGCATGGTGGTGGAGGGGTGAGCTTGAGGGCTCTGTTTGTGTTCAAGATAAATGTTGAGAATATTGAAGACATTTCTCATTGTTTATGACCCATCAATAACATCGACCTCCTACCTTTATCTCTGATCTTCTTGTCTTTGTCTTGTGCAGGAGGAGGTGAAGGGCTGCTTTCTTCATCCATGCTGGGGGAAAGGACTTTCTTCTTTATCTCTGGCTCCTCCAGGCAGTGAGTCATGAAGAAATCCCTACATGTTTGCAAAATATTACTGACCTGAGCTGTCTGACTCTTTAAGTCCCACTCTGATCATCTGTTGCCGGCCCCCCCAGTGTTTTATTGTACATCACAAATATGATCTTTTTTCAACTGCATTTTTTCAGCTGCTCCTGATTCTCAATGATTTGAATAAAGACATACTCAGAAATGCAATTTTCATTCATTCATGTTCTTACCCGCTTTATCCCTTTCGGGGTCACTGTCGGAACCTAACCTGTGAAGCATGTTTTTGGACGGTGGGAGGAAGCCGGAGTCCCTGAAGAAAACCCACGCATGCACGGGGAGAACATGCAAACTCCACACAGAAAGGTCCCCCGTTGTATCTTTCAAGTCCCCCAGCTGGAGCTTGAACTGGGAACCTTCTTGCTGTGAGGCAAGAGCGCTAACCACTGCGCCACCATGCAGCCCAAAAAAATGCAATTTTGACCTTCATTTTCCTAATATATGTCTTCCATCATCAGGAAAATGCCACACGAACATGTTAAAAACACCAGAGATACTATTTTCATCAGAGTGGATCCTTGACCTCTTGGCGTCCACATGCGTGGACATAACATTGTGCGTTATTTTACCACAGCAGTTAGTTCTACTTAACTGGGGCCCTGTGACTACAAAATAAGAAAGGCACATCAAACTAGAGCTTAAGAGGTTATGACTCTTAAGTCTCAAGGAAAATGTCAGTTGATTATAGACTATTAGAGAAGCCTGGGGACACCACAGTGACTCAATGAACAACACGTGAACATAGAAACATGTCGTTTTTACAACTTCATGTTTGTTTGGTTTTTTATTTGAACTAAACTCTCCATGTCAACTTCATGCAAAATGTACCTGAGTATTTGGTCGACCTCTGACTGGTCACACGGGTTTCTGTCTTTCAGCATGTCACAGAGAGGTCCGTTGATCCACTGTGCAGCGGTTGTCACATGCTCAGTCCTCTCCTCATGCGTGTCAGGTGAAGTCATCTTTGCATCCAGACAGCAGGACACAGCAGCTGAAGAGATGCTCTGAACACACACAGAAAAGAGCTTCTTCAAAAAAGTGGATTTCAAGACTTTAGAAAAGCCCTGTTGTAAAAGGAATGTTTTTTTGTCTCTTGACCAGTATCTGAATGTGTTGTGCCATTTATCTTTTACCTTTTCTGCATTTCGAACAATACAGAAGACCTCTGCCTCGATACAAAGTTGTCCATTAGCATTATAGACCTCCCGTCCTTTGAGTCTGCTGATCTTTGGTGCAGCAGAGAGTTTTCCAAAGTAATCGGCCTGAAAAAGAAGCTGATGGATAAACCTGTGACTTCCAACGGAAGTTCAAATATTAAAGTCCTTTAGTTTCTTAGAAACAAACATTAAATCACAGCAAAAAAGTGCTCATGGATTTGAAATGAAAATGCCACCAAAGTAAGATTTGTATTGATAAAGTCACATTTTTTAGTTTTTTTTACCTTTTTTACTTCCTCGTGGCTCTGTGACAATGTTTGCTTTTTCTTAGTTAATGAGATGAGCCCCCAAATGACGGACACTTAGCTTCTGTTTACTGACTCAATTGTTTCTCCTGTACAACTGGCTTTAGCTCATACTGAGATCTGCTGGGAAAGAATGAATTATTTGGTGTTAAGCTGTAAATGTTAAAAAGTGCATTCTTCAGGAGTAGAATTTTAGTGCTAAAAACGACTAAACAGAAGCCAAAAATGCAAATTCAGCTGCATGTGAAATATAGTCAGTAGGCAATAATTAAAAAGTAGATGAGGTCTGTGGGAATGATATGCTTCAATGGTTACACATAGGAAACCTAATGAAGTTAACAGAGCAAGCTCTTCTCAACACAACCCGGGGTGAGCTGTGTTGTCATTCATGAACAACGACCCATCACGTCCAGCCCTCACGCTGAGCAATGACAGCTCATGTCTGCTTTTTGTTCAAAAATTAGGAGCATATTTATGAAGACATTCAGCGTTTTTGAGGACCTTGCTGATGGTCACTGACACTCTGGATGAATTTCAACCAACCAAAGCTAATGAAGCAATGCAGAAAACTGTCAGTAAGGATTAGGGGTTCAGGGTCAGGTTCTGGGGACAGATATGACAACCGTTTGAGACACATCTAAACATGCAAGTAACTTGAGCCAAAGTAGTTGATCAGTTAACCCCTAAATGACTGGCAACACACCAAGTCGATCTCCATTGAATACAAGGTAAGAAAAGAAAGGTTTCAAGTGCAACAAAAACATGTACAGCCAGGTTTCCTCACTTATATTAAATCCTAATAAAGTGCTTCTTCATGTATCTCTTAGTTTTTGTTTTGTTTGACATCACTGTGTTTTTTTTTATTAACAGGTGACCGCTAAACCCTCAGCTTTAAAACGACCATGGTGGGTTGTTTTTATGAAGTAAGATAGCTGTCAAAAAGAAACGTATTCATAAAGAAAAAATTTTATTCATAAAGACAAAGTTGTATTTTTTAAAGACAAAGTTGTATTCTTAAAGACAAAGTTGTTTTCTTAAAGACAAAGTTGTATTCTTAAAGACAAAGTTGTATTCTTAAAGTCAAAGTTGTATTCTTAAAGACAAAGTTGTTTTCTTAAAGACAAAGTT
>BSAI01000187.1:3499993-3515205 GCA_036245035.1 Adrianichthys oophorus | reverse complement strand
TTTGTGCACAACTTTGCAGAAAAAATATGAATACAACCTTTAGTTTTACGTTTCACATGTATTTTTTTTTTTTTTTTACTTGTCCTGTCCAACAGCTGAGCAAACAGATATGAGCTGAGAGCCTGTTGTATTAGACAGATTTTACTCTTACAATCGGGGGTTATAAATCATAGCGAACACAAAATGTATGTTGGTATAAGCCCCTTTTGTAATTTAAACTAAACTTTATTAATATTAATTTTGTTTGTGTTCTTTTTGTTGGACCGGACGGAAAAAGAAAGGGGGACAAAGAGAGAGTGGGGGGGGGGTTATAGAAGTTAGAGAAGGACTACAGGGAAGGGAAGGTAGAGTTGTTAATCTACAGGCAACAAAATGTTGGAGCCTATACCCATTAAAATAGTGAATGTTGGTCTAAAATGGGCACGGCCTGTCCACACACTCAGCTGTTACATACCTGCCGGCTCCGAGAGTGTTCACAAACTTGTCCACATCCAGTTCACACGCACACTTGTGCATACCAACCAACACATGTAAAGCATTACATTCTGTCACGCACACTATTTGAAGGTGTAAAGGTGAGCTGACGCCTGTGCTCGGGTGAATGTTATGTTAAGCTGAAGTGGATGAAGGAATGAAAAGAAAAGAAAAAAAAAAGAGGAGGGAGAGCTCCCAGACATCCCCACACCAAGACCCCGCCGAGGCAGCAGTGCAGACCAGGGCCCGCCCCCGCACCCATACTGTGGGGTCAATGGAGGAGATCCGCCCGGCAGGCAGCCTGGCCAAGCACCCAGACCAGGGCCCGCAGGACAGCCACACGGGCCCCCAACAGCCGAGCGCAGTGAGGTACGGAAGCGCAGAGCGCAAGGCCCAGCCCAGTCAGGAGAGCAGCCCTCCCACCGCGCCAGGCGGCCCAGCGCGGGGCCCCACCCCCCGAGGGCCCCACCACCCTGGACAAGCCACCCACCACCACCCAGGAATTCTGAGCATCCCCCCACCCCAGTCCCAGGTACGAGCCAGGGCCCCCCATGGGAGACCTGCTCCGAAGCTCCAGTTGACCTCCTGTTTGACATCACTGTGTTTTTTTTTATTAACAGGTGACTAAACCCTCAGCTTTAAAACGACCATGGTGGGTTGTTTTTATGAGGTAAGATAGCTGTCAAAAAGAAACGTATTCATAAAGATAAAGTTGTGCACAAATTTATATTTTGTGCACAACTTTGCAGAAAAAATATGAACACAACCTTTAGTTTTACGTTTCACGTGTTAGTTTTGAATACGACTTTTCTTTGTTTGAAAACAAATTTCTCCTGTTAGAGCTCTGTCAAAAATACATCACAAGGTCACAGACATAAACATCGAGTCCCGGAGCATCGATTCTTTAACCACTCATGCGTGATAAAGTTTATTTATTAAAATAAAATAAAATAGAACTATTAGGAATTTTATTGATCCCAAAATGAGAAAATGTTCTCGATAGCCATAGCTCTGTAGAAAATGAGATAAAATTAAAAAAACAAACAGACAGCGATCCCCAGCCGCATGTTATTGTTTTCAGGCTACAGCAGGTGATTGTGCAAACAATGCAGTAGAGGGTCGCCCCTCTGTCCCGAGATGTTGCCCGCCTAAGTGGGGATCCCCCACGCTAATGAGCCGCCGCTAGCCGGTGTTGCGCCAAGGTACGTTCCCCTGCCAGAACGATGTCTGAGACCGGGAAAACAAATTCTGGCAGAGGAAACGTATGTATGCACACAACTGCAGGCAGAGAGACAGGGATCCCTCTGCCGCCTGCTCGGGTGTTTTTATTTTCTTTAATCATTCTCTTGTTAACATCTCTTTCTTGCCACCACTTCCAGGTCTGTTTTATTGTTTTTACGCTCCGTTGATGTCACCTGGCAAAAAATGTTTTTAAAAAGTGGCAGGACTTGGCTGTTTATATCTTTTTTTCCAGCATAGCAACGGTAACAAGATCATTTTCCTGCCAGGGGATCAATAACATTCTATAAAGTTTTATTCTATCTTGCTCATTCAGATGAATTGATGCTCCGGGACTCGATGTTTATGCCTGTGACCGCGTGACGTATTTTTGTGCTTTAACAGGAGAAATTCGTATTTAAGACAAGCAAGAGTCGTATTCAAAACTAAGACAAATTGTATTCAAACAGACGTGTCAAACATAAAACTAAAGGTTGTATTCATATTTTTCCTGCAAAGTCCCTGCATAAGTTTCCTACAAAATATAAATGTGTGCACAACTTTTTCTTTATGAATACGTTTCTTTTTGACAGTTTCCTTACCCCATATATTCATCCCATTCATCCGTTTTAGAGGACTAGACTTGACCAACTGGTTTGTTTTAGGTCCATTCTAAAACAAAGCCAGTTTCTGCAGAGCAGCAGTTTCTCATTAGAAGTTCATCTCTGATTTGTGGGCCGGCCTGTTGGCATGGAGAAACCCCACCCCCCTTCCCCTCCCCGATGCTGAGAGCGTGAAGCAGGGAGCTCGTGGCCAAGCCAGTGTATTTTCTATGTAACAAAAAATCTCTTTTCCAACAGCGTTTTTTTTGTCTGCTCCTGATCCACAACCTTTTCAAAAGAAATACTCATAAAATACTCGGGGAAAAAAACACAAAACAAACATTTTTAATGATAGTTGTTTATGGAAATGTATCTCATTAATAGGAATTTTAAAAAAGCTTTTAGCAACCGATGACAAACACAGACAATATTTTGTTGTTTTTTTTCACCTTCAAACACCTCACTGTCTTGACGTTTTGAACAATAAAGTTTGATTGGTAATCTGTCGTATATTCACAAGTTACTGAGCATCTAATGAACGATATATTTCTTAAAATTCCTTTGAAAGCTCTTACAGTGAAAGTCATGTATTGCACTGTGACTGAATGAGTTCTTCGGAACGCTGATGGGGACTGACCATTGACTGTATAAGAGAACTGGAGTGAGCGTGAAGTCATCCATTGAGAATGGATTACCTCCGGCTCCAACCAAATGCAGTCAATTCAGTCGCCTTTTTTTTTTTGCGACATGGACGCTGCCATGTTGGAGACAGATGACATCAGAAAACAGAACATTTCTATGGCAACCACTCAAGCCAATCCGGAGTGAGCTTGTTGGAAGTCCACAACCCCTACCACTTGAAAGCAGACGGGAGAATCTGTCAGTCAAATGTTTTGAACATCTGATGTGAGATCCGAACACTTTTATTGAGGAATCTGATGATTGGTTGGTTAATAACTTGAATAACTTGAACTACAGAAAACATATCTTTAAAATATGAGGATTATCAAGAACATGTTAAACAGAACGTTATCAGAGCAAGAATGGTTATTCTGACAAATAGAATGACTGAGTATTATTCAACCAGGAACCAGCAGGTACTTCCTGTTTGGAACGTCAAGGGGGTCGCTCACTCCAGTTTTAAAATACAGTCAATGATACTGATTTTATGTAAACATTTAGGTCTTTAAAGGAACACTGGGATATCAATGTAGCGTTACTTCCGCCCAACAGTCCCGCCAAAAACTCAGCGGCAAATTTCTCACGAGCCCCTGCTGCTCTGCAGGAACTAAGCCCTAGAAAATGACACAGGTTTTTTTTTTTTTTTTTTCACTTGAGCTCAAAACAGTTTAACAATAATTAAAAGACCACACTAAATAAAAATATAGTTGCAGTGGGACTTTAGTGGAACTTACTGTTGAGTTCAGGAACAATCCGTCGTTTGAAGAACGGGCTTTACAGTTAGAGTGAGGAGTAACAACAGACTGATAATGTGTTTTAAGAATCGTCTGGAGTTTTATTGTTATTTATTTGTTTCACTCAGCAATGATAACCACATTTCATTAAAAAAAAAAAAAAAAAAAAAGGTTAAAGAAAGGCGTCAAAATGGTCATCATACCAGGAAGCCGTGGAGATCTGGCGGCTGCAGCAGGAAGAGCTCGTTCAGAGCCTTCTCCACCTCCTCCGGGACTCCGTTCTGCCGGTAAAAGTCCGCCGCTGCTCCTCTCAGCGCCTCCAGGTCCCGCTCCTCTGCCAGCAGGCTGCTCGAAGGCCGTCTGTGAGCCATGCAGCAGCCGACGCGCACTGCACTGTTGCTGTTGTCCGTTGTCATGGAAGCAGAGAGTTTAAGGAACGCCAGGAAATCTGAGAATCCCATTCTTCAGAGGAGAAACCAAGAACAGAAAAGGACTCCTCATATGACCACGACCAGCAGCTGTTAAACAAAAGCTCCCACCTATGAAACAATTAAAAAAAAACTGTTTTATTTAAGATTTTATTTGGACATTTTAGGAGGGACAATGGAAAAAAATGTCATTTCAGTGATAATCCAGAGTCCTTTGGTATTTTTAAAAATAATTTTCAAGCATTGCTTTCTCTTAGATTTTCAGAGATTTGGTTTCAGGACAAGACCATTTAGTCAAAAACTACATGCTGTAGAATTTTGTATGTGGAATGTTTGAAACATGAAGGGTGGGACATTGAGGGTCCTTCTATTCTACAATTCTCTTTGCAGGCTCCCAGTGACGTAAGGAGAATTAATGCAACTCAGAATGTGACGTTCCTGCATGTGGACACCAGGTCTGAAGAGGTTAAAGCTTTCCATATACATCATTTATGTCAAAACAGCTGATGCCATATGAACTACACATGCTCAGACTGATGAGTCAGCAGGTTGTGTTGCAGCTCCCAGGTCTAACGGCAGCTGAGATGACAGGAACTCTGTGCTAGAACTAGAAAAAAGGGGGAAAGTCCATCTGTGGTTAGACATAAAAGCACTTTCCTCATTAAACATTCATGGGAGTGTGTTCACCTTCTTCAGTCTTTATTATAAGACACAATGAGAATAATCCCATATTTGTGGGAGGTTGAGGGCCACAAATCTCCTTTCAAGCAATCAAATCCTGACTGCAACAATGTGTGCCAACTGATGACTTGGATCATTATACTCTAAGATGTTGTCATCATTGTGAATATTGTTGTGTGTTCAGAGAACAAGGCATTCACAGACTTTGTGTGAGTGTGTATTATCACAGACATCTGAAAAGACCAGCTTAGATTAAAAAAAATATTTCAATCTTATCTTTCATAATTCCAACCCAGTTGAACATGCAGGGCCGCCCCTCAGCTGTGAGCAACGTCAAGAAAAACATCAACCCGTATTGACCATCCACACCTTCACACACACACACTTACTCTTTTTCTTCTTCTTTTTTTGAAGACCTTAACCTCAGCGTATGTCATTGTGTGGTGTGTCAACCTATTAGCAAGCTGTGAAAGGACCCACAAACATGCAGCTAAAGCACTGATACCCACAAGGCCACACGGGTCGACAAAATTCCTGCGATTAGAAGTGTCTGTCAACAACAATCGCAGGAGCAAATGAAAGAACGAGCTCACAAAAGCAAAAGAATGTCCTGAAAATCTCCCCCATTTCACTGCCTTTGTGCTCATTCAATGAGCAAGAGCACAATTTTACTGTTATTATTTTCAAAATGAGCTCTCAGAAGATTATTTTGAAAGTGAATGCACCACAACAACAACAATATCAAGTTTGTTACTTCTACCCCTGTCCTTCTTATTGCGGTTTTGATCGTTGTTGTTATTGTTGTTTTTGTCTTAGCAGTCTGTGAGGACGCAGAGAATGGACCCCTGACCTGACTAAATCCTGACCACAAACTTGTCACCCCCATCCCTGAACTTCAGGGACTTCCTCTCAGTCTTGTCCCACATAAAGAACCCTGAAATGTTTCCTGTTTTCTGAACTTCTGTGTTTTCTCTCTCTCAGGCTCACGTGCATGTTGGTGTTATGTTTTTGGTGTGTTAATAAAGTTGATTCACCTAAAAAAAAAGTTAACACGTGTTTATATGAAACAATTTAGGAAAGCCTACAAAAATCTTCTTTTAGGATGTTGCACAAGTGAAAGTATGATGCGTTTAGCGCGTTTTGGACTCGCGCGCCGTGGCGCAGCACAGCGCGCGCGCCGTGGCGCAGCACCCCCGGCCGGCTGCGCTGCTTTGGCGCCGCTCCGACTCTCACAGAGGCGCTGAGGCGAGTCTCCCTGAAGGAGGACGATCAGTTAGAGAAATTCGATTTATTTCATTCAAATCAAAACAGATGAATAATTTAAAAAATGCACGCGAAGGCCTCGTAAATAGACACAGGCGTGGGAATGATCTCATTATATAATTACAATTTAAAAAGATATTTAAAGCTACGCAGCTGCTCTTAACGGTGGAGTTCACGGCAGCTTCATCCTCACAAAATGTTCCGATGAGCCAAAGCAGACGCTGCGTGACAAAGCAGAATGAAACTATCAGCCTGTTTTTAACCCACGACTGTCACTGTGATGCGGGGGTGAGATGAACAACAGCTGAACAATCTCATCCAAGATTATGAAAAGTAGCAATGTAATTTCATCAACGAAATCTGAAGTGGGAAACAGGAAATATCTAGAATATTTTATGAAATATATCGTGTTGTTAGAACAACTTATTCATAGAATATTATATACTTATTAATGGTAATAAAGAAATACTATTGTTTTAAAAAGAATGAGGGAAAGACAGAATTAGAAAGCGCGCGGCCCGGCGGGTTGAGGCCTCAGGCTGCAGGAGAGGACACCGAAAACCGCAGGCAGAACGAACCATTTACATGAATGAATGAATGATGTCCACTGCTGCACGCGGCCTTTGCGCAGACTCAGCGGCGCAGACAGGAAAATCCCAGCAGGCCCTAAAACTGCTTAAAATCCTGATATGCTCCCCTGAAAAATAAACATGATTAAAATATTGTCATTCTGACTACAAAATAATAAGATTGCTCAGATAAAAGGCCTTCAAAAATATGTAAAGCACTGTAACATTTCACTATTTTCTTTTTTTAAATAAAATCCTCGCAAATTATTTTGTCCCTTTAATAAAAAAAAAAAATTAACCTGAATTAACTCTATTATGACAAATAAACTGAAAAACCACAAATGTTAAAAGAAAAAAGGGATTAAAAGTATTTTTTGAGAGTCTTTTCTATTTTCCTGATTCTCCCGTCTGTTGAACAAAAGTAGCAAAAGCTTCCAGACTCCTGTTCTATCAGAAGTTCAGGAGTAAGGCCGGAGCAGAGCAGACCTGCATTAAGAGGAAGAAAAACCCCACACAAAAGGCCACATTTCAGGTGTAAAATCCGAGCAGAGCAGGCAGAACACTTTCCTCTAACATCCTGGATGAAAATAGAGCCATCTTTCTTCTTTATTTGATATTTTTCCTCCAGAGGATGGACGGCTGTCAGCAGCAGGGTGCCAGTGGGCTTTTGAAAAAAGAAATGGAGCAGCTGCAAAGAAAATTACTCACAAGTGATGACCAGTTTGGTCTAAGTGACACAAATGCCACATCAAATTGAGCCGTATAAAAAGTGTCTCGAACTAATTTGTTGCTGGAAAAAACGGAGTGTCTTTTTTGTGGAGCTTCTGGGCCTCACGGGGGTCCTCTGGGAGGATTGAGGAGGTCCCCGGGGATCCTCAGAAATGCTTTGTTATGGTACAATTCAGGTTCACTTATCTTTTCTTTTTCTCAGGAAATTTGACATTTTCTTTAAAATCTCGGCAACATTTGGAACTGCAGAAGCCTCGGGGACGCCATGTACAGGACCACGGATGGCACAGAAATTGTGTCACTCACAGCCGCTGCTTTGCTGACGCAGGCAGCTGCTGCTGAAAAGGGCGTTTGGGTGCTTTTTTTCCTCACCTCCCTCCCTGTTGACCACCTGTTGCTGTTTGTCCTTTCACATAATCCACTGAAGGCTTATGGAAAACTCATCCCGCTGAACGCAATGGTGTCTGTTTATGTCATTAAAACGGATTCCAGTTTTAATTGGCCAAGCGGTGGCGTTAAACAGCCTGCTCAGGGTCTCCACAGGTCACATGAATAAAAGTGGCCTCCAGCCTAATTAGCCCATCTTTTTTCCTCTGGTCTAAAAAGCAGGGGGTGCATCCAGGTCTTTGCATGGTCGCCGTAACTAATTGTGCCTAATTAAAGCCCCCTGAGTCATGTTTTCAAACGTAACCAGGTGTAGCTTGAATGGGAGCATTGGTGGGCTTTAACAGTCTGCTGTCTGACTGGTATGGGGAGAAGAATCGCAGCTAATGCTGATAAACAAAGCTGCTGCTGCAGACTTCAGGCTGTTGCCGCTGAAGTGTGTGTTTGTGCGCACGGCTGCTGATGTTTGTGTGTTCAGAGGTGAACTGATGGAGGCTGCAAACAAACTGAAAACATTCATTAACAATGTCAGCATGGATTCTCTGACATGGTCCCACTGATTCTGAGCCTTCAGTTCACAGTGTTGCTGGAGCCTATCCCAGCCACTGTCAAACGAAGGCAGGATCGACTCTGTGCAGATCGCCTGGAGAACAACGTTCTGAAAAGACTTTAAAAGAACATCTGGTTGCTTGAAATCAAAGTGAATATGCATTGATTTTGCACACTGCCTTCTTTTGTTTGGTTTTGGTTTTGAAAAACGTCTGAATGAACACTGAAATGATGGAGTTCTTTCTGTGAGAAACGTGACAATAATCACAGTGGATTTGTGCTGAAATATTCGGTTGAAGAAACTCCAAACGCTGATCCAGTTGCAAAGATAAAAAACAAAGCTCCACTTCTTGCATTATTATGCAAACCAGAATATACAATAATAATGATAAAATGGTTAAGTGAAGCAAAAGATGGGTAGGACTACATTTGCTTCCTCCCACTCCTTTACAAGCACATAATTAAACTGTTTTTGAAAAACTTCACATTTAATGGATTCATTGCATCATGTTTGTGTGTAAATGTACAAATATTTCTATTTAGTATTTAGAGTAATTCCAATGATATAATTTACATGTATATGCATGGATATGAACATTCTTTTACTTCCAATGTTTTTTATTTTCCAATCAAATCATGCTCGATCAATTAAAGTTTGATAAATCTATGTAGAAATGCATATTTCTTTGTTTCATTTTTTAATTTATTTTGTTTTGATTGCTCATAGAATAAATCAATTCCAATGATTATTTACTTTGAAAAAGGCTGAGGCATGCAGGCGTATTAAATGCTATCTACTGAAAAAACATCCTAAAATAATCTCATTTCCGAGGATATTTATAAAGAGAAAAGAATCAACGGATCTCGAACTTCTAAAGCTCTTTGTAATGAATAACCTGCTGCTGTCAGTTCATTAAAGACAGCCCTGTCGTGATAAACAATTTAGATCCGAAAATCTTTCAGTACGCACATGAATGCCATCAAACTACCTCTAAGTCACTTCCTAACTCCCAAACACAGTTGTTGCTTTTCTGTTCGGACTGATGCTGTTGATTAAGGCCTGATCGGCTCACAGAACAGACAAATGTTGAGTGGTAGGCGTCATTCCTGCAGCATCTGGCAGTGGAAAGAGGCTGACGGCGAGCTGAGAGGCAGATGTTGGCAGCAGCTCAGCTTTGTTTGGGCACAGCAGGAGGCAGCGACCTGCTGCTGAACCCTCTCTGCAGGGGTTAAGCAGCAGGTTAAATGTAACTGTAAAAAGTGGGAACAGGAATTGATTGCTTCAGAAGTCAAAACAGAAAAAGGGCCTGAAGTCTAAGATGTTAGAAGCATCACAGATTAGCAGAACGAGTTCATCTTTACTCCACATCTGCAGTTTAATTTGCTGTAACCTGAACATGCAGTTTGTTTCAGTCCAGCCCAGTTCTTCCCATTTCGTCATATGTATAAAAAAAACTGTTGATAGAGAAGGAGTGTACACTGTCTGCTTCACACAGCTGCTAATTCAACCCGTTAGGATGTCTTTGTCTTAGCAGAAACTCAATACTTCCTCACGGACGCCCGTGTTCTGCTCTGTGCTGCCATCTAGAGGACAGAAAGGCACCTACACTGTTTGTGGCCCGCTTGGTCCTCCACTGCATTCAGACTGAGACTTTAGTGTGACGTGCAACAACGACTGCAGAGAAATATAAGAGGTTACTGCAGCGAAAAGCGACTGCAGAGAAGGCTTTTGTCCAGCACTGCAATTTGTTTTCAATTGATAAGTGTGAAATGAAGCTGAAATGACAAACTGACAAGAGAAACATCAAAAGCTCTGTCTGTTTGATGTTGAGAATGTCAGATTAATGAACTCTTAAAATCTACTGTATTTTAGGGTCAATGAATTCCCAAAAAGCTTACATTTATTGTAAATAAGACGTCAGAAAAAGGCAAACTTTGTTTGTGCTTCCTGGAGCTCCACAAAGTGAAGGTTTGTGCTTTCTGCACCTTTAACTTTATTCACATCAAATTGTTCAATTCAAAGAGGAGTGCTGTTTGCCTGTGTTACACAAGTGTTTTTTTACATGAATATATTTTGTTTCCAAATGTTTGGATCAGTGGACCAGTGGTTAAAGTAAAAAAAAAAAAAAGAAAAAGCTTTGATAGTCTTCACTAGCGATTCAACAAAAAACTTTTCCCACAATTCAGTTCAAATTCAGTTTGATTTGTGTGTTTCAAAACAACAACAACACAAAAAAATTGAAATCCAATATTCCTAAGGAAAAGGAATCAGACTTCCTGCTGATCCTCTTTACTAACCACAGCCACAGACAGAACACACACGAGCAACACAGACTGAGGTCACTCACCAAAGCCGATTTTTGCCATGATTCCGTCTTCATTGTTGTTCTTCAGCTGAGAATGAACGATAAGAGCAACATGCAGTTCTCTGATGCAATCTGCACCTTGTCATCTGTCCACAGCCAGACTCATGCAGCACGCTTCTGCTGCTTCACAGACCAAGAGGCAGCAGGGAGGAAGGCCTGACGAAGAGCCGCCACTAGATGGAGTGAGATGCTGAGTGTTCTGGGAAGCAGAGCTGCAAATCGACACATGAAATACACTCTGTGGCACATGTGAAACACAATCAACACAAACAAGTTCATCAACAACCGTTCAGCTATTTCTGCAGTCCCAACAATGTTGCAAACAAATACTTTCCTTTAAGTTTATGTGGGTGAAATGAGTCCATTTGTTTTAGAGTTAATACTAATATCTCATGATAAAATGACATGTAACCAGCGTGTTTTTTTTAAAAAAATAACTAAATTTTGAATATGAATCGGTATTTGAACATTGCTGAAGGTACAAGAAATAAAACGACCTACACCTTACAAAAATCTTCATGAGCAACCCTGCTTTATTTTTAAAGATTTGACAAAGATGTTTGCTCAGGGCAGTGGTCAGTCTGTAGGGTTATTTTATGTATGGTTATTGGCCAGGCCTCTCTGAAAATAGAGATTTTATCACAAGGGACTTCCTGGTAAAATAAAGGTCAGATAAGTACAATAAAGTATTCTGTTTAAGTGTACTACAATTGTACTTAGTCTGTGCTAAAAGTGAGGCAGTATACTTGAAGTTTACTTTTCTACTCTGTTTGTGTAGTAAACTTAAAATGTTGCATTTTAGTCTGAAGAAGTATTCCGTTACTGGAGCATACTTCCTATACTTTAAGTGGTCTGTATAGTTTACTTGCTACACTCAAGTATGAAACAAACCTAAGGAGCAGCACTGAGTCTTTCCTCAGACATCAGCAGATTGTGCTGCTGAATCTGACTGCAGCTTTAGACGCTCAGGTTTCTGTTCTTCGTCACACATGTATTTCAGTTGATCAGCTTCTGTCAGTCTGCTTGTGTCCTCCGCTGCTCCTCTGACCCCCGAGGTTCCCCAGAGCTCCGTTGTTGGTTCAGTCCTGTTTTCTTTACTCGTTGCCTCAAGGTCTTTCCAAACATTCTTGACTGTGTCTGTCATTCATTTGTCATTTCCCTCAAGTTTACATGACAGCAAAACTGAGTGAATGGCATTTTTGAAATGAGACTCTTAATCTGAAGCCATATTTGATGCAGGAATCCTACAATACGCAATACAATACTCTTTTTTTCCCAAAATCTAGAAAAAAATTGTCTTCAACAGACGTTTCGATCTCACATTTTCCTGGTTTTAGAATAGAAACTTAAAGCAAATTTTTTGAAGTGTTAAAGTTTATGGACAATATTGTGGTGCACTCCATTATCCTCCAGGTATTGTATGGAAAATTAACCAGTGAAAATGAGACGTTGCTTTTGTATTGTTGCTCCACAAAATTATTAAAATAGCATCCTAATTAAAGCAGGATCCATGACCTGGTATTTCGTCACACAACCTTCAGTTCCTTCATGAAAAGAATACCTGTAGCCGTCGGTGAGACTCCTGTCCTGCTCTTCTCTTGGACAAAGTGCTGCAGGTTTTTCAGGTTTGAAGGGTGTTCAACTCTTTCCACAGAAGTTCAACCTAAATCAGGACTCTGAGGATGTTTATTCAGAACAGTTCAATGTTTGTAGTTGTTTGTGTTTTAGCTCCTTCTTCTGTTTGGAAGAGTCATAATCTGGGACTGAGTTTTGTGAAATTGATAATTTGAAATTTCCTTCGGACAAAGCGGCAAACAGAACGCCACATCACAGTTGGTGAGTTGAGGCACGAATACAGAATAAATTTCAGAATAAAAGCAGTGGAACTTAGTTTGTAGGTTAAACTTCCGATGCAGATTTACTTCCGTTTTGACAGAATGTGTTGTGAGTTGATTTTTTTGTGTTGTGACTTAATGTGTTGTGTTATGAGCTGATTTTTTTTCATGTTGTGAGTTAATGTGTTGTGTTGTGACTCATTGTAGTGTGTTGTGTTGCAACCCTTCTGGGCCACTGTACTTTTAGGACAATACACAGCATGACAGGAGACAACGAAATCTTTTCTGATGAAAATCTGCAGCAAACAAGCACCTAAACATGAGATAGAATGGGACTCTTCATTTAACTCAAGCCATTCATCTGTTTGTTAAACAGGAATTGTCAGCATAAATAAAACACATTTTATAAATACAATAGTGTCATGAGTCAACTGTCATATTAATGAAAATTATCTATTTAGCTTTCTGAAAACTAAAATGTGATTGTAGAAATGTTGGTTTGACTGTAAACTGTTGTACTTTTTCATTTGCTGATCAACAGATCCAAACTTTTATGGAAATTACTTTTCAAACTACTACAAAGATGCATGTTGTCCAACCGTCCAAAGGCTCTTCAATCATTATAAAAATGAGTTCCATTTCTTCAATTTCATGTTGCTACTTGTAATGCACAACACTTATGCTATTCACTCACATCTTACAACTGTCCTTATGGGTGAAGACAAGCTGTGTGTGGGTGAACACTGGGTAAAGCTGTATGGGGTCAACAAGAAATATCAAAGTCACAGACAGTTCTGTGAGCCCAAAGATAAAACATGTTCATGCAAAGTTTTTTTTATGGTTTTAAATAGAGGTATATATATTTTATATGTTATGTCCATTTGTCTACCGAGGGGATAACATAAAAGTGGTCTTGCCCAGAAAAAAAACAAACACAAAAATATAATCTGTCAAAAGTAACTTTATTAAAAAAAAAAAGTTAAATAAAAACAATAACTCAAACAGGTGAAACAAAAAGACTTCAGGTTGAACTATAGGCCAAAATAACAAGCAAAACCCATTTGTCTAAATCCAGAAATCTTACCTGAAAATAAAAGAAAAGAGAAAACTTTGACCAGCCCCACCCACACACACACGTACCGTGGGGCCAATGGGGAAGATCCGCCCGCCTGGCAGGTAAGGAAGCACAGAGTGCAAGCCCTAGCCCAGCCAGAAGAACAGCCCCCCAACCGCACCAGGGGGCCCAGCGCATGGCCCCACCCCCGAGAGCCCCATCACCCCAGACAAGCCACCCACCACCACCCAGGAGTTCCGAGCATCTCAGGTGTTGAGAACATAGCTCGACCAGGATGCCCCAATGTTGGAATTTGGAAGGGGCCCGGCACCCGAGGGCAAGGACCAAAACTTGCACCTCAAGGACACTGACACCCTCCAGGCTCAGATGGAATGTGATCCCCCGCTCATGGTCTTTGCCAGAGGATTAAGGGGTCCCTCTCCGTATGTGGGGAGGGGGCCGCCGGGCCCAGGAGGCCCACACCCAAGAGAAAAGGCCGCCGCTGCTGAGGGCCCTGTTCCCTCCACCAGGGATGGGGTAGGGGACAGAAGATCAGAAGTCCCACTTTCCTTATGTAATGTATTTGTGTGTGTGTGTGTGTGTTGGGGTGTGTTGAGGTGTGTGTTTTTTTTTTAGGTTAAAGGGTGTGTGTAATAAAAGGTGCAGTTAAAATTGGCAATTGGGCACTGAGGACATCTCCTGATTGCTCACAGAGATGTCCAATCACCCTCTTACCAAGGGGCCCTAAATGTCTACGGTGCAGTTAAAATTGGAGGGTAGAGCACTGAGAGGACATCTCCTGCTTGCTGGCAGTAATGTCCAAGCATTCACACACACACACACACACACACACACACACCCACCAGGAGTCCTACATGTTTAAGGTGTACTTCAAATCAAGAGAGAGGGGCAAAACTATGCGGAAACCACGGGGGGAGGGCACTTCCAAGTTGCTCCGCTCCCGAGGTGCATCACAAGCGAACCCCCCATTCCACCCTAATAAGTGGTGGTATGAGGAAGGAGGGTAGGTCAGGCACAGCTGCCACCCCCGATTAGTTCAGCACCAGAGAGGGTAACAAACTGGTGATGAATACTGGAGGAGGTCCATCTTATATAGTGATCAGGAGTAGATGAGATGAGTGCCGACAGCTGAGTCCAATCAGGAGAGGCCACAGGAGCACCATGACAAAAGTTTTCCAGATTTCTCGTATTTCTTGCAAGATAATCAAGTGTAAATTAAACGTGTACAAACTAACGAGTAAACAAGAACGAATGTCAAATCCATTCACATTTAGTTTGATAAAGTTCAGCCCACTGTTGTTTTTCCACATCAAAATAATCCAAAGGAACATTATTAGAACATTCTACCACACTGTATGGTCACATGTCGGTTCCAGTTCACAAGTGAGCAGAAGTGTGTCTTCGGTTCTCCTTATCCCCGACGTTTTTGAGCGATTTTTATCAAATACCTACTGCTAAACAGCAGTAAATCTGCAATAGAGTGAGCTGAACATGGCACCGAAGAAAAACCAAAAAGACTTTGCGGAATTCAGAATTGCATTAGCCGACATCCAGGCTAAACTGAGCCCACTCATGGCATTGGAGGCTAAGCTAACTCCACTGTTGGCATTGGAGGCTAAGCTAA
>BSAI01000187.1:3460883-3499983 GCA_036245035.1 Adrianichthys oophorus | reverse complement strand
ATTGGAGGCTAAGCTAACTCCACTGTTGGCATTGGAGGCTAAGCTAAGTCCACTCTTGGAGCTAGATGGTAAGCTAACACATCTGCTGGATTCTTTATATCTCATTTAAGTAAATGGTCTATCGGAAAAAAAGGATTTATTTTTTCCTCGTTATACTTGTTTTGAGAAAACAACTATTCTGATAAATTAATCTGCATTTGTTTGATTTTTGTACTGATTTTTTATTTTTAGATTTATTCACATCTCTGATTATTTTGATGAAACTATTCTGCAAAAATTTGATCTCTATACTGACTTATTTTGGAGACTTATTCACATCACTGATTATTTTGTTTTGTCTTGTAAATGCTACAATCAAGTTTAAATAGTTTTGTACTTACATACATAGCAGTATGAATTATTGTTACTTAAGGATGTTTAATGACCTGAATTACTGTCAGTACGGTATAAATACCTGATTATTAGTTACGAACCGGTTGATATCTAATGTAAAGTAAATGGTGTGGTCAAGTCGGGGTGAGATTATATAAGTTCGCTTCCTCCCACTCCTCTTTAAGCAGTCTATAATTTGATGCCTCGTTGTCCTATGTTTGACATGGTTACGGATGTAAATCTTTGTTGATTGAATGTGTTACTCATTGGACATTCATGTCTGCTTGAAATAAACCATTTCCAAATCCAAAACATGTCTTTGTAAATTCAAAGTGTTTACATACATTGGACTGGAATGACTGTCGATCAGTTTTGATGCATCACACGTGTGTTGTCCGCTGTGATGCACTTGGTCGTTTTTATGATAAACTGAGTCTCAACCCAAATCGTAATTTCCAAAATCAATTATCGATTTATCTAGTTTGAAACAAATTTTTGATTTGATTTGATTCGATTAACAGCTTGCCTTAGACAGATCAATCTGGTTAGGTCATAGTTAGGAATAGAAATTAATTAATCGATCAAACATTACACCCCTAGTTTTTAGTAGTGATAAATCATTTTTTACAAGTAAATTTGAAAACAGATTTTCCTCTTTAATGAGAGGTCACAACACTTGTGACTTTTGCCCCTTGTAAAACAAAGAAATAAATACCCAGAGTGACAAAACTGCATTCCTAGTGGCTCAAAGGTTTTGGTGGCCCACCACGTCCTCTGACATTAGGGCTTTTGTATCCTTGTGTCTTGTGTGTGCCAGCATCAACCTAGAAAAACTCCACCTGCCGGTTTCCCACACCCTCTAGCTGTGTCCTCCAGACCGCGGTCCCATCACTGGACTAACTAACTCGAGAGTTAACACAGTTATCATGACCACCATAGACAGATTTTTCCAGTCATTCATGCGGTCCCTTTGAAGAAGTTGCCATCAGTCAAGGAGGTGGCTCTACTTGTTCCAAAACATACATTTCGTTTGCATGGCTTTCCACAAAATAGCCCTTCAGATCGAGGACCATAGTTTGTTGTCACATACTGGAAAGAATTCTGCAAGCTACTTGGGACTCTAGGTCAGTCTAGGCTCCGGTTTCCTCCCCCAAACCAACGGCCAGGTAGAGTGTTACAATCAAGATTTGGAGACTACTTTACAGGCCATGTGTACAAAAAACCAGAGTATTGGTCTTCTCAGCTGCCCTGAGTATTCTCATTATTCTTTTGTAAGCTCCACCGATTATTCCCCTTTTTAAGCGGCTCGTGGTTACCGGCCTCCTCTTTTCCCCACCAGGAACAAGCAGCTTCCTTTATGGACCCTGCAGCCTTTGTGAGGAAGTGCTGGCATACGAGGAGCAGACTTTGGCACCAGCTGCTGCAGAATAAGGAGAGGTTTACTGCTCTTGCTAACCATGGCAGGACAATTGTTTCAGGATAATAATATGTAATATAAGGTGAGGGATTAGAATTTGTCTCTCTTCCTCCAACATGTCACTGAACGGGGGAACTACAAAACTGCATCCCTGCTATACCGTTCCGTTTTCCATCACCAACCCCTGTGGCTGTAAAACTGGACCTTCCCTGCACCTAGTGGGTCCACCTGGTTCTCCATGTTAGCAAACTAAATCCTGTGAATGACAGCCCCATTCAACCTGCACTGGTTTCTCTTCCTATGCCTCTTTTTTTGGCTGGTGGTCTTGCCTATGTGGTCAGACAACTTCTGGCCTCCAGGCGCATTGGTCGAGGTATCCAATACCTGGTGGACTGGGAGGGTTACGGTCCAGTGGATCGCCATTGGGTTCCGGAGAGGTTACCTGTACCTTCTCCTGTAGGCCCCACCCTCCTGAGTTTCTTGGAGATGCTCACAGCTGCCTGCAGTTGTCTCATTTGTACCGTCTTTTGTGTTTGGTCTGTGTTTTGGATCTCTGTTATTAAACTCTTTAAATGTGTTCAAGTTTTCCTGCTCCTTGGTTTATTTCCAGCAGCTACATGTAACAAAAAACTGCTTTTCAAAAAGTTGCAAACAAAACATTTTTGTTTAAATAATTGAGCACTGCTTGTGTTTTCTGTCCCTTAGTTTTATTTAAATTTGTTGTGTTTTATTAAAATGACAGCTGCCGTGTTTTTCTTTTGTTGTCATTGTATCAGAAATTTGCATTATTTCTGAAAAGAGAAATCATTGAGAAAAGTGCTTATTGATTGTAACACATAAAGGCCTAGCAATGGGTGTAGTTGATGACGGCAAAAAAAAAATCACTTGCTTTCTTGAAGGAAGAAGTGAGAAGATCCAGCAGAATGCCAAGAAAAATCAACGCACTCAAAAAAATGACTGGATGATCACGAGCAGAACTCCAGGATTAATGACTGGATAATCTCCAGATTTAAAATCAAATCTTAATCATATGGGAATGCAGTGACTGCTGGGAAGAACCTCCCCAGAAGAAAAGATTCTGACAAAATGATAAAGTAGGTACATTTATGGATTAACATAATATTATAAAATAAATGAAAATCGTTTACATTAATGACGTCTTCAGTGCTTCAAAACTATAAACTGATCATTTGCTGATGATACAAACATATTTATCATACAGATAATTTTAAAGATCTTAATAATAAATGCAGAATTCAAAAATGTAAAAGTGGATGAATTACAAACTATGAAATTAGACCAAACAAAAGTAATTTTTTTTTTTTGTAACTATGCCAAAGCAGAGCTGTCAATTAAATTTAATAATGTATCAGTTCAGAGTGTTAGAGAATTCAAATTCTTAAGGCTAATTGTTGACAAGCTAACCTGGAAGCAGCAGATTAGACACATACAAACTTGAGTGTCAAAAAGTATTTCAGCTATGAAAAAAAAAATTATCATTGTGATTAATCACAATTGATCACAATGTTTTGCGAGTTAAAATGCATGCTACAATATGCAGCTTTCAAACAAAAAAAGGCCAGAGAAAAAAATATTTCCTTCATTTTTATTGTCAGAAATATTTAAATTTATAAAATGTTAAGTCAGAAGTTTTATTTGTGTGCACAAAACACATCAACAGTAAGGTAACTGTAGATAGATAACTGTCAGAACTGTAAAGATTTTAATGTCTGCAGTATTACTGCAAGAAAAACAAAGATGCTGATATACAGCCTTAAGAAACAAACATTGTGTTTGTGAACATTAAACGCTCTGGGGGAATACTCTATTCTGATTGGCTGCTGGGTGTTCCGAAAGAAGTTCCAGTCACAATGTTCTATACGTGCAGGCTTCTTTAAAACAAACTTTTCTTTCATGATGTGGACAAAAACAAGCAGTAAGAGGTGGAGTGCAATTGTTCAGCGTCAATAAATTTTAACATGTTATTAAAAAAAAAAATAATGCATTAATGCAATAGTGCATTAATGCATTAACGTAACAGCCCTAGCAAGAATATACAGTCATTGTAGATATTCATTATACTCCTCTTTAATATCATACTTCACCTACTGTATAGAAACTTGGGGTAATAATTCTAAGAGTTCACTACATCCTCTCTTTTTTACTTCAACATCCCATCGTAATAAATATACATAAAGCCGGTTATCTTGTTATTTATTGAATCAATCCAAACTTTTAAAATTGTATGTCCTTGTTGATTTTTTCACTGCGCAACTTATTCACAGAGCCAGTAGAAAAACATAATAAATTATTCAAAAATAATGCTTAGAAAAAGAAGGAGGCTGCAAACTGAGGATATTTAGGAACTTCAAAATCAAATTGATAAAAACCAAAAAGAAAAGATTTTGTATCAGTATGCAGCACTAAACTCTGGAACAGGTTGATATCAATATATCCATAAATTGAAGAAACTTTTGATTCGTAGACTAGTATGGATGTCAAGTCTTCTATGACCCTGTTGTATCCGACTTGGAGGGTTCCAACCTCCTGATTGTCAAAGGAAAACACATTTTTTGCCCGTTTCTTTTACTTGATTTTCTGCAACTCAGTCGTGTCTCAATTTAAAAACACTTCAAAGTATGCAAAAAACCTCAGAGAGAGAACAAACATATTTTTTTTTGTACACATCATAAACATCTTCCATTACTACAAAAACCATCTTTACACAAACAGACAAACAGACAGACAGACAAACAAACAAACATCTCAAAGTTTACCTCACACCACAGCCTTACAGGAAGCTGGTTTGGTTCAGGGTCTTCTGTCTCACTCAAGGCTCCACTGCTACTTGAACCATTCGTGGGAGTGGAATCTGTCAGATTCCTGAGAGGAACCACCTGTTCCTACACCTGTTCCTGGTTAAGAGCGTGGTGGCTGAATGATTGGTGCGACAATGGAGATGAGAGAGCCTGAAGTTCACTGGGTCTTCAAACAAATTCCAAATATAGGAATGTGAGAACTTGGAAGTTGTGTAGTTATTCATGTTTTCTGATAATAATGAATGAGTACTATATTTTTGTTAATCGACATAATACGTGTAATTTTACTGAAAAAACATTTTTTTAAAAAAGCTCTCAATTGTCTTTACTTGATCAGCAATGGGTATTGGATTAATATGACATATTTTGATAATTAATGAGTATTACATATCTGATACATGAAGTGTGATTCATATTAATGTTTACTGACCTGACATAAGAAGGTTTTCTAAAGAAAATCAATAAGCACTTTAGTTTTTTACTTGATGGGGAGGAAGCTGGAGTCCCCAGAGAGAACCCACACATGCATGGAGAGAACACGTAAACTCCACACAGAAAGGTCCCCCATTGGTGTTGCTACTTCAGGACTCACAGCAAGACTTGAACCAGGTACCTTCTTGCTGTGAGGCCAGAGCACTAGCTACTGTGCCACCATATGTAAAAAATAAAAAATTCCCCAATGTAGGGGTAGGATTTCAAGCCACAAATCAAACTGCAGAGTATAATTATTATATTTAGAGGATCTTAGTGGCATGTGTATACTAAATGCATTACTGAAAAAAAAGTCTATTTATGATCATGACTGATTGCACTGTCAAGGAAACGGCATCATCTCCTATAATCTTCGTTTATTTTACTTGTTTCTTTTTCTTTTCCTTTTCTTATTCTTGAAATAAAGCCAAAATATCAAATCAAACAAAACCAGTGTTGGCGACACCATCATTTTGACTTTTTGATAATTGTTTCCTTTTCCTCTTTAGCCAAAGCACATAACGTCTTTCTCTGGTTCTGCTTGAACTATTCAGTGGCCATTACATTTTTCTCTCCATAGTCGCTGAGTGCAATATAAGGTTTGAGTTAAATATGATTGCTTTAAACTAGTTCTGTCAATCGATTGAAAAAATGAATCAGATTAATCGCACTTTTGGATTGTGATTATTCACAATTAATCACAATGTTTTACTAGTTACATTTTCTAAAACAATATGTGGCTTTTGGACAAAAAAAAGCCAGAGAACATTTTTCCTTCATTTTTATTGTCAGAAATGTTTTAATTTGTAAAGTGTTCACTCAGATATCCCAGAAATGGAATTTATGTGAACAAAACACATCAACAGTAAGATGAGCAGAACTCTTAAAACTTTAATGTCTGCAGTATTACTCCAAGAAAACAAAGATGCTGATGTAAAGCATTAAGAAATTAACATTGTGTTTCTGCACTTTAAATGGTCCGGGTGAATATTCTATTCTGATTGGCTGCTGGGTGTTCTGGAAGACGTTTCGGTCACAATGATCTTTATGCACAGGCTTCTTTAAAACAAATGTTTCCTTCATGATGGGGACAACAATAAGCAGTAAGAGGTAAACTTTCTCTCTGAACTGATGCTTTATTGAAGCAATCCTGACGATCAGAACATTTATCACTTTCCTTTGACGCTTCTGTCGTGCTACCATGACAACAGGCCGCATTAAGTATCAAATAGTTTGCTTTCTGTGAAAAAGTGATCTAAACCTAAAAAATAACAAGAACAAAGTACTAAAAATTGATTGAATATTTATTTCTTTTGTACGTGACCAAGTTATAAGCGGGACGGTGCCCAACGAAGAGGGCAGTATCAGAAATTTGCGTACGCCAGGGAAGCCTGAGCCAGCGCAAGACGAGTGCTTAGTGGAGTGTAATTAATTAGCATTAGTATATATTAAATTATATAATTATGTAATTTTTTTAATCGTGTGCGTTAACGTGTTAACGTTGACAGCCCCAGTTAAAATATAAAATGAAATGCCACAAATAAATACAAAAAAAAAAAAATATAGCCTATAATAACATTAAAAGAAAAATAATAAATAGAAAGGGGGCTGCACGGTGGCGCAGTGGTTAGCGCTCTTGCCTCACAGCAAGAAGGTTCCTGGTTCCTGGCTGGGGGACCTAAAACAGTGTCACCAATGGGGGACCTTTCTGTGTGGAGTTTGCATGTTCTCCTCGTGCATGCGTGGGTTTTCTCCGGCTTCCTCCCACCGTCCAAAAACATGCTTGCTCTAAATTGTCCCTAGGTGTGGATGTGAGTGTGCATGGGTGTGTGATTGCGGCCCCTGCGACAGACCAGCGACCAGTCCAGGGGTGTCCCCTGCCTTCGCCCATGAGTAGCCGGGTTAGGCTCCAGCAACCCCATGACCCCGAAAGGGATAAAGCGGTTTGGAAAATGAATGAATGAATAAATAGATGGATAAAAGCAAAATTAAAATAAATAACGTCTTAATAGAAAACATCACAGAAATCAAATTCTTGGGGATTGCAATCGATAACAAATTAAGTTGGAAGCTACACATTAGACAAAAAGTATTTCAGTCATAAATAATCTAAATATATGTTAAAATACAACTGTCAATACTTATTATACTGCTCCATGATATTTCACCTTTTCTATAGAAATTTGGGGTGATAATTATAAAAGTTCACTACATCCTCTCTTTTTACTTCAAAAACGAGCCATCAGAATTGTACATAAAGCTATGTTGATCATACAAACAATTTATTTTATGAATCCAGACTTTTAAAGCTGTGTGACCTTGTTGATTTTTGCTCCGCTCAAATTCTATACGGAGCTAGTGGAAAAACATTACCATTGAATATCCAAAAACAGTTCTTAGAAAACGAAGGAGGTTACAAACTGAGGGGATGTTGGAACTTCAAGATCAAATTGATAAGAACCACAAAAAAATGTTTCTGTGTGTCTGTGTGTGGCTCTAAACTTTGGAACGAGTTAAGTAATGAGCTCAAACAATGTTCAAACATCCAAAAATTCAAGAAAATGTATAAAGAAACTCTAATTTCACAATATGAAGCTAAGAAGAGTTAAAGATCAACTGGTGTTTGAATAATTTCAAATATGTGGATGTATGAACTTGAATGTGCTGAAAAAATCAAGGAAACAAGAAAGACAATTTATATATATATTTGTGTGTATATATATATTTCCTTTTCTTTTAAATCACTACCTATGAGTATTATGTTACTCGAAAGGTAATTACAATCTATTGATGAACTACTGATTTTTTTTACTCAATCTGAAATATTTACCAACGGTTACTAGATCAATGTAATTAGTTTTCTAATGATAATCAATGTTTATTACATATTGATTACCTAAAGTGTGAATCAATAATGTTTCTGATCAGAACCGGATTATGAAAACGATGCAAGACTATGAAATGAATATACTATGTAGGGGTGGGATTATATAAACTCGCTTCTTCCCACTCCTTTTCAAGCAATTAATCAAGCTCTATTAGACTTCAGTTATTAGTCACTATACTGAACATATGTTACAAATGTGACTTAAGCGCGTTGTTTTCGTTTTTCATTGGTTTCTTTGTTTTGTTTTTTTTTTCCTTTTCTTTCTTTCCTCTCAATCAATGCATTTCATTGTCTTAATAATGAGTTTGATAATTTTTTGTGATTACTTTCGTGTATTGTCCAACTTATGCTTGAAATAGATAAACAAATCAATCAATCAAATCAATCAAAAAAGGTGGGTCTTGAGGCTCTTCTTTAAAACCTCTACGGCGTCTGCAGCCCTGAGGTGCTCCAGCAGGCTGCTCCAGAGGTGAGGACAATAGCGGCAGAACAAAGCCTCACTGTAGGTTTTTGTCCTCACTTTAGGAATCTCTAAGGGTGGATTCAGACCGGACACATTTGATTCATTTAAAGTCAATCAGTTTGTTTCCCACGATAATACGGGATACATTTTCAGTCTGAATACACCCTTGGTCCAGAACCAGGAACTGCTCTCTGACCCATCTTTGGAGGCTGTCTCGGTTGGTTTCCAGAGTGAGCTCCGGTTCACTCCAAGTTTCCTCAGTCTGAATTAGCTCAGTGCTTGGATTGGAAAAACTGGACCTAAACAGCCATTGTAAGCCACTACAACTTACAATATGTACACAGGGTAGCAGAGAGCATTGACAAGACAGCCACTCATTGAAATGTGGTCAGATGCAATCAGGCTCATTCAACAACTTTTAACGTGAAACATCTTGCTTGTCACACTGTTTCCCCAACAATCTATGTCACACACTTATCAGCGTACTTCTTTGCAGTGGTCTCCTCAATAACCGTCTTGCAGCATGCCTCCACCGTACCAAAGCACTACAAAGTGTTGTATCTGACATTGATACAGAAGTTCATAATTGGTCAGCGAACTATAACGTTTGAATAAGTGAACTATCCTAAGGATTACAAAGCTGGCCAATGATTTAAGAGATCTTTAGTCACGTAATTTGTTTACAAGCTTTAGTGTGAAACAGAAAAGTTTGGATGACAGCAGTCTGAATACAGACCAAACACAAAGCTCAGGACTCGATCCAGACCAAATTAAGAGGACTTACTCCAGACCAACTGACTTTTGTATAAATCCTGAAACGCCAGAGCTGGAGGACTTCAGGGACTCATAAGGTCTCACTAGAAGACCATTGAGATAAGAAGGCTCAAAACCATAAAACCATTTATAAAATCTTCAAAAGAATCTCAAAGTCAATCCTGAAACGCACAGGGAACCAATGCAGTGATTTTAAAACCAGTGCAATTTGTTTCCGCCCGCTAGTATTCGTCAACACTTGTGCCGCTGAGTTCTGTAACAATTGCAGGCTGGCAAAAGATTGTTTGGGTAAACCAGAGAGCAGGAAATTGATATAATCTAACCTACTAAAAATTTAAGCATTTATCAGCACCTCTGTGATGACAAGAGAGAGGAATGGGTGGACTCTGGCAACATTTTTAACATGACAAAATTCTGTCTTGATGACATTTTTAAATTCAACTCAGAATCAAAAATTCGCCCAGGTTTCTCACACAGCAAGATTTAAAATTCTCAAGTTTAGATGTATAATCATCTCTCTCTTGGACAACCGGTTATTAAAACTACTGGTTAAGCCATAAGAAGTCATAAAGTTATAAAACTAACCAAAACAATTATTTTTTAAATAATGTGTAACTATTTTAAAGTCTCAGTCCATTCACCTTTTGTAAGTGTTCCCAGTGTATTTTTAATTGTGACTAAGTTTGACTTTTGTTATTCTTTAGTTTACTTGTGAGCTTTTGATTTAAATCATTGTTTGAGGTGTTAATCAGGTCTAAGAGCTGGAAGTATGCTAGCAGTTTTTTTTTTCTTAAAATAGTGCTGGAACAGGCTGGATGTGAGGATTTTTTATTAGTCTATGATGTTATTTTTAGCTTTGACGAAAGCAAAGCCTTCTGAGACCCTCAGCTTTGACACCAAATACCTTTACGTTTGCCAAAAACATTTATTTTGCCAGTTAGCTGCTTTCTTAGACAGTGTCCCGTTTAAGGATATGCATCACCTCTCAGGTTTCCTCTGGATCTGCAGTAAAAACAGCATCTTTGGGAGGTTCGGTTCCGGTGTTCCAGAGTCCATCAGAGTGCTGTGAACAGAGCCGTGCCGAGCTGTGCCAGCATTCTTGGGCCGGACAATCGTGAGTGGGAAGGGAGGGGCAGACAGCAGCAGAGTCCGGTCTGCAGAGGCTCTCTGCCCCCTCCTGCTGCTTTCTCAGAAGCCTCGCGCTGCTTCCGCGCGGCTCTCTGCGAAAGACTCACTGCAAAGTCCACGGAGGCTCCGAGCTTGCACCGCGGCGGAGGCTTTTGGCGGCGTTACCCCTCCAGCCAGACGACTTGGAAAGCGGGAAGATTGCGTGGTGCAGCTGCATCGGAGAGAAGGCTCGGGAGGAGGTCAGACTGCGGGACACGATGAGCGAGAAGGACACGGCGACCGACAAGATCCTAACAGGTGAAGGAGTCCATGACGGTTCATGGAGTTTATAGATCTGCTGTGGAGACTAATGCGCATGCACGCGGCGGTATGTCCTGCTGATGTTGAAGGTGGTTTGCGTTCGCGCGCACTGGAATTCCTGCGTTCGGAGACGATTTTTTTTGGGGGGGGGGCTCCGCATGAGGACAGTCCACATCTGTGCTCCGCAGGGCGCACGCGCCTCAGCGGATAGGTCTCTTTAAGGACGCCGCGTGCCGGACCCCGCCTTTGATCCAGCGCGGCCGCGTGTTTTTAACACCGCCAGTTTCATCAAGTTTGAATGTTTTAGCTCGTGGTTTCAGAGTAGGGGGGCCAGGCCGCTTTCAGTGGTCAGACGGAGCAGACTCCCCCCACCCGGTCCTTCATAACGGCGCAGTTGGGTCACGTGGTTCATCCGTCCCACCGGAGTTTGATTCAATGCAGCAAAACTGTAGCACGTGCGCAGGTACGCGCGTGCTCATCCCCGTCTGCTGCTTCGTTTACCACGTAGAAAACTTTTTTTAAACTGAAAAAGATTACGAAACTGCTTTGGAATTCCTCTGAAAAAGCATCCAATTTTAAATGTAATAACTGTCTTAAATCTTTTTTATTTGGTGATGCTTCAGCATTCGTCTTGACTCAAAATAGATGAGATGTAGATGTGCATTTATCTCCTGATAAAACATGCAGGTCCCTTGAGGATGCGCAGTATTCTCCATTACTGCAAGGTGTCTGTTAAACGGGCGTGGATCTGAATACTGTCCTCTGAAGGAGGTCAAACTGGTACGGAGTCTGGACTGGAGGGTCCAGCCTGCCCCCCCCAGGGAGATGCAGAGACTGACATCACTGGAGGCTTGGCCACAGCCCGGTGTTATGTAACGCTGATCCAAAAACCTTAAAGCCTGCAGCCTGACTTTGCTCTGCTTCAAAAGAAAACTCAGAGGGGACTGAAAAGATTCCTGAGGAGTTTCCTGAGCTGTTGCATGTTTAAAGAAGGCACACGTACATGCTTTTGGCCTATCAGAACATACACAGATTCATATTTAGAGAGAGACCAGAATGCAAGGATCTGATGACAGACTTTAGGAACATTTTTTGCCAATTTTCCTTAATGCATAACCTTTATTATAACTTCTTTTTTGTTTTGTTTAGGCATTTTCTGGTTCTTTGTGTGTGTGGGGTGTGTGTGTTAGTTTGGTCTAAATTAAACCCAGACAATTGTAAAACAAGATCAAATATTTTTAATTAGAATGAAATCTTAAAAACGGAGTTGACGTGAAAGATGCTGATGTCAGACACAGGTCAGAAGAAGTTTGCCATGGCTTCATTTGATAATGCTTCTATGAACTTCCATTATCCTTACAAATACATATTGATACACTAACCATACCGGCAACAATGATACCTTCCACTTTCATGACGTTGTTATCATGATCGTTATCGCATGATATGAAAAAAACAATATTGTGATATCAAAAATTCACTATCGCCCAGCCCTAGCTGCCAGTAAAGTTTTGTAAAAAGGACTTAGACAATATTGAGACTGATACCATGGTCTGGTTGAATACATGATTCTGATTGGCTGCAGGGTGTCTGTTAATTAAAGGGTAACACCAATGAGGTGAAAGGCACGCAAGCTTGTTGCATTTGCAAAGTTGGACGCCATACTGGATTGGGATAGATGCCTGTTTACTGTTGTGCAATTGTACAAACAGAGCTGGAAAAACAAGAATGCGACTTTTCACAAGTAAATTATTACTGTCGGCCAATAAAGAGTGTTCCTTTTTGGGAAGATCTGAGTGAGTTTCCTCAGAACATAAATGTTTAGGCTGATCTTGTATTCTATTCAAAGTCAGTAATAGCTTTAGGTTTCACACTATTGTCATGTTTTCTGGCAGAACCACCAGTGTTTTTTGATTTATGGATGATGACCTTGGTATTTGCATGTGTGTTCGACCTCAGATCAGACCAGCATATTACTAAGCGGACGAAAAGAAACTAACAAGCATTTTCTCAGTAGTGGCGAGCGAAGAGGGATGAGCCCAGGGCTGAATCCCCCTCCGGTGGGCAAACAGGGACATGTGGCATACGGTAAACTGCCTGCAGGGTGTCGCGCACGTGCCTGAGTCCTTCTGATAGAGGCTGGGTCGGATCCACTTGTAGAACAGGACCCCCCAGCCCAGCGTTGCCGCCCGCTGTCGGGTGATTGCTAACGCCGCCTGGACCTCACCACTCCAGGGCCGTGAATGAAGTGCTCACTGTGCCCCCTCTCTTCTCCCATTCGCGGACCCCCATACTGGGACGACTGTCAACAGGGCTGCACTGTTCTCAGTCGGTTCTGACTGCATCGTCCCGCTCCGGGTGGAGACCGGCCCATAATATATACAACGGCCGCATGCGGTGTGAGACGATGTTGGCTACCCATCGACCTGTTTATAAACACGGACTGAGGAGTGTAACAGTTTGTGTAAATCATAGTCTATGTGTGGATTTGAATAAACTCACAACCATGCATCAGGTATGCATTGCGTTTCCTATATAATGCCATATTTATTTATAGTAACTTTTGAAATGTGGTTTATCTGTTGCACTTTGTACACAAATATTAATACCATGACCTGCTTCTTATTTTTGTTATTATCAGATTTTTTTTTCTTTTTAAATTGGACCAAAATTAGGGATTTTCAAGTCATTTTACTGAATCTGCACGTCTCATTGTTTTTATCCCACTCCAATATGGCGTCGCTCGTTACGTATCTTGGATAATGGAAAAAGGCCTGCCTAACATCTCTAGCAATATATGCCTCTTTGGGTAACACAACAGGACAGTTGGAGGCTGACTCTACTCTCAGCCCAGATTTAAAAAATGCAAAACAAGGGCAGGCTGGCTGAGCACAGGAGGTGTGCTCTCGATCTGTGATTGACACTGAGGTTAGATTGAGCCAACACTGGGTCTTCAATAATGGAAAGTGATACAGAACAAAATGATGCCAGATTCACCACAGAACTTTCTGTGGAGGTTGAGAATTTTTTTTCTCCACCTTCTCCAGAGGCAGGCGCTCATGGTCCAGAACCCTTTTGTTTCGAGCCGCTGACTCAAAACGCTGCCTCAGCAATGCCCAAGGCTGTAATTTGAGAGTCACGAAACAAATCAATGACGCCAGCGACAGGGGATGCAAACTCTGGCAGGGGATGCATATCATGGGTAAGCACCCAGCACAGCACCTTGCACCACTTAGGGTTTTCAGGACTGAAGGGTGACCTGTGTCTGAGTGGTAAAATGGCGCTAGCATCATAGCTAATATAGGCTAACGTTTTAAGCAAAGAATGCAAAGTGAAATGTTCATTGCTAATCCCGTCACCAGGGTTTGCTGAATTCAATGTCATTTGCACTCAACCACTGTTCCCTAACTTCCAAGTCCACTGGAAAGTTGTGCAAGCCAAAAGAATTATGACGACCGAAGGCAATACACCTACGAGCCATGCTAAAGCTAACACAATAACGACCGACTGTTAAGGTGCACTCACACCGAATGCGATTCTCGCAACCAATTCACGTGACCCGTCTCCTCTTTCACTGCGCGGAGAATTAGCTTTTTGCCGCGTGGCCAAAAATGTGTTCCCTAAGCTCGCTGCTTCGGCCACGTCTGAGAGGAGCTACCAGCTAATGTGTTTAGCCTAGTTGCTATATGGAACCAGCAGCTAATATTTTTAGCCTAGTTGCTACATGGAGCTAGCAGCTAATATTTTAAGCCTAGTTGCTACATGGAACTAGCAGCTAATGTGTTTAGCCTAGTTGCTACATGGAGCTAGCAGCTAATATTTTAAGCCTAGTTCCTATATGGAACTAGCAGCTAATATTTTTAGCCTAGTTGCTACATGTAGCTAGCAGCCAATGCTTTTAGTCTTATTGCTACACGGAGCTGCGTCTGTTTATCTCATTTACAATGCATGGGAGACACAGATGATGTTTAGAGATCAGGTTTATTTATTCGAAGAGCTCTACAAAAACATCAGTGATCACGTCTCCATGTTTGGGTTCATAAAAACATTTGGAGTCTCCCGGTAGCCACAGCGAGTTTCTTTCCTGCTGCTGTGTCTGATTGATGGTTGCTTCTGCTGTGTTTACGTCAGTCTTTGACCGATTTCAAAAGGTTACTGTCGCGCATTAACATGAGAGGACAAGAATAAAATGAGGGGACGTTTTTCTTTTTTTAATTATTGTTAAGAAAACATCATAAAGTTCAGGAGGTCTGAGCAGACTGCTTTCCCATCTAGCAGCAGCCCTCTGTCAGACCGCGAGCTCCTCTCCTGGGAGCCGGAATAGTGACCGTGTCCAGTATAGCTCCATAGGTCCTGCGACAGAGTGTGCCCACCTTCGCCGAACAGTAACCGGGACGGGTCCTGGAAACCCTGTTGCCCAGAAAAGGATACAGCAGGTTAAGAAAATGAATGGAAGTTCAGGAGAACTATGGATCGATCTACCATATTGAATGTTTTCTCCCTGCTGTCACTGAAAACGTCACGTGCCTAAAGTTGAGTCCCTGATTGGCTTAGGAGATGCAGCCACCTCCCCACAGTTCAGATTTTTTATAAAACTCTGACCAGCTGCGGCGGCCGCTCAATTTACGCTGTTTCCAGACTTTCACGCTGCGCCGGCTGCTCAATTCACGCCGCAGATCCTCAATTCACGTTTAAACCATTGACTACATTGAAATTTACCAGCTCTGCTGCACAAATTGTGTTTGGAGTGAGTGCACCATAACACATTGAAAGATGGGCTGGGCTTTTATACTGAGGACTTTGTTTTTTTGAAATCCATTTTTGCTTTATCATCTGAACAAAAACAAGCAGTAAGAGATGAACTTTCCCTCAGAAATGATGCTTTGGATTGCCTAACACGATGTTTAGAATAAATGCCACTTTGCCACTCTGCTGCAGAGTGAAGTCGCTGCATGCTCTGCATCCTGTACCATGACAACATGTCACATCACATATTGAACAGC
The DNA here is from genome assembly GCA_036245035.1 of Adrianichthys oophorus. NCBI lineage: Eukaryota > Metazoa > Chordata > Actinopteri > Beloniformes > Adrianichthyidae > Adrianichthys > Adrianichthys oophorus. Next base: position 3,484,349 of record BSAI01000187.1, on the reverse strand, counting down.
TTGCTTCTTGTGAAAAAACAATATCAACCTAAAATACATCAGATATTTGAAGTCTCCATTTAAAACTCAAAATGTGACTTTAGAGTTGTTATTGTAGTTAGTTGTGTCCTTCAAACTGTCTGTAAGTTTAGAGCGGGCAGCATCTGAAGGGAAGGCCCACCAATGATGCTTTTGGCATGATATTTGGATTTTTTTATCTCTCCTATGCGACAAAAATGCAGCATCACTCTGCTGATCACCGGCTTTAGTGCTCCCGCCTCCTCTCTGCTGCAGGGAGAAATCCCGCAGTCAGTCAAAGCAGCAAGTCACACCGCAAAATGTTCACACTGATGCTGCTTTCAGACACTGGCTCTATTATTTGCGGGTCTGATGTGAGAGACTGTGTGTCACAGCATTTACTCTGCAGTTATGAGGAGAAAATAGAGACCCTTTGAGTCAATGATGGTGGTTAAACCACACAAGTTAGTATAAAAGCAAGCAAGTTTTGATGAATAATAATCCCTTTTGAAACAGTACTTTTCAGTTCGCTCTGTAATTCATCTGTTTTTACAGCAACTGCAGTAGATTCTCCTCTGCTGATGTTTTCTGAACCCACATGGTAAACACGTTTTTCATTTTTAACAACTGAACTAGAGCTGTTGTTTAGTCTGACTTCTCAGCTATTACCCATAACAAGATGGGCCAGAGGAGTCTCCTGTTTCACACACACCTCATTCAGTAGGTAGGGTTGTGCGCTGGATTTGCTGAATTAATTAATGTAAATATGAACATGTTTACATGTTCTTTATAAGAAAGAATTTGAAGAAAGTAAATGCAGCCTGATAATTTCAGTGTTGATTTAGATAAAGTCAGTTTGCTGTTCTGGAGCTTTCAGATCAACACGGTGTCAGGAAGAAAGTCATGATTGACTGTTTCAGTTATGCTGGAGTGGAAGTAGAGTCAAACCAAAATGTTGTTTACCCTTTGGCAAATTTATATCTAAAGTTACTCTTTTTACTCTGAAAAATCTTTTTGATTGGAAATGACACTTCTGTCAAGATGATTCAAGATTCATCATTCTGGAAAAAAAAGCTCTAATGAAAGGAAAATGCCTGATGAGGTGGCCGTTAATTTCTGATAATGAACACTGGAATGGATAATGGAATTTGTAAATCCTGCCTACACCACGGTCACTTAGAAAATAAATACATTTTTAGTTATTAGTACTTTAATCTTGTTTTTTAACGTTTAAATCGTTTTTCACAAGAAGTGGACTACCATACTTGATGCGGTATGATGTGTTATTATGGTAACAGCTACCGATCCAGCACCGACTTTGCTCTGCTGCAGCTGGTGTATGATAACTAACCAGCGAAGGAAAGTGGTATTTACACTAAACATCAAATTAAGTGATCCAAAGCATCATTTCAGAGGGAAAGTTCACCTCTTAATACTTGTTTTTTGACTAGATGATGAAGAAAAAGTTTGTTTCAAAGAAACAAAGTCCACAAGTTATTTCTTAGATCACTTTTAGTGAAGGAATATCGACCATTAACTCTGATCATTCAATGTGTATCAGCAAACAAACACTATTTTTTCATCAATTAACAATAAAATTAGGGCTGCATGGTGGCTCAGTGGTTAGCGCTCTTGCCTCACAGCAAGAAGGTCCCCAGTTCAAGTCCCAGCTAGGTTACTTAAAACAGTGTCACCAATGGGGGACATTTCTGTGTGGAGTTTGCATGTTCTCCCCGTGCATGCATGGGTTTTCTCCGGGGACTCCAGCTTCCTCCTACTGTCCAAAAACATTCTTCATAGGTTAATTGCTCACTCGAAATTGTCCCTAGGTGTGCATGGGAGTGTGATTGTGGCCCCTGCGACAAACTGGCAACCTGTCCAGGATTGTCCCTTTCCTTCGCCCATGAGTGGCCGGAGTATAGAAAATGAATTCATGAACAATAAAATTATTTATAAACATATTTTCACTTTGTATTAAACAATAAGATAAGCAAGACAGAAAAAAATGACAAACTATTTAAAATAAAGTCAACATTGTTGTTGATGGTAACATTTGACAGATGTCCATCATAGTGAAGGTCGGAGATCTTTTCTCCTGTCTTGCTGTTGTGATAAACTTGGATAACATCTGTGCACTCATGTTCCAAGTTTCTGTTGTTCTGGTTACCAACTGGTATTAAGGCCAGCACAATAACATAGAATGCTCCGACTGTTTGACCAGAACTTTTTTTTAGGTGTCTATTAGCACTTTTTAATGGACACCCTGCTGCCAATCAGAATTGAGTGTTCACCCGGTCCATGGTATAATTATAGTTGAACAAAAGTGATGTGTCTATGCCATGTCCATCTCTGCGGTCAAACAGCAAACCAGTAACTGGACAAGAAGAAACACCGGGCTATAGATATGTAGAAACCTGCAAGTGCTGATAATCAAAAGCTCTTATTGGCTCTGACTACCAGCAGCAGTACTTAGTAAACCTTAAAAAAACTCCCTCTTAAAGGAAGAAGAAGGAACTGGCAGCAAAATCCTGCTGTTCCACTCCTCATCCAGTCACAGGACAATCAAATTCAACCCACAAATGTTAAAAAACACAAAAAACAAGCCAGACACCACAAAAAGCAATCAGAGCCTTTATACTTGATCTAAAGTAGACAGAATCCGACTTTCTTGTGACTTCTTTTACTTCTTCTTATACATGTTTTTCATTGATGAATACAAAATCTGGGTGTTTTTTGTTAGAACGCACAAAAGTGGATGCAGACAGAACATAAAATGGGATTTAAACATTAAACAGGATTGTGACTGCCTCTCTCTGACATGTTTGCTGTTCTTTTCAGGGCCCGGTTCTTGTGCTCTGTGGCCCTCAATGTGTTCTGCTGAGGTCTAAACTGCAGAGCATTTCAGGTTTTGAACCAAATTGATTTCAGTTGCAATACAACTAGCCTTAACCCTTATTCAACATAAACAGTAATTAGAGTCCAGTCAAGCATTGAACCGAGTGTGCCTTTTCTATTTATGTGTTAGAAAAAAAAAGAGATATAACAGACAAAATCCAAGGTTTTCCCTCCGAGAAGTCTTTTCCCTTCAGCCTGTTCACAGACCATTGGTTCCTGAAGGGAAATTGTTTTTTGACCAGCAACTGCACAAGCTTTGACTTCTGTCCTTTTGTAAAATATGAAATGACTAGTGTAATTGGGCTGTGAATTTAATTGTGAATTTAATGTTAGTGGTTTTTGTGTAAAATTTTCCAACCATTGTTCAAGTTTTAGAGTTGCTTTTGCAACGTGGAAGAAAAAGTTTCACTTACATTTAGGGCTGACAATGTTAATGTGTTCACGCACGCAATTAATTTAAAAAAATTTGCTAGTTAATATTTATTAACGCATTTTATTTACACGTCAGAAGCGACCGTCTTTCGCTTTGTGTCAGACAGTTCAGGCTTCCATGGCATTCATTAATTTCTGAAAATGCACACTTTATCTGGCACTATCCCACTGATAACATGGTCACATACATTGATTTTTAGCGCTTTATTCTGCAGCAGCAAAGGAAAGTGATATATGGGCTGATCGTCACGACAGGTTCAATAAGCATCAGTTCAGGAAAAGTTTACCTCTTACCGTTTGTTTTTGTCCAGAAGATCAAGCAAAAAGTTTGTTTTAAAGATGCTTGTGCAGTGACATAGAACATTTAGGCTATGTGACCAGAACAATTTTTTTTAGGAATACATCAAGACCCAGCAGCCAATCAGATTTGAGTATTCACCTGGATCATTTAAAGTGGTTCTTAAAAAGAGTTGTGCTCTTAAGAAGCATAACAGTATTTCATGTTTCCAAAACATAATACAACCCTTAAGAAGTGAAATCCACAATTGCAGATATCTTTGGAAATACTGACTTCTTCTATGTAAAACTAATTTAACAATAAAAGTAGCGCTTGTATTGTGTTGACTTCTGCTGCTACCAACACAGCTGGGCTGTCAACGAAGTGAGCATGGTATCAATGGAGAGAGTAAGTCCAGCTCACATACAATTTGACAGTGGTGCACTGTTGTCATCAGCTGTCTGAGCTGAAAGCTTGTTAAACTAACAGCTGAAAGATGAGAAGGCTGCTGGTGAAAATCAACCGTCAGTCGCCAACACTTTACACCCAATCAGACCACTAAGTGTTCACTTCCCCTTGGCTTCTTTCAGTAGGTATCCCCAATGTAATCTCTATCATTACACCAATCCACTTGATGTCTATGGTTCTGAGAAGAGCTTATGAAGAATCTCCATGAATAGGACCACCACCATTAATACTTGAACATAATTGTTTGCATACAAAATGCTAAATGTTAGTGTCCTGCTACAGATAGAGTTAATGGAACTTAACCTGCGACCATTTGAGCAGTGTTACAGTCTGCAGCTTATCAAGGCTCAAGATTAGTTCAAAATATTCAAAACTGAAGCATATGTACCTTGAATGTAATCATGGCTTCTGAATTCTCCTTTCATGATACTTTGAACAGGATTACAAAACACATTAAATTAGAAATGTTTGTATTATTTTGTTAACTCCTTACTAAAAACAAATATACAAATAAACAAGCACAAATAAAGAACATATTAACACAACACATCACACTGTTTTAATAAAGTTCAGACACTACTCAAAGTTTTTGATCAATGTAAGGCTTACTGTCATTGACTATCAGCTAACTCAAACATTTACTAATCCACTGATATTGACAGTGATTTCCTTGGGTATAAAAATCTGGCTTTGTAGGAAAAAAAGTTTTTCAATACTCAATAGTATCAAGCTAATTCAGTGGGTGCTTTAAAAGTATCAAATTTTATACCCATCCCTACAGCTTTGGGTGAAATATTCCTCTTTTGAGTAAGATTTATGCTGATAACCAAAATATTTCAGCCTTGAAGTAAATTATTTTATTAATAGAACTCTTGGCTACAGCAAGATAGAAAGATAAACCATACAAGATATTTTTCCCACCAAACCATCACCTTCAAAGCATCCACTTCTTTTACATCATCCCTTAAAGTCAATCTGAAGGGGTTATGTAATACAAGAACGTCATCAGTTCTATGAAGTGAGATGAAAATAACAGGGGAAACTATCTGTGAAGGAGAGGAAATTCCTGCACAGAGGGGTTGTCATTTAGAGGCCATCGGATAAGAAAATGACACACACATGGAAAATAAACCCTTAGAAAGATTCTGGTTCATGTAAAGGTTTACAGGAGAATACATTTTTCCAGTTTGTGCACCAAACCCGATGAACGTTTTACCACATTTGTGAAGCACAAACACTGTTCCCAGGTTCTTTTCCATCCTCCTGATTATATGGCTTCTGAGAAGTACGACTGATCTGGGTTTTCAGCAGTAGGTTTGTTGTGGTTAATCAAAGGGGAAAACAATCATGTAGGCCCCTGAAGACTGGTTTTGTATAACTTTACTTTAAACTACTGCTGTCAATCGATTAAAAAAATGAATCAGACTAATCACACTTTTGGATTATGATTAATCACAATTAATCACAGTGTTTTACTAGGTACATTTTATACAACAATATGAGGCTTTTTAACAAGAAAAAGTCTGCAGAAGTATTCCAAGAAAACAAAGATGCAGAAATATAGCCATAAGAAACAACATTGTGTTTCTGCACTTTAAATGGTCCTGGTGAATACTCAAATCTTATTGGCTGCTGGGTGTTGATGCGCAGCTTAAAAAGTAGTTCCGGTCACATAGCCTTAATGTTCTATATCACTGCGCAGGCTTCTTCAAAAAAAACTTTTTGCTTGATCTTCTGGACAAAAACAAACGGTAAGAGGTGAACTTTTTCTCTGAACTGATGCTTTATAGAACCTATCGTGACGATCATCACACATATCACTCCTTCGCCGCTGCAGTAGAGGTCTGATGGCTCAGTGATGTGTTCTCATGTTGCCATGACAACGGGCCACATCACCAATCAAATAGTCTGCTTTTTGTGAAAAAGTGATCTAAACTGAAAAAAATGACCAGATTAAAGTGCTAAAAATCGATATTTATAGTTACCATGTTATAAGTGGAATTGTGCCCGACAAATGATCTGATGCTTTACTGAACCTTTTGTGACGATCAGCATATATATCGCTTTCCTCTGCAGTTGCGGTCTGCTGGCCCAGCAACGCATTCTCACGTTATCGTGACAACGGGTTGCAGCTTGTATGAAGTGGTTTGATTTTTGTGAAAGAAAAATGTATTGAATATAGTGACCATGGCATAAGTGGAATAACGCCTGACGCAAAGTGGAAGGCCATCGCTTCTTATGTGTAATTAATCTGGGTTAATAAATAATAATGCGTTAATTTTTTTCAATTAATGGGTTAACGTTGACAGCCACAGTTTAAACGCAAGTGTTCTGTTTCATGGCTGGAATTGGGGGCTTTAGATATGCAGGGAACTGAACTGGCAGATCAAATTTGTTTTTCAGCAAACTTAACTCAATCAAGTCTTTAAATAGAAAGCTGCAATTTCCTTGTAAATATCTGTAAAAAATATTTGAGTCACAGAAAAGGAGAATGTTATCCAATGGAATGAAATCCCAGGAGGTAGTCTGTTCAGAATATAATATTCACAACTAACAGCCACGCCTTTTATTTAAATTGACTGTATATAATCACACACTGATGTAAATATGGACCACAAAAGAGACTTCAGTGAAGGACACTGCCTTCTCCAGTTTGAGTGAAGCTTTAGTTGTTCTCAGATGTTGTTTTTCACTGCAGACAGGCAGGAAGGAAAGCTATTGTTCAGCAAAGTGTTTAGAGGCATTTCCTCTGATTTTGACCTTCTCAAGAACCTGTTTCACTCTGTCTCGCTGTTAGACTTTTATTTTAGTTTTTTTTTCACACAAGCATCATCCGTTCAACAGCAATGAATGTGCAGCTATGTTCATAGCAGGTCATTTTAAATGAGTGCAGTCAGAGATGACTTGTCTTTCTGCACAGTGTCATATATAAGAGCTGTCCTTAAGCTTCAGTTTAACTGTATATGTGAACAGAAATTGCCTTTTTTTGGTCATATTTTGAGGTGATATGTAGAAGACCTGGAACAACATCGTATTACAAACAAGACCTGCTACGATCACCTGCTACAGGCTGTCTGTGGACTAAAAATGGGCAACCTTTGGCCCACAGTAAATGTAAAGATCGTACACCACTCTGAGAAAATCGAGTGAAAATGTTCGTGCACACTTTTTCTTTAAGCATGTTATGGGAGACAGCAAACACTGAAGCAACAAGTAAGGGAAAATAAGGGTGAAGTAGACGAGACGCGACCCTGTGACAGACCAGCTACCTGTCCAGGTTGTACCCTGTCTTAGCCCACGAGTTAGGCTCTGGCAGCCCCATGACCCTGAAAGGGATAAAATGGGTTCAGAAAATGGATGGATAGGTGAGGCGCAGGCATATCATACAGCCTGTTGAGGCCGTTCAAGTGAGAAGTGCATGCTCCTTGTGTGAGGTATGAACGTTAAATATGACGAAGTTGGATAATTAGAGCCTGGTTTGTGTTGTCATCCTACAGGCGTACCAATGGACATGTATGTATCACCCGTGTGCAGGATTTGCGCGGTTGGCCAGTGCTTGCACCTAACAAACGACTAAAGTGTGGCATAAGGGCACCGTATGACAGCATCACCCGTACGTCAAAACTTACATTATGGTATGTTCCAAGACGTCCCTTGAGGTGGCCGTTCAAGCCTCAGTGGAATTACAAGATGCACTCGCTCACACAGTCTTGTCTACAAGCCTTCATGGGACCGAACAACTCAAAGAACTTGCAGCACCTGTACGGGTCAACCCCCTATTCAGGTCCATGCGACTAAGGCAAAAGCTGAATTTCTTTTTCTGTTTTGTTTTTGTTGATAAAAGGAGCCATAGGGTCATAATAGAAAATTATTCCCACTTTTGGTTGCAATCCACAATGGCTCAGTATAGAATGGTATAATGACTCCACGCACTGTGGGCGTTAAGTGACCATGCATTATTGGAGTTCTCTTTTTTATCAGTTCCTTACTACCTTTATGAAGTTAGGTTTGATTAAGTAAGTTTTATTTTTTCCAAGCTGCATGGTGTAGTGGTTACCACTCTCACTATACAGCAAGGAAGCTCTGGTTCAAATCCTGGCTGGGATCTTCCTGTGTGGAGTTTCCATATTCTCCCTATGGATGTGTGGGTTTTTTCCAGACGCTCTGACTTCCTCTCACAGTCCAAAAACACGCTCCATAAGTTAACTGATGATTCCAATCATCCCTAGGTGTGAATGTGAGTGTGTGCGCTTTTCTTCTCTTGCGATGGACTGGAGAGTATATTAGAGTATACTCTGCCTCTGCCTGGCAGGGGCTGGGACAGGCTCCAGCATCCCTGTGAACCCTAAAGGGTTACAGGAATTCAGCAGGTTCTAAAGATGAATGGATGAGTTATAGTTTCCCAACTTTATCATCTGTCTGGTTTTTATATGTTGTTAGAGAAAAGAGGGCTGTTGACTCATGTCATGTTACTGTTAGCTTTAAATCTATTATTTTTTTAATTAAAAAATTGGCTTGATCCAATTAAAAAGTGATTTAGGTTAGTGTAGAACACAAGTAAGCCTCTGTTTGTCTGCACATGGCTGGTAATGCTTTCAAGGTGTAGATGCTGCCTGCTCTGCCACAACTCCAGCATGCTTTTGAAGGAGATGACTGCTACATGTTTATAATTCAGCCTTACGGCCCAGGAGCACTAGCGGTTGCAGAACTCTGTTCTTCAGCTTTTTATTTCCAACTTTTCTGTGAAAGCTCCACTAACACGCAGAATAAGAAAGTGCTCAGATGATGAGATGATAACATAAAGGTAGGTGTAGAGCTGCTGCAGACAAATGCTGCCTTCACAGCTGAAGGCCACGCTGCTTTATTGTTTTCTGTTATTGATACCAACCTGACAAAGCAGTCAGAGCAGGAAGCAAAGCTGGAAACAAGGATGCACCAGATGGGAGAAAAATGAGCTAAAAAATGTCACTGCTATGTCTCTTAAGCGCAGCAGGGTCCAGCCTCCGTCTTATGCTGTCATGTACGCCCCTTTCAGTGGAATTATATCAAAAGAAAACTTAAAAGCACATGTATTTACAGTTCATAAGTGTCTAAGGTAGTTCATGTGAACTTTAAGGACTGACTGTGTACTCCAGCACTCATCATGGTCACAATGTCAGTGTTGTTGTGGTCAAATTAGCAAACAAGTGTAGAACAGTAAGATGCATTCACAGTGCTGGCTCTAGTATATTGTGGCAAAAGAAAACAGGAAGCAGATATTGTTTGTCAGGAATGTATTTGATTTTCTCAAGGAGAAATTACATTTCAACATCATTGTGGTTTATGGAAGATCTAAATGCAGGAGGTTTGATGGAAAATAAATGAAGGAAATGCTTAAATAAATGTAATCACCACAACAGACTAACCCAAAATTTAAATGTTGACGCAATGGCAGCAGTTTGTTTTGTCGTTCTCCTTGTACAATGACAATAATGCATTCTATTCTATTCTATTCTATTCTATTCTATTCTATTCTATTCTGTTGTTGACAATACTAGCTGAAGCTCTTATTATCAATGTATAGAAGAGAGTTGAAACCAGCTGTGAATAATCAACAAGGCTTTATTGACAGATGACAACAGAAAACCCTAAAACAAAGCTGGTTCTGGTTTTAGGCCGTTTGTCCTGGTTTTTAAAGTCAAGTTTTGGTTTTTGTTTGTTTTTCTATTTTCCTCAGTTAGAGTCAGAGCCGTTTTACTTTAATTACCCCTCTGCCTATGTGAGTCTGTTATTTTCACCAATTTGTGGGCAAAGCAAGTTTATTTGTAAAGAGCATTTCCGTGTACAAAGATAATACAAAGTGCTTTACATAAAACATTACAAGAATGTTTCTTCTTGTTTACATTTGATCCACTTTTAGTTTTGTTAAGTGTAAGTCCAGCTGGTTTCTCACGTTTGAGTTTATTCATTACGTTTTTGAGTTTTCTCCTCATCTATATACACAAGCAACCACAAACATCTTTATGAATCCACAAATTAAACCAAAGTGAATGACCTCCACAAAGACTTTTTTTACACTTTTAAAATAGGTCAAAAGATGTTGGGAGTGGGACTTTAAGTAAACGTAAAGACTCCTGCCGACAGGGTGAGTGTTGATTTCATCCTAAGAAATGTTCATATTAAAATTGATCAGAGAAATAAGAGTCTGCCTCCAGCGTGTGATTATGGTCACATGAGCGCTAATGTGGTCACACATTTACTTCTAAATACTTAAAAAAAACCAGAATCGATGACATTAACATGGATCCATCCAGATCACAGTATCTTATGTCATGTTTTTGCTCAAATAATGTTCACCATGAATCTCCTGCTGCAGTTTGTCAATCCTCTCCAGGTTTGTATGGTGAAATGTGAATCCCAGGAGTTACCGTTTGTTATCTAACCTCTGGTATCATCATTGCAGTATTGGATAAAAAGTCATATTTCAGGATTTCCTAATATCATTTTGTGTGATAGAGTTACTGGCGTAGACGCCGTCAGCTTCCTTCCTTGCTGCTTTGTCAAAGCACAGTAATGTTTGAGGCCAACTTGAACTGGTTGTGTTGGGATGAAAGTGTGATCTCAAGATGGATGCCCCCCAAACTATCTCACGAGCTGTATTTTGCTGTACAACTTTGTGTTGAGTCTGTGCTCTCATCCTGTGTGGGATTCTGGTCACAACCAGGCGTATGCAGCTGCAGCTGCTATCAGGCCGCTTCTTCCTCGGCAGGCTGTTTCTCTATTTAGTCTGTGAGGGTTGAATTCCTCCTGTGGGACGCAGCCAGTCGGGAAAGGGGTCTTCTTGGTGTGGAGGGGGTTCTTTCTTTCTTTCTCTGGCTGGCATGAATAAACTGAGCTTCCAACGGGACGAAGACACAGCACATTCTCTCCTCCAGCTCATTTAGAGGCCACTCTCATGAATGTGGCTCTTTGATGGCACAGCTCTGTGTTTGTGCCGTTTGTTGAAGTGAATTTAATGAGGCTCGTCTCTACTGCTGCAGCAGCAGCCTTTCTGCTTTGTGTCTTTCTCCGTGCCTGACCGAATGAAACAGACTGTTGTTTTCCTCACAGACTCTTGGTAGGTGGATTGTTAAGTTATCAAGCATTCTGCATGTAGAGATTTGAAGGGGGTGCAGTGCAGAGGGAAATGTGATGCAGCTGGCACGATGGAAGGTGAAGTCATGACCCTGCTGAGGCCGCTCTGACCAGAGGTTCAGTTTTCATCCTCCTTCAATAGTCAGGACTCAGAAGTAGATAATCGATGCTTGACTGGTGATCTTGCAGGATTTACAAGGTTACAGGACACAAAAGATTTGCTCGTGTGCTGTGTCCACTGATGAAGCTTTTAACTCTTAGTAGTCTGCGGCTTTTTTTCTGTCTTTCTGCTCTATTCATTTATCTTTAAAACAGTTTTTTGTGGCAATGCTTGATGTCAATATTTTTAGTTAAACCCCATCTCTTTTAAAGATATATTTTTGATTACAAATTGATATAGTTGATTATGTTACACAATAGTTCCACAATGAACCTGAAGCTGTCCAAAACATTCAATTCACAATTGTAGATTTAGTCATTTTTTACTGCAAAAATCACAAAAGTTGAGATTAAACCGTTTTAATGTTTTATTTCAAAGGTCAATCATATTGAGGCAAAACATAAATGTATAAATCCACAAAAACAAACTCAAGGTAAAAAGAAATATAATTTTTTTTAGCTCTTGTTAGCTCAAAGCTTTTTGAAACTTTCACTTTACATTCTGATTGAAAACCATACCAATGGGGAGGGATGTTGGTGTCATTCCTACATCATTGCAAACAGCCGATGTGATGGGCAAAATCACCAACGTGTGCAGAAACCACTGGTGATACAAAAAATGGAGCTCAGTGGCTGATAACATCCACAAACTCTGGAACTGAGATGACCATTTAAGAAGTCCGTGCCATGCTAACGTCAACACAGACTCACTGTTTACTGGAATCAGTGCGAGAAAGAAAAGAAAAATATTTATTTGAAACCCTTTGCTGTCCTTTGTTTGCCTGCAGAAAGTCAGCAACAACAGTTATCATTTTACATTGGTGTATTTAAATGCTGTTTGATTTTATTTACATTAACTTTGACATACACACATTTTCATTTCCTTGTTTTACTTTCATAAAAATATAAAAATAGAATTCATATTTTCTATTTACAGTTCTTTGGGACATGCCTTTTTTTAAACATAAATAAATAAAAGCTGAGCAAGATTTTTTCTTTTTACAGCGAGGCCTCTTCTTCAGAAAGTAACTGCCTTCTCACGATATCGCTCATTCCCACACATGAGGACATCTTTGAAAAAATGAAAACTTGAAAAAGTCAAAATTTGCCAGATGTATGAGTAATTTAAGGCAGTACTGTAAATAATCTACAGTATTTAAACTTACTTGACTTTTCTCCTAATTTTCCCATGATTCTCAGCAGCTTTATAGTCTTTATTTATTTGTAGAAATTAGGTCTCCGGCACCACCAGCAGGTCAGAGTCTCACTCCAGCAGAGAAATCTCCGAGTAAATCATCAGGGCGCACGAACAGAATCAAACCTCAAAAAACTGACAGCGGTAACTGTCCTGTGATCTCATTTAAAGCCATGATATTTTCAGCGATCGCAAAATGATCACAGTTCAAGTTCAAAGAATTACAAAAAAAAAAAACAGTAGCTGCAATAAACTGGGAAAACCAAAACAGAAAAAGAAAAAATAGTTCGGGTCAAACATCAGCTCTGATCTGACCTTCAGCAAGTGAGCTTTATTAATCAAATTCAATAGTTGTTTTAGGTAGACTGTGGTCAGGAAATGCTCTTCTGTTGTATTTGCATTGTAAATGTACACCATGTTGAAAGGGCTTTCTATCTTTTCATTTAAAAATGTGAAAAACGACTGACACCTCTCCTTGCTTTAGTCAAGTTTCTTCTTTGATGATTGCAGAGCCGCTAGCACAGCAAAAAGGACATTTTAAGAAAGCAAAAAGTCATTTTTTTCAGGAAAAAAAGTCTTGTTTTCTATCTTGCATGAAAATTAATCTTCTTAAGAAAGTTTTTCAAAAGCAAATTAATCTTAATTTGAGCAAACTTGTCTCAGTGACTTGAGTTTTTTTCTTAAAATAAGAATTCTTAAGCATTTTTTTCTTACCCTATTGGCAATTTTTTTTTAGCTTATTTAAAGAAAATCTGCCAAACGCGGTAAGAATTTTTGACTTATTTCTATGGGGGCTGTTTGTTACAGAGAAGACGGTATGCAAATGAAAACAGTGAATGTGACACAAAGTAGTAAGAGGATTATGTTGCTGTGCTGGTTATGCAGTGTCTATATATTTTCATCTTACTTTATTTAGCAGTACAACACATTGGGAAAAAAATACCTAAAGCCAAACGATACAAATATAAATTCAAATTTTAAAATAACAATAAAAAGATGAAACCACTGCAGTGGATTGAGGCATTTACAGCTCAGAAATACTTAACTGGAGCTATTTATTAGTAAATTGGAATGACTTGTCTTGTTGCGTTTCATTTTTGCAGCTGTTGTGGAGGATGGAAAGTCCAGGTTGTGAAGGTGATTTTGGGAGGCGAGCTGGATGCTGCCAGAAGGGAGTCTGTCCGCAGGTGGTCTGTAATTCTGTACCGTAATTGCTTCACAAAGTGTATTATGGGTCTTCAGACCACTCATCCACTCTGTAGGGGTGGACTAGAGAAAAGGGTGAACGAGCCAGAAAAATAGGATGGATAACACGACGTCCCGCAGTGAGACAATACTGCCAGACACTTACAATACGTCGAGGGAGTACTATTATTATTGTATGTGTTCAAAGAACACTTTTAGTGGGGGTTATTAAGACACACTAATGAAAATGATGGTGGCAAAAGGGGAGACGATCTCCAATTTGATAGAAATGTCAGTTGTGTTTTTAAGACAGGTGCAGCAGACGTTTAATGCTCTTTGGATGGACAGGATGTTGTTTTTCTGTGCTCTTTTTTTGCATTTGTCTGGCCTTTTACAGCCTGTGAGTTCCAGAGTTCAGGGTCAGCTGCAGGACAGAGCCTCCCAAGTGATTTGCTGTTCAGGGTCTGACTTCAGGTCACTCTGACTGAGCGACCCTGTTTTTTCTAAAGTCGTCTAATCACGTGATGACAGCCGAGTCGTCTTGAGAAAATTAAAACACTAGAGGAAGAAAGACTGCAGAAATCACTAACCTCTATAACGTTTTCAGTTTCTAACAATTCACAGATTTGAAGACATTTTCACACATGCAGTTGTTGGTGTGTATGAGAGGCCATTCTGATGGCTTTTTTCCAATAGAAGTCCTGTTTGTAGTTGTTACGGCTGTCTGTAAAGTTGTTACACCATCATTTAATTCTATTTTTTGTGTAAAAAGATACAAGACAACCTGACAAAAGGGTATTTTTGTAACAGCAAAAACCTTGATCACAAATCGTGTTTTCAGGCATCAGAAACATCAAAAATTAACATGTTTTTAACATGTTTTTGGGGCATTTTTCTGATAATAGACGACATATGTAAAGAAATTTACACAATGAGAGCTTTACACAATGGGAAGGGGAGCAGGGTCAAGACAATGTTGCTGTAGAGATCAATGTTCTGAACGAGAACCCGAAATCCTTCCATGATGCTTGAAAAAGCTATTTTAACTAGCGACTCACGCTTTTTTAAAGTTTTAATAAAAGTTTTTCTAAAATTCTGTTCACTTTTGGGTTATGGTTATGGAAAGTTGTATCATTTCTGCTTCTCTGTAGCCAGGTCCCTCTCGGAGGGGTTACTCCACACCAACAGTACCGCCCACAACTCAGAGGTGAATTTCTAATGAACTCCTGCTGCTCTGCAGAAACTATGTCCCAGAAAACAGCTGCTTTTTTTAGATTTTGGCTAAAAATGACATAAAAACAATGAGAGGACCACTGGGAGCACTTTTACTATAGATCAAAAGATGATGGGAGTGGATCTTTAAGGCCTGAAAACAGCAGAGCTTTGGTCGGTTTGCTGATCACGCTTTTGTGTGTGTTTCAACCACAGTCAGAAGGACGGTTTCGAAACACAGCTTTGCTGCACATCCATTTTAAAATGATTATAAAACGTTTTTTAATCAATTTTAAGATGAGCGTTCCTCAGTGAGGAAAATTATTGACAAAAGGAAAAAGCTCAATATTTCCCCTAAGGGGCCCACCCCCTCACAACACTTTGAAAAGAACGTGTGACTAGAAGACGAGAGAATGAAGCCATCAGCATGATGGTTGTTAGACAACTATCCTGAGCCGCGGTCACCACCGTTTCTAAATAAGGTCTCTTCTGTCTAACCTGAAAGCACAACTGAGGCTCAGAAATCTGCATCTGAACCACAGAACCTTTGGAACCCTGACTCTGAATGGATTGGACCAAGCAAAAAGTTCAGCAGAAATTCCCCCAACGATACATTTACATATATTTATTTTTCAAATGACAAATTGTTCAAGCGCAATTGTGGTTTATTCTTGCCAATCTACTGAGCATCGATGCACACTAGTTCTCCACAGAGACTCCTAGGAAATGTCCTTGGCACTGGATTTTGGAATTGTAGAGTCGGACACCACGAAAAAATGTCAAACACCCTGTATACAATCCACAAAGTAGTGAGCGAGTCCCAACCCTTCATGAAACACTCCACGGTTGTAAATGTTTGGGTTCGTTTTCAGATGCTTCTTCCTGATCCATGAAAATATTTAAGATATTTTCAAAGGAGAAGAACCTCCTGGAAATCAGAGCCACCATTATGTCCATGAATCCTGACACCAGGGGTCATAAACCTTGAACCCTTAAAGAGCCATTTGGATTGATTTGACTACAACCCATCAGGAGCCACAACATTGTACCTCACTCTGGGTATTTATGTTACTGTTGCTATTATGATCAATATTTAGGAACTAACATTTTTTTGCAAATAAAAATGCAAAAATAAATAAAGAAAAAAAAGCATTTTTTCTAAATATATATATATAGTTTATAACTTTTTACAGACTTCCTTTCAAAATAAAAGTACCATACAGGATCATTTCAATGCAGCAAATGTAGTAGTAGGTGGCGTGATGTCACCAGTGAAAATAATGTGTATTGGTTGGTGGTGCTTTTCAGCCAGAAATTTATAAATCAGAACTAAGTGACCCTACCAAATTTTCGGACCATAAGGCGCACTTATATTTTTCAGCAATCGGAAATCTGCCTCACAATCTGGTATGCCGTATGTAGGAATTCTGGCTGTGCAAACTGATCACCAATTGACTCAGAAGTGTGTCTAAATGTATCAGTAGTGTTTTATGGTTTGTTGGACCATTTTGATTAGTATTGTCAGGAGTCTGGTGGAGTCATACGTATTTCTGTATCCTTCAGCTATTTGTGAGTGTGTTAAATAAAGTTTGATTTATCCGTTGTTTTGCTTGATTTGCCTTGTAGTCCAAATAACTACGTTCCTATTTAAAATGAAAACATTTTATTTTTCTTTAACCAAAGAGCTACAATGGAGGGGTAAAAGAGCCATGTGTCTCTGAAGCCTCAGGTTGCAGACCTCCACTTTAGACCTCTGTTCCGTTTATATTCCTGATCTCATTGTCCTGAAAAACTCTCTTTCTCTGTGGGCATAGGATGTTTGACTCACAAATGTTTGTCATCCTCTACAGATGCAATGGCGAATCCTTCTCCTGCAAAGAGCATAGGTGACCCTGGCATCACCCCCCTCTCTCCATCTCACACTCAGGTGACTTTTATATTCCTGTTACTTTTTTACCCCAGTGCACCAGGAGTCTGACCTGTTTGTTCTGTTTCTGTCTGGATTCTCTGTCTTGAATGATCATCAGTGAATACTTGGCTGCTTGAGGATCTGCTTGGTTTGTTGGTGCAGCGTTCTTTTGTTCTTTGAAAAAAGCGGTCTGTTCGTTACCACAGTCCTCTTGGCCCTTCATCATTGCAGCTGTTGCGTAACAGTGTAAAAAAGCTGTTTGATGGATAAAGGAACAAACACAGGTTCAATTTACAAAAAAACGGAGCAAAAGTCTTTGAGTCAACCATTCCTTCTAAATGTAACTTTCTTTATTATGTAAAGCTGACATATGAACATGTAAAACACTCATTCTCAGTAAATCTGTCCCTTTGCATCAAAAGTATATATTTATCGTTTCAGAAGATGAGGAACCATTGCAAAAGAACCTCTAAAACAAAGTTAAAAACTTGTCATTGTGTTTAGCAGCTCTGGTGCTGTTAAAGGGTTTGTAGAGCTGCACACATGTTAAGTAGGGAGCCCCAAACTGTTCATAATTAAATAAAAAAATATGATCTTGTGCAATCAGACACTCAACCAATAAATATCTCATAAATATATTAAAAGATCCTTAAATTGTGAAAAACCTGCACACATATATAAAAATTAGCCATAATATTATTAAATACATTTCATTCCACTTTAAAACCTGCTCTTTATTTCATAACAGCATTTTTAAATATTCATTTTTAATCATGTTGAATATTACTATAAATATATGGCTTTTTTTCTCTTTTTTGTTTTTTACATGATCATATGTATTTGTTTAATTATGAACAGTTTGGGGCTCCATAGTTAAGGAGGCCCGCTGGATGCATTAATGTAACTCTGCATGAAATGAGTTGCAGATCCAGATAAAAAAGATTTCAAAGAAATCCAGAAAATGAAGTTTAAAATTGCAAATCAGAGAATTGTGTTATTCAAATTGTTGTGAATCAGGAGCAGATGAAAAAAATGCAGTTTAAAAATATTGTATTGTATACAAGCTTTCTGCTCCGTTCTGATTCATCCACTTGGAGATGACTACATCCATGCACGTCTTTGTTTTACTCATCTGAGTATAGTTGGATAGCTCCAATATTACTCGCCATTTTTGTCGCACCACTTATGTTAAGTTGGGGGTGTGAGGGGCTGTAAGCTAGTGGTAGAGCACGTAAACAGATTGGTGATGTCCCACCCACAACTCAGAGGTGAATTTCTAACGAACTGCTGCTCTGCAGAAACTATGTCGTAGAAAATGACACAAATTTTTGATTTGAACTGAAAACAGCATAATCACAAAGAAAAGACCACTGGGAACTATTAGAAAATAGATCAAAAGATGATCGGAGTGGGACTTTAAATCCCATCTGTGTCTTTCTTTTGCATTGTGTTTTGGTAGCTGTACAGTTTCAAAACGAACGTGTTTCAGGATGGATGTCTTCCTGTGATGTGTGCCTCTGGCTGTGACGGTGGTGTTCACGCAGTGTGGTCTCTGTGTTCAGCAAAACGATTCGGACCAGGTGCAGTCTGGGCCGTCCTTTGTGGTGGTGGTAGCCATTGACTTCGGCACAACATCCAGCGGATATGCTTACGCCTTCACCAAGGAGCCCGAGTGCATTCACACCATGAGGTAGGCCTGCGTGCTAATGCAGAAGGAAGTGTGGGGGAGGGCACTGCACTATATCACCACGTTGACATTGGCTCGCTTTGAAGGCTGCTTAACAGCTGCTGAGCATATGGATCAGGGAACGCTAGAGAATTATCCAATGTAATAAAAAAAAATGATTTTTTACTCTGTTTGTGTTTTATTTATGTTTTAAAAATACATGATTTTCTAGACAGAAGTCAACATGTATTAACATCAAAAACAACTGAAACCAGGATTGCTACGGATCCTGAAAGAGTCAAAAAATGAAAACAAAAAATCCGTATGACGTGGCTACGTCTCACCAACTTCACCTTTACCCGTACATGTTGTGTAAGTGTTCACTACGACCTCGTAGAATAAATGTGCATGAACATTTTCACTTGTCCACCCTTAAGGGCGGTTGTGACAAAGGCTTTATGGAGCAGTTTCAGCCGCCTGTGAACAGTGAAGAGGCAAAGCGCAACCAGAACCTTAAAACACTGAACACCAAAACATGACTCAAATGAAACCAAGACAACACAGCTAAAAACTCTGATCTACTTTACATTTAAACAGTCACAGGATGACGCCTCAGTTTGATGTCATCAACAACAGGGATTGTACTGGCAGTTTTTTGAGATTTAACATGCTGAGGGTGCTCTGATCTTCGTCTGCAGCAGATTAGACCGACTATTCATAGACTTTCTCAACCTCAATTAAATAAGTAAAAGCAATTTCCCTTGAAGTAGTCCCTCCTGGCACAGGTCATTAATTGTAGCAGAAGCACGATCAGATCTTTTCTCTTCCTTGTGTGCTGCAGAAGGTTTGACATTTTCGACCACCGTAGAAGTCCTCCTTCTATCCCAGCCTGCACACACTCTGCTGTCGCACAGGGGTCCTAATATTGATGTAATCAGGCAGTTCAGGAGATGGAAGCTACTTCATCGCCTCCAACCCTCCATGAAGCAGCAGAACGTGCATTCATTATTGATGATCAAGTGTGAGTCAGGAAGTGTGTGTTCACTGCTCTTTTGGGGAGATGTGAGGCCATGTCCCAGTGAGTAATGCAGGCTGAAGAGGGGCTCTTTCAAAGGAAGCACATCTGTTTCATTGAGCAGCAGTTGCTGTGTTTTCAACCAAGAATATAACAGTTAGTTTTTCTTAAACAAGTTAAAGTAAATTCATGATCTAAAACCATGGATGTTCTGACCCTTTGTTTTCACACAGTCTTTTAGAGTGTTGCAATATAATGCTGGTGATGGTTTTTTGTGTTTGTTTGTTTAAGAACTCGCAAACGTTTAATGCTTTTGTTTTGCAGACTTGGTAGAATTGTTGATTTTGTAAATTCATTACATTTTCTTTAAACATTACAAGAAGGATAAATATGTTAAAAAATCAATTGAAGCGCAGGCGGCATGGGATAGTCCGCAGGCGCCACCACCCTCGCCGGCTGAACGACAACTACATGCCCTTCACTCTCCCCTTCTGCCCCTGCAATGCTTGTCAGGGCTGTAAAAAAAACCTTAATGCAGATTAGATACACGTCAGAACCAACCGTCTCCCGGTTTGCATTAAACAGTTCAGGCTTCCACGGCGTGCATCCATTTCTGAAAATACATACCATCCGCTTATAACATGTTCATTTACAAAAGAAACAAACAGTTCAATCAAGTTTTTACTACTTATTTTACGTTATTCTTGTTATTTTTTCGGTTTATACTTCTTTCTCACAAAAAGCAGAGTATTTGATTGGGAGTGCGGCCCGTCGTCACGGTAACACAACAAATCGCTGCAGCACCAGAGGAAAGGGATATATGTGCTGTTCGCCATCATAGGTTCAGTAAAGCATCAGTTCAGAGAAAAAGTTCACCTCTTACTGCTTGTTTTTGTCCAGAAAATGAAGCAAAAAGTTTGTTTTGAAGAAGCCTGCGCAGTGATATAGAACATTTGGGCTTTGTGACCGGAACTACTTTTTCAGATGCGCATCAACACCCAGCAACCAATCAGAATTAAGTATTCACCTGGACCATTTAAAGTACAGAAACACAATGTTTCTTATGTCTGTATATCAGCATCTTTGTTTTCTTGGAGTAACACTGCAGACATTAAAGTCTTTAGAGTTCTGCTTATCTTAATTTTGATGTATTTTGTGCACACAAATTACATTTCTGTGATATCTGAGCTAACAATTGATCGTGAATTAATCATGATTAATTAATTCAAAGTGTGATTAATCTGATTATTTTTTTAACTGATTGACAGCACTACTTATAAACCATAGTAACATTATTACTTTCTGGTTGCCGGGGGTGGGAGAGGCGGCACAGGTACGTCATGTTGAGAAGAATTGGCAATAATACATTTTGGGATTTCCTTAGCAACTGAGTTTTTTTGTTAGCCACGCCCACATGCATGATATGTTCATCTTATGATGAGCCAGGGATTCATCTTTTTAATTTTCACAATATTCCAGGTAAAAATGTGCGAGGACTTAGGAGGCGATAGATTGAAATCCCTGAGAGGAGTTTTAATTTGTTGAGATGGTCCATCTTTTGAAAATTCAAGCTGGCGACCCCTTCCTGAGGTCAAGGCCAGCAAAACTTCAGTTGGGGTTGTAGACTTAACCTAGCGGCATGTGTGTGTCACATTTTGTGAAGATCGCTTGAACTAATGTGTTATATTGTGTAAAAATATAAAAATCATCAAATTCCATCCTTTGGCACAAAATGGTGGTAAAGCCATAGGTTCTGTGGCCATCTCATAAGAATTTCAAAACTTCCATTGGATATCCCTGAGATGTGTGTTTTGGTTTTATTTATGGACATTGATTTTTTTTTTTTTTTTTTTGCCCCATAAGAGATTTTGGCCCCCTTTTTTTTCTCCTGCTATGATGTCATTATTTGTGTGTGTGTGTGTGTGTGTTGGGGGGGGTCAAAATTCATTTCTATTGGGTGCGTGCAAATTTTGGTTAGTTCTTGAGTATGTGGTGGGGGTCAATTTTCACTCAAAGACTCCATGAGAAAGAGGATTTGTGAAAACTATAATCTGGTCCTTGCAGTCCAGGACCACTGCGGGACAGAATAATTGTCTGAACTCCTGCTGTTCTGACTTAGTTTACGGTGGTAGTGTGAGTTGAGAGGATTCTGGAGAATCCACTGATCTCACTACAGAATCCTCCTTCTACATGTACAGTTGAGAATGTGACCTCAGAATGCTACACCGTGTCACTAGACAGGTTTATGACCATGTCTGCTTATTGCTGATCTGTCACCATGTGTGGAGATGGTGGTTTAATATCAGCTCATCCATAATTTACATGCAGGAGGACGGTTCATGCCGTGAGGGAAACACAAATGCACCACTTTTGTTTTTTTTTTTGTTTTTTTTTGCTGTGAGAGAATGAAGCATTGATCATTGATCATGAAAGGAAGTCACAGCAACACAAACAGTGTTCATAGAATATACATAGAGATTCCTCATGAAGCACCAGTTTTTCCCTAATCTATCAAATGACTTCCTGAGGAATGACCTCAATTTGACCTCAAACACAGGAACTGGCTGACAGACAGGAACGCAGGCGTTTGAAATGGAATTCAATGACAGCTTGAATCTCTTGGAAGCATCTAGAAGCTCAATGTAAACAAACAGGCACAACAAGCAGCTTTTGATGGATTCAATACCTGCTGATGAATGATTCTAGGCGCTGGGAGGGTGGAGACCCCGGCGTGTCCAATCAGAAGACTCCAACCACCATATTGCTGACTCCTGACAGGAAGTTCCACAGCTTTGGATATGCTGCACGTGATTTCTACCACGATCTGGACCCGAGCGAGTCCAAACAATGGCTGTATCTGGAAAAATTTAAAATGAAGCTCCACACCACTCCGGTAAGGATCCACAATGTTCATGAGGTTCATACAAAAACGGTGCCCAGGTGACCGATGTCCGCCTTAAATGGGTCTGATGATGTATTCAAATGGTAAATGGTGTATAGCACTTTCTTGCTATGTTTTAAGTCCCAAAGTGCTTTAAAGTCACACACATGCACCCCTTCACACACACATTCACACCCCCATTTACACCTTCACTCCTTAACACCTTCACACATTTACACCTTCACACATTCACACAGACATTCACACCTCCACACATTTACACCTTCACACATTCACACAGACATTCACACCTTCACACATTCACACCTTCACACATTCACACAAACCTTCACACCTTAACACCTTCACACCTTCACACATTCACACCTTCACACATTCACACCTTCACACATTCACACAGACATTCACACCTCCACACATTCACACCTTCACACATTTACACCTTCACACATTCACACCTTCACACATTCACCCCTTCACACATTCACACCTTCGCACATTCACACAGACATTCACACCTCCACACATTTACACAGACATTCACACCTTCACACATTTACACCTTCACACATTCACACAGACATTAACACCTTAACACATTAACACCTTCACACATTTACACATTCACAAATTCACACCACACATTTACATATTCACACAGATATTCACACATTCACACACACATTTACACCTTCACACATTCACACAGACATTCACACATTCACACACACATTCACACACACACTAACACACACATTCACACCTTCACACATTCACACACACATTCACACCTTCACACATTCACACACACATTCACACGCTGATGGCCGCTCCGATGCTGAACACTGAAGCTGAGATCTTCCAGTCAAAGGTTGACCATCTTACCGCTGCACCACGGCCGCCACCAGTAGTTCTGACAATCATCTTCTGTTTGACAGATGTGGTATCAGTTCAGACCCTTCTCTTCTTCATCTCTAATGCTGCAGCAGTTCAGACCCTCCTCTTCCTCATCACTGATGCTGCAGAGGTTCAGACCCTCCT
>BSAI01000187.1:3294602-3460873 GCA_036245035.1 Adrianichthys oophorus | reverse complement strand
CTCTTCCTCATCACTGACGCTGTAGCAGCCTGCTGACTCGTGGTTTTTTCAGCTGTGGTAGTTGCTTGCATTGACAGCATCTTTTACCAGACCTGCAGTGTTTACACAGAAGGAACCCGGTCTCCTGCCGAGTGTTGGATGAGGACGCACATTTGCAGTCATGGATGGATGGATAAATATTCTGTTGATTTGGCAGCAAACTGGTTTTACTTTAATGTGCTTTAGACCACAAATGCTGCTATTGCACTCACTATTTTACCTTTCAGCACAAAAACAGATAAGAAATCATGAAAAATAATAAATACGATCTGTTTGAAAGATAATCTTTGAAAACATGTGGTAAAGAATAAATAAACTTTGTCTTGTAAACTTAATGTTGTTTTGGAAACCTCAGAGACTAACTGTGCCCACATGTTCAAAACAGTAGATTGAGTCATTTTTAACCGTCAAATGCATGTTTATGTTTATGTCTACGCCACAGTCATAGTGATCATGTTTTACTCAGGAGTCACTCATCATGCAGGTTCTGCCTTTAAACAAAAGCTTGCCCTGAATTATAGTGTCAGCTCTGCGAAAGTTCCCACCAAGCTAAATAATAATAACTCATACAACTCATGAGAAATCCCCAAGAACTTTAATCCCCTTATTTTTTTGCGTTTCTTTGTTTGAAACCTGCATTAACAACGTTTCTACTGTAACACAGTCAGTCATATATCTGACATTTCATCCATCCCTCCATCCGTTCGTCCATCCATCCATCTTCCAAACCCGCTTAATCCCTTTTGGGGTTCACGGGGTCGCTGGAGCCTGTCCTAGTCACTGTTAGATGGTGGGGTTCAGCCTGGATGTCTTGTCGGTTCATCACAGAGATCTTTGACATTTTAGTGCAGCTACTGTCTGAACTAAAATCCCTTTGATCTTAGAAACCAGGTTGGAGATTGTAGCTCAGGTTTGATCTGTGACTTCCTTTAGTTATCTGGATGCGGTTCTGATGGTTAGTCCTTTCACTGTCATGCTGGAGTCTAACCTCAGTGTTTCTGCAGAACCTCAGCATCAACACCGACCTTCACGCGGCTAATGGGAAACGGGTGAAAGCTCTGGACATCTTTGCTTACGCCCTGGCTTTCTTTAAGGAACAAGCCTTGAAGGTGAAGTGCATCAGACTCTGCTGTAATCTTTCAAAAACCTCAGCTGTGAGTGTTTGAATCTTTGAATGTTTCCTTTTGCAGGAGCTGAGCGATCAGACAGGCTGTGACTTCGACAACAACGATGTGAGGTGGGTGATCACCGTTCCTGCCATCTGGAAAATGCCTGCAAAGCAGTTCATGAGAGAAGCAGCTTACAAGGTGGGTGGAAAAGAGTCAGAGCTGGAGTTTGCTTCACCTTCCAGACTGTCTGTGATCAGTCTGGGGAGGAAGATGCGCTGTGGTCTGGGAGAGTTGAGGAAATTAATTGTGTGACAACACCCACTGCTGCAGCATTACTCAGTAATCGTGAGCACCACGCACACAGTCATCTGCAGACTGCTGCAGAGGACAGAGGGAGGGGTCACACAGCCATCACTGCAGACACAATGAAGAGGAGCTCCCCTCTGTGCCATTAGGCATCAAACATTTCTATCAATATGCTGTCTTTTTATGTGTCTTACCTAAATGCACCTATGGTGACATCCATGAATACAGAAAATAAAGGAAATGAACATGCACCAGGTTCATGACTTCCCCTGAAAACTGCTTTGAATCTGCAGCTGAGCTTCAACATGGAAGATCAAGGTTTGATCGTCGCGCTGTCTCTACCCAGCTGAGCTCATCTTTAGGGGAAAAGTCCATCTCTAAAACGTTTTTTTTGTTTTGTTTCAGCAATATATGAAGTTAATAAACATTCTTTCAGGTAAAACAACAGAAATGAATTTGAGAAGAAATTATTACATTTCAGAGAAAAAGAAACAAGTCTTTTTGTTCTAGTTAACCTTGAAATTTAAACACATTTTCTTCTGGATATTCACCAAACTTTGCAAATCTACATGAAAGGATGGATAAGTTTCAGTTAAGCAGGTTATAACCAGATTATATAGGATTTATGATTAAATGAGTCTAACTTCTGGGTCAGATTGTTGTTAAATGCAACAGCATGCATAACTGGATGATGCTTTTATGTTGTTATTCACATTCTTTTTTTTAAGTTTTAATTTTAGTCTGTGACAATTGGCAGCATTCTACCCATTTTACTGCTTCGAACACCTTTCTTCCATGTGATTCAGTTTAACTAATACTTATTCAAAGAGTGCCGGTGCCGTTTATTTTCAGGCACAGTGGGACAGTGATCCTGATTTACAACAATTTGAATGAAGAAATACTCAGAAATGTAATCTTTAGCATCAGACAAATGCTACAACAATATGTTCAAAACACCAAAAACATGATTTTCATCTTTAAACTCCAACTATGTTTAGGAGAAAGTGTAAGCTTCTTGCTGCAGATGCTTTCCACACCTTCAGATTCTCCAGCAGCGATGTGATTAGTTTGTCTAACATGAGAGTGGGAGGGCGTGATTAGAAAGCAGAGTCATGGCTCCTTCAAAAACGCTGCTCCACAGTGACAGGTTTCCTCTGACATTTAAAGTCTGTAGGCATTTGCAGCTCACCAGCAGGAGTCAAGGAGTCCAGGGGGAGCGCTGCAGACATGTTTGATGTAGAGCATGCATGAAGACGGCTCTCGTGGTCACTGGGTGTGGCTGTCTGCAGCGACGCCAGAGAAAAGGCAGAGGAGAGAGGAATTATGGGAGGATTCCAAGCCCTTCTCTGAATTCTTTATACAAACACTAAAGCAGATAAATAGCTCTCCTGCCATAACTGCAATGTTTCTTTCTGTTTAGAGATTTTATGGTAAAGCTGTAAACGTTCCATTTGAAAGGAATTCCTGCAGATTTGTCAACTACTATATTTAGAACATGGATGGGAATGAAAGCTTTGGCATCTTCATAAAGATACCGTCAAAAAACTTTTTTTTTTTTTACCTTGGACTAATTAGCATTGGTTAACTATGACATTATTGTGAAAGTTAACACACTCCTGTGAAACATGTTCTTTTCATTTGAGGACTTTCCTCAGTGAGCTGAAATCATTTCATCATGTCATCTAATCCTGAGAAAGAAAGCTGTTGCTGGATCTGTTTTTTCTTTACTTCTGTTTCCTCTCAGTGATGTCATCTTTTCTGTTATCACTGAAGAAAGGCCAAGCAAAAAAGAGGGAGAGTTTGATGCAGAAAGGATGTGGAAAAGCAGAGAGCAGGCAGGGGAGACTGTACAGTGACTCAGCATCCAGCAAATGAGAGCATTTGTTTAGCTGTGCACAGGAGAAAGGAGGAGAAAGAATAGCACTCCTCCTGCTCTGATGAAGTCGTCCCTCGTTTCCAGAGACATTTTTTCAAAAATGACCTACATCCGGTCCAGTCCTCAGAGCTCGCTCATTCACAGACGAGATCAGCAGCTTGGAATCATTTCTGATTCCTTTCAGTTGAGGACTAGACCAACAGTAGCTGTAGCTGATCTTTTTGCACAGCGTCTGCATCCTTCCAGCAATGCAACAGAACTCTCTTCTGTTTCTCTCAGCAGTTTTTGATAAAGCTTATGAACCTACAGCCAAAAGTTTAACTCTGCTTGCATATCTTCATCCATCCATTCATTGTCAGACTTTGCTCATTCTTTTTTTGGGTAATGGGGTTGCTGGAGCCTTTCCACTGTTGGGTGAAGGTGGGGTGCATCCTGCAGGACTACACACTCACACACACCTAGGGGACACCTATGCCTCGTTTCCACTGAGAGCTACGGTCCGGCCCGGTCCAGTGTGGTATTTTGAGCATTTTCACTATGAAATGGACTCATTATGTAGGACTGAACCGGGTAGGGCGGAGCTACTGTGGGTTGGCAGAAAGTCATTACGACAAAAGAAAGCGCCAAGAAAACGGCTGTGTTCCTCTTTGCCGTCTTCTCTCAAACAACAATAAATGCTTTGTATAAATGAAGTACCAAAAGTCAAAAGTAAACTGCTGGAAGACCTCCATTGTTGTTGTTAGCTTCATCTGCATGCGCCGTGGGGTCCAACTTTGAGTAGAAACGCTCACTTGAATTGCCTTGTCCATAAACCACACCGCTCAGTGCAGACAAGGCTCTAGAGTCACCGGTCTGTAATAGACACTGGTCACCAATACATGCCGTTTCAGCTGCCAGATTTTTGTGTTGTGTGCTGGGGCTACTATCAGAAGTTATAAGAGATTATGAGTGCAGGTCCTGTGACTCAACTTCAAGACAACACCACCTTGATAAATGAGAACCTGTTGTTTCTGTTCTGTTGTGTTGGTGAAAAACATCTCTAAAGTTCTCGTGTTCGTATAAAGAAGCAAAGTTCTCTTTTTAATTTCGTGTGTGTATTCTTTCTTAATTCAGTCTGGCCTGGTATCCCGGGAAACTCCAGAGCAGCTCATCATCGCCTTGGAGCCAGAGGCAGCGTCAATCTACTGTCGCAAGCTCCGCCTCCACCAGATGGTAGACCTGGGCACGTTGACCACCCAAAACGGCTTCAACCCCAACGACAATGTGGGGAGTGGAGTGAGCCAAGGTACGAGCTGTCAGAACATACTCTGCACATGTCCTGATCTGAAACTCCACACTGAAAGCAAAGGAGATCAATTTTTTCTCTTAAAAATTCTAAATATTTGGAATTGTTAAAAAAAAAAATCCTCCAGTCACTGCCAGCTCTGAAATGACGTACAAACATGTCAGAACTTACAATGTCTAGAATATTGTCTTTCACTTTGCATATGACAGATCGATTCAGTCACCGCTCACTAAAATAGAACCGGCGCATCAGTAATGCTTTCTCACAAACTGCTGCTGAGCCTGAAACATTCAAAGAGGTTTCCTGACTGTAAACCAACACTTACTGACTGTCAGGCACAAGGGCAGTAGGGTCATTATATGGGCTTTACAGGCACAGATCCCCATGAGCTGGAGGCTGTTTATTTTTTTTCCTGCATTCTATAAGAAAATGGGTATGACAACTGAAATTTGGCGGAGCCCGGGTCATGAAGGGTTTACAGCTTTGAAACATTTATAATCCTGTACTTTGCAAATGTCACACATTGCAGGTTATATTTCATTAAAATGTTTTGCCATAAACGAAGGAACACTGAATATCCATTCGATTCAAATATCCCACCCGCTTTGTGGTATAGAACCTTTGGACATGACATCAGTCTGACTGAACTGCTGCGCTGAGAGTGTAAATGAACTTTTAGAAACCAGTAGAATTGTTGAAAGAATTCCTTCACTAACGTGTGACGAATAGTTGAAAGTCAATTCAAGAAGGATTGATTTGGTATATTGCTGCTCAAAGTGGTTCAATATTCTATTACATTGATCTCAAATGCCTTCCCTTTGGATTGCAACATTTGATAAGCATCCTTTTCTACAACTTTATGATCAAAACGTTTGCATGTCATCCCTTTTATTTTCTCAAGTACATAGAGGAGGTCTCGGCTCACAGTGTTTTTCTTCTTGAATGTCTTTTCTCTCTGCAGCGTCTCCAGGTAAAGATGTTTTCTTTTCTACTCTGACACAAACTGCATGAATATTCTGAGCCACTCTGGCTTTTTATTTCTTTCAAACACTTTTTACACACACTGAGCGCGCTGTGTCTCCCTCAGAAGAACTCTTTGTGTTGCTGTGTGTGGAAAGGTGTGCACAGTTGTATGAACATTTGAGCTCATGTGTATTTTTTTTATTCCTCATTAAATCTACAGCTTATGGATGTGTTTAAACTCTGACCAAACTGTATTTCACAAGCTTGTTACGGAGTGCTTTTAGCTGACTGATAGAAGTCAGAGACTTAAAGCAAAGCGTGGGAAACAGAACTAAGAGAGGCAGAGGCTTAATAAGAACATGATTCCAGCATAAAGATCAACTATATGTCATTTAGAGGCAAATCGATTCTTTTATTTCATCTGTAATCTTATCACCTTATTTGAGTTGGATTGAAGTGAAGCAATAAGCTCTGCAGCTGTGTTTTGCAGTGGAGCCTGGGTTTTAGTTGAAAGATGTTTTTATCAATCTTTACATCCATTCAGGTGTGATCTGAGTCATCTGGATGATTGTAGTTAGTTTGGATAAATGATTTTGATTACAGATTCACAGTTTGGTGAGTTTTGGTCCTTTAAGTCCAAATGATTTTAACTCCAACCTTTTTCAGACCATGGACTGATTTAACATCAGACAATAGTTTGACAAACTGGTCTGAGGCTGAATTTGGCGTCTGATTTTTATTTTTTTTAAATGTAGCTTCCAGTTTTACTTAACTTTTAAGGGTAAAGTTTATATCTATCCTCTGTAAAATATTTGCAACTGCTTCAAACTTTATTCATACTTTAGATTTCATTTAGGAGCCAATGAATGGGATTGAGATTTTCTCTACACCCATACCTGTCAAAGTGGAAGCTACAAAATCAGACGCCAACTTCAGCCTCATCCGACTTTTAAGGTACAGCGGAGCACATAAATTAAAAAGAAAAACTGTCACTTAAACTGGTAATATTATATATATTATATACAATATTATATATAATACTAAATATTATAATAAAAGGTGAATCCACCATTTGAGCAGCTTTATTAGCAGCGGTTGACAGTCGATTGCTGAATATTCTGTTTTTCTATTCTGAATATTCATTATTATTTTTATTATATTCTGTAGGAACAACTGTAACAATAAATCTATATTTGGAGTAAAGACTCCAGTTTTTTGTCTGTTAAATGTTGACTTCTTTTATTTTGAAATCGAAAGGCTCTAATTTCCAAATACATTTGTTTTTCATTTGGAAAGTAATGGATGCATCTTTGACACGAGACCGAACAACTTATGCTTCAAGAATGAGTTGGATGTGGAGGGGAGAATCCAGTAGTTTTTCAAAATAAAACTTCCCTCAGAATCAGATTATAAATAAAAGAGAAGAAAATGTTGGCTGTCTTTTTTTCTATGCGCCCATGTACCAACAGCCCGGGGTTGGGGAGGACTGCCTTTGGTTGTCTATAAGTTAAATACACACTGTGCAAACTCCAGCCTGGACCAAAATATCAGAGCTACTTTGATTCATTGTTAATGTGAAAAGTGAAAATATTATGAGCATAAAACAAGTTACATAATTCAATCTAATGTGGAGATTTAATACTTTCTATACTTAATGATGAAAGATCAATCGTATTAAATATGTTTACCAATAAAACCCTCAGATCCTTTCATTTGAAAGCGGTTCTTTAAGGTGTAACATCTGGCTGAGGCATTGCTAACTGCTGACCTCTCATGCGTTCTGCACAGGCTTTCCTGTTGTGTGCAGGAAGAAATCCCCATCCGAGCCTTCCTGTTGAAGTGGGACTCCTCTGTTTAGTTCCCTCCATGTTGTGCAGCCCAGAATAATCTGCTGGTTATCACTAAAGTGGGAATTTGCTTCCATTTCCTAAAAATAAAATGCATTCATGTCAGCTTAACCTCTGCTGAAGAAGACCTTCACGGACTTTACTTAAATAGAACAAAGGGTGGTGACAAGCAGATAATGAGAAGATGAAAGACAGGGGCCAAAGACAAACAGACTCAGGCTGTTCAAGTAGTGTCTAGCATCAGGTTACATAAATGATTGGTTACATCAAATGCTATTTAGTGTAAAAAATGTAATGAAATTGTTATAAAACCTCTCAATTTCTAGTTCAGCAAGAGCCGTGGAACCTATTTTTGTGTTGCTAAAATTCCACTGTTAAAAAAACAAATCATTTCTCCAAAAATCACACCTGGAAAAAATATAGTCCTCAATTTAGTTTGCGTAAGTCCATGAGAAACAAAAATAAAAGGTTCCCATAAAAGGCCAGTGCATGAAATCCCAGTGGAATCAGAATGGAATTTGCAGACCCGATGCATGACCCTGTTGCTGTCCTCTTGGGAATGTCACACAGGGGTTGTAGAAAGTCGGCTTTTTTCTATTATCAGTTGCAGTTCGGTTTCCTCCTAAGGTGTCTCACATATTCTCCTTTCAATACAAAATAAACTATTGATGAATCCAAACTCCTGTATAACCACACATCTAAATTGGTTTCATGCAAAACAATATGTGTGCTTAGATTTTTTAGTAACACTGAAGTGAGTCACAGTGAATCATACAAAGATACTGAGAACCCCTGTCGATTGTTTTTAACCATTTTGTGACTCACAATCTAATCTTTCCAACTGCTTGAGAACGGTGTTTCTTTACAGCATGCTAACATAAACAGGTAGGAATCACAAAAGTATTATTTGCAGATCAGTCAAATATTATGATGTTACAGTTTGTCAGCTTGATCACATTTTAAATGTTCAGAGAAGAAAAAAAACTCCAACATTCATCCTTCATTTCATGACATATTTCATCGTGTTCACATCAATAGTTCATAACATTTTTTGGGATTTTATTTATGATATTATATAAAGATAGTCAAGAATGTTTAGACACAGAGCTTCTGGTTAATGAATATTGCTCCAGGCTTTTTTTTTCTCAGCCCCTTTTCCGATATGAAAGATTTGTTATTCCTGCAATTATTTTCTCCTCCGTAATCAGTTTTCAAATGGTTGCCACTTTTGTGCATGAAAAGGGATGCCATCCATAAGTCACTATCAAATCTGAGTCCCTGATTGGTCAAATTTCACCTAGCTCAACTTTCATCACATGTTCAGTGGCTGCGTGTTTTGTACGAAAGGCCCAAAAACAGACTTAAATCTATAGCTTTGAATGTGAAATCCCAAAGTATGTGTAAACACGCATTTACACCGAGTTTTCTATGAAAGGAGTTGCTTAAACGTCTGTTCCCTTGGCCGGTGTGAATATAAAGCATCAGTTGTCCCTCATGAGATAATGTCTCATGGACAGAAAGAAGGTTCGAAAAATCACATGTAAAACAGTATGAATCTTCACGTTGGACGAAAGTAGAGCTCCACAGACAAATAATTGATGATCCTTTGGTCTGGAAATGAGATGATTCATGGGGGAAGTCATTTCTTGGAATTCCCCCCTTGAGAGGAAAAGATTTAATGGAAAGCCAGGCAATGTTTGTGCCCGTCAAAAGGGGGCAGCAACTCCTCAGTCCTAATGAGAGCTGCTTGAACATTGCTCTGAAACTTTTTGACTCCTAATGTGATGTTGGGCAAAGAAGCAACGTCCACTTGATCTGAGAGTAAAAGAGTCGACTGGTCTCCAAAGGACACTTTCAAATAAGTAAGGCTGGTGGCAGATAACTGGTGGAAATTGTTTACAAATGCTGCCCAAGGCAACTGCTGAACCCAGGACTCAAGATTGTGCATCTCAACATAGCTTCCAACTCCATAGTAGTCCTCTTTGCCTGCATTAGACTGGAGGCAAAGCCAACTGAACAAAGCCAACAGTCCGCCCCCTGCAGGTGGCTTTGGCAGCAGTTTTAGCCCAGTAACTGCCAGTGTGTTCTGACGTGTTAAATGCTCTCCTCCTCTGGTGAACTCCTGGTGGTACAGCTGAGTACACAAAACACTGGAGATCTCTGCCCTGCCGCAGAGACATGCAGCGGCGTGACGGAAGCCTGATGTTGTGAATCCTCAATGAAGGCTACCAGCTTCATAATTCGTGATGTAATCTGGGCTGATGCTGTTAGGAGCTTGATGGAGGTTGATGGTATGACTCCTGTAAGGGTCCATGGACCCTTAGGTTCAGTGTGGGGTCTGCCATCGCTCTCACACTGAAGCCTCTCAATTCTGTCAGATCTGGTGAGGGAGTCCATCCTCTCAAGGCTGGGCTGGATATAGCCATTGTGGTGGCTGAGCTGAAGGGTGGTATGGTGCTGCCCTCTTCGTCCCCTTTGGTGCCATAGCGCTCCAGTGTGAGAATCACGTGCTCAATGGTCTAGAGCTCTATACAGGAAGCAACACTGATCAGCAGCACCCCCCCTAGTTGCCAAGACTGCGTCCCCCCGCCTACTTGGTCTTCCTGACCTCCCCAAGGTGCTCCACCACGACACGGGCCCATTGTTCGATGTGCTGAGGTGGTGCCAGTTGCTGTGGCTGTACCGATGGCGGGGGTCCCTACATTTCTGATGTTGATGCAGGGGCTTGTGGCTGAGAAGGCAGCGCTTTAATCTCATCTATACTTTTGTCAGTGTCTTCAAGTGGGTTCATGTGGTGAATCACACGTTTCTGCCACGCAGCTCTGTCAGCCCTCACTCGATCTGGGTCATCATTGAACTGTTTGGCCCTTCAGCGGGGTTACTGATTTATCCTCCCAGAATTTCAGAATGTTTGGAAAATGTTTGTCCATTTATTCAAAGCTTTCATTTGAGTTTGTTAATTATCATACCAAATAATAGTTCATAGAAAGTGTGCAGATGCCAATGCATCCATCGTCTGTCACTCCTTGCCCAGTAAAACAGTTGTTAAGTTTTCAATATCAGAATTCCCTCTTTTCTTTTTATAGGAAAGAAAGAACTGAGAAAAGTCAGAAATGACCACTAGCAAGAATTTTGTTGAAACTTTTTTTCCATTGTTCCATTACCATGAATAATGGTTGGTTCTTGGGAAAGTCAAACCCTGAATGCATATCTGGGCTTAATACCAAACAGTTTAAGCTGACGAACTGGAGGGTTACGGCCAAAGTCACTGGTCCTAAATACAGATGAGTGCAGTGAATTGATTGGTTGCAAGAATGTTGGGGTCCCCGCCCATTCAAAGCTCATTTGTGGAACAGAAAGAGAACCAGTAGAACAGAGCAGAAAAAAAGGACAGACAGAAGAGGACAACAATAGAAGAGAACTGCCAACTCATTACACAGTTTGAGTGTGTTTGAAGTCACACCATAGACCAGGGATAGGCAACTCCAGGCCTCGAGGGACGCAGTGTCTGCATGATTTCCAGATATCCAAGCCCTACTCATGACCTGCTGTGTCCAGCACATTAGAACATGCCGGAGCATGGTATGGTATGTTGGAAAACACGCAGGAATGCGGCCCTCGACGCCTGGAGTTGCCTGTCCCTGACCAACTGTCCAGCGTGTACCGCCCCTTCGCCATGAAGCATCCTCCATGACCCTACACAGGAAATAGCAGTAATAGAGGGTGGAGGGGTGGATGGAGCTGACACTCCATGTGCAAAGATGGACTTTTTGATATTTCTGTAAAAAAAAAAGATAAAACTTTTGTACAAGTTTTTATTGTTTAAAAGAACTTTCAAAGTTCTATATTTGTCCTGTTTGCATAAAAAACAATCTTATGTTTTCCCAAAGTACAGAATTCTTTGTAGCACTTGTGTGCATGACCTGAACAGCAAGAAGGGCTCTTCTGCTCTTTTGATTCATCTTTTTGCTGAAAATGTGCACCAGTGATTTGTTGACTGTGCAGGGCGTTCTCACGGTGTGGATGTGTGTTTACCCCAGCCTGCTGCTTGCCTCCCACACCTCTGTACATGAACTGCACAGCTTCACTCAGCAGAGCTTCACGCCATCATCGCACTCACCACGACCTTCTCTCTCTGTTAACAACCAGCTAAGGAGCATGTTCGCCGCAACCGACAGAGCCGCACCTTTTTGGTGGAAAATGTCATAGGAGAGCTTTGGTCGGAGCTGGAAGAAGGTAGAGTGCTTTTCCTCTTGAACTCTGTTTGATTCCCTTTGCCTCTGTCTGCAGGGTACCTGCTTCCCTCATGTCTTATGCTGGCACACATGGACAGCATGATTGGTTTTGAAAAACAAAGATCACATCATGGCAAAGTCTTCAGGGATCATCAACAAAAGCTGACTATCATTTTTAGGAAAAATATTTAGAGCAGATTAACATACCGGCACCTCTGTGGGCAGCACACACTGTAAAAACAGGCCCCTTAGAAATACGTCATACATTCTTACTCCATTGTCAAATTTTCTTTAAATAAGCAAAGAGCTGCCAGTGGGGGAAGAAAAATACCAAGAAGTCTTATTTTAAGAAAGGAGTTAGAGTCACTAAGACATGTTTTCTCAAATTACAGGAAAAAAGACAATTTTCAAGTTTCTTTTGCTTTTTAAGATTCAGTTTTTGCAGTGTAGCATCTCCCTGACAAGCTTCCTGCACATAAATAACACATGATTATCTAGAAATATACTTTAGGCTTGTAAATCTAAGGTAGTCTGTTTAATACAACCACCATCAGAAGATTTACATTTGATTTCAAGTTGTTTTCTTTTTTGTGTTGCAACAACCTGTTTCTGCCTGAAACGGCGGCATGGTTTTGCACAGAATTCTATCACTATTATTGAGAGGATAAAACAACATTGTCACAGTGACGAAAAAAAACTTGCCTCATACCATAAACTTTTATTATCTTCAGATGAAGCTGTCAGTCAGCTGTCAGTAACCTGCCAATATAGAAACAAAAAGAGGTTTGTCACTTTAAGGCCATGCACCAAGAAGAAACTTTTATTTCCTTTTTTAGTTTAAAGGGTTACGTTTCTTTTTAGAAAGAGACAAAAAGAAATAATGCGCTCCCGTTGACCGATTATCTGGATTCTTATAGCTTGCTGGTTAAACAGAACAGCTTTCTTTGGCTCACATTCACTCCCAGCATTCAGGTGCCAGCCGCCCTCAGCTTCAGATCCACCGAACATGGCCTGAACCGGCTTCTTTCGGGGGTTTGGGTCACCCCAGCTCTCATAAGCTGATGGTCATGTGACCGTTTGCCTTACATAACCCTTCTCAGTGCCACAACTCAGTCAGATTAGGTCCAGATGTGTCAGCGCTGATGCTCAGTGCTGCTCATGTCACCCAAAAGCTGGTAGAAATGTACCTCCTTCATTTCAACAAGTTTTACCAAAATTACAAAATATTGATTTGATCTAAATTCCTAGTGGATGTTGATATAGTTTAGATAATATCTATCCATCCATTTTCTAAATCCTATCGGTCCCTTTCGGGGTCACTGGGCTGCTGGGGCCTAACCCGACCACTTGTAGGCCAAGGCAGGGTACACCCTGGACTGGTCGCCAGTCTGTTGCAGAGCCCATTAGATAATAAAGATTTCTATTTCAAATCCAACTCAGCAGCCCTGAATAACTTCCTGTTCCCCTCTTTCTCTTTTGTCTTCTCCTGTAGATACAGGCCATCAGGGATCTCATTTATCTCTTTTATAAGATCCCTGCTGTCTAATGTCAGACAGGAAATAACAAGGCTGGCTAACAGGATGCTCTCAGACCACATGCATATGCAGACGCTTCGTACCTCAGCTTACTGCACACACAGGGCAGTGTTGTTTATGTTTGCTGTTTGCAGGTGACCGTTATGTGGTTGTGGACTGTGGTGGAGGAACGGTGGACCTGACGGTTCATCAGATCCGACTTCCAGAAGGACATCTAAAAGAGCTCTACAAAGCCTCGGGTAATGGGCTGTGAGGCATAATTCTCTTAGCAGAAAAAGCTTTGAGTCATTTGACTCTCATTATCAACACATCTTTTCCCAGGAGGACCCTACGGCTCCATTGGCATTGATTATGAGTTTGAAAAGTTGCTGTGTAGGATCTTTGGCCAGGATTTTATCGATCAGTTCAAGATAAAGAGGCCGGCTGCCTGGGTGGACCTGATGATTGCTTTTGAGTCCAGGAAGAGAGCAGCGGCTCCCGACAGAACCAACCCCCTGAACATCAACCTGCCCTTCTCCTTCATCGACTACTACAAGAAGTTTAGGGGTCACAGTGTGGAGCACGCTTTGCGCAAAAGCAAGTAAGTTCATATCGAAAGCTGCACAAAGAATACGAAGAATACAAAAGAATAAGTGATGATTACAGCAATGAACAATGAAAAGAAAAATGAATTGACAACTTAAATGTAAAGAAGTTAAACTTCTTATCTGACTGTCTTCATTGCTAAAAAAAGTTACCGAGAACAGACTCGGTGCCCCCTGGGATATGTGGCAGTGAGACGTAACCAGCAGGGTGAGGGTTAGAGTGGTCATGGCCTCATTGTGTCAGGAAGGAACTCCATACCAAATCTATCCATCTATCTTTTTAAGTCCCCTTCAGGGTCAGGGGGTCTTGGCCGCCTGCTGTGGGGCAAATCCAGGGTACATCTGAACAGGTCGCCGGTGTGCAGGGCCGCACACTCACGTGCACACCTAGGGGAAATTTAGAGCCACCAATGAAGCATGTGGAAACCCACTCCTGCACGAGGACAACATGCAAACTCCACACAGAAAGGACCCAGCCAAGAACAGGGCCTCCTTCCTGTGAGGCGAGTGCTAACTGCTCCGCCACTGTATCGCCCACATTTCAAATCATTAGACAAATACCATCTCTAAGACCGCTTCTTATGCAGAGCAAAAAGCCAGAGGAGTTTAAAATTGACAAGTGAACAATTTCAAAAAGAGCCACTTTCTGATAACTTTTCCAGGAGTAGATGTTTCTTCTAAATGTAGCTAAAGATGCTCATTCCACGTTTTCATTTTTCTGATAAGGCCCAATCAATCAAAGAGTGATCCAGCAACTTTGTGCCTGACTTCATTTACAATTATTAAATCAAAAATGTTCTTCAGTGTTAATTAGTGACACAGCATGACAGGTTAATGGAAGGTTCACTTTTACATTTTCGAACAAAACCTCTTTTGTTTATGTTGAGTGTTAAGTAAAGTTGTTTTTAAAATTATTTGTCAATATTTTGTTATTTTTGTTGTTTACTGCCTGCAGTTAAAGCCCTGTGAAATAATCATTACAAATGCAAATGTTTGGGTTTATTATCCAACACTATCATGTTGAGGACAGCTTGAGCAGGTCAGATTTGGTGGATTTCTACACTATTTCTGCTCAGTTGCTTAACAATGTCATGGACCATGTTGGGTTGGAATGATTCGTACTTGGAAATCATAATCGGCTTGCACACTGATACCAAAGCTCGCATGTCCCACTGGGCGACTGCCCTGGGGAAGACCCAGGAATCGCTGGAGAGACTACGTCTCTCAGCTGGCGTGGGAACGCCTTGGGGTCTCCCCAGAGGAGCTGGAAGAAGTGGCCGGGAAGAGGGAAGTCTGGGCATCTGCCCCGACCCGGCCGCAGATGGCTGGAACAGAAGGACTGTTTCTGAAACTTGTATTTGTTTTCCATTTCAAAAAAGAAAATTGCAGATGTGAAATCGATGATAATACAAAAACATCTGGATTTGTTCAAATGTAAGGGATCCTGAGCAAAGCCATGAAGTCAGTCATTTGCAGGTATTCAAATACATTTCCATTTCTTTTAGGCTTGTATCCTCAGTGCTGTGAGCTCAGTCTGTCCTGCTGTGGTCAGCTGACAACAGCTGGTATTGCTCCATCATGTGGCTGCTGCTGACCATGAATTACACACACGGGACCAGCAGACAAGTCCCATCTATTATTCAACAGATAGACATTAACACTATAACGACAATGAGACTTCAGAAATCAGACTGACTGCATCACAGCACTGTTTCCTCTGAAGGGAATCCGAGGGCAAAAGCATGTTAAAGCCAAACGTAACCCTTACTCGTGGTTACGTAATTAGCTCAACAAATGTCTCCACAAGGATGATCAATTCATCAAAAGACTCAAAACAATTTGTGATCAAGAGAATTTGAATTGAAACAGACAAGCTGAAGGCATCTGCAACAAATCTTTGGCTGCTGACACCTAAAATATGGAATTGAAATGTTTGAAAACTGCAGGAGCATCTGTGAAATCCTACAGAGCAAGAAAACATTTTAATGAAACTAATGTGTGCAAGTCACTCATTGTTACCAACAACTGCTGCTTCATTATTAAGCTAAACTTCATAGTTATTTGATCTCGACAATTAAACTGTTGACTTTTGTGTTTTCTATCTTCTTCTGTTTAGTTTTAACAAGTTTTGCTTGTTTTCTGTTAAATTCCGTTGGTGTGTAAAAAAGCCAGGTGGGTTTCTGTCACACACCATCACATCATTTTACTGTCTTTGTTTTGATTCATCCTGCTGTACAAGAATGTTCTTGGATGTACAGTTCACCTGTCATTGTGTCGCTGTTTTGCAGACTTTTTAGTTACTTTTTGTTTTTACAGTGCACTGAGTTATGCAACCTAATTGGCTGCAGAGCATCGTCCTTCAATCTTCTCTGTTCTGTTTCTCCTCTTCAGTTCCCCAAATCTTTATAAATCTTAAAATGCGAGCAAGCCTTTGTTTTCATTGAATAAGACTGGACTTCTCTGTATTTGAGGGTTTTTCCAAGAGGCTGAGGCAGCTTAGCTGCCACACCAACTGCTACAGGAGATCGTTCTTGCCCCCACTCCACTTCATCATCCTTGAGCCAAAGATAAGAGTTGCTTGGACCAGACAGATTTTTATTCCTCCAGTTTGTTTTGTCTGTAAACTGAGTGTGTACACTGTTGCTTCAGCAGTCAAATTTCCCAGGTGGAGATCTTATCTTTGTCTTTAAAAAGAAGAGAGAAAGTGTTTAAATGTTTGTGTCTGTCTGTGAAACGTGTATAAAGAAGAGCGAGAAGTTTTACAACCTTAAAACTTCTCGAAACATTGTAAAGCATAAAGAGGGCGACTTTGCAGATTGAACCTACTGCGAGTTATTTTTAGATTGTAACTTCAAACATAATGAGAAAGCACTGTTATCCAAAGCTAAGAAAAAGAAATGTTTCCACAGCAAAAAAAAAAAGGTAACTTTGATTATGCTCATAGAAAAAAACTGATCCAGGTTACGAGATCACATCCTGTCTTTTCAGCCAATGACCTACATTTGGAGAAAGCATTAAATTAAAGAGTAAGACTGCATTAGAGAAGCTCTTTAATGACAGCAAAATGCATTTTATATCTGCATGGATATTTTTCTGCAGTCATTTGTTCCGAAATGAAATTGCTGACATTTTTTTATATCATGTCTTCCTGTTTAGTGTGGACTTTGTGAAATGGTCTTCTCAGGGGATGCTGAGGATGAGTCCAGACGCTATGAACTCCCTCTTCAAACCCACCATAGACCACATCATTCAACACCTCAGTAAGCTCCTTTTATGACAGTTTTACTGCAAAAAGATGCAAAGACTTTCCCCTTCCCTCCAAAGTGAAGCCATTTAAATGGTGTCAGTGTCACAGGGTTCTCCATTTAAAAAATGACATAAATGCAAGTCAGATGCAGAAATCATGGCATTCAATGAAGTGGGTCTAACCAAAAACGAACTAAAACAGTTTGGACAACTTTAAAAAAAAAAAAAAAAGCTTTATTTGATGATTTAGATACTCGTATGTCGTAGAAATGTTTTTGTTTCTCAGAGATCAAAAACACATCTTACAGCTTGCATGATTCATGATTTCCTCTACCACAAAAATGGGTCACATTACTTGAGCTTGGATTGATCTGAATGGATTTTCAATGGCCCTCTCTCACCTCTCTCACACTGTAAAACATTTGTCTTTTGTGGCTTCACCTTCTAAAAGTAGTCACTGTCAAAAGAGTTGAAATCCTTTTGATTTTTGGGGATAACAGTGAGGATTAGTCTAGGAAGCAACACGCAGGAGCCTGAGGTTTGGAGCAGAATTTAAAATGAAAAAGAGATGCTAAAACAAACAGAGAAACAAATAGGGTAACAAAGCAGAGGAAGCTGAACTGAAGACTAAACAAATACAGTGAGGTAAATATGTATTTGAACACCCTGTGATTTTTGCAAGTTCTCCCGCTTATGAATCACGGAGGGGTCAAAGATGTTCGTCTGAGGTGCATGTCCACTGAGAGAGTTTCAGAGTAATCTGAAAAAATTCTGGAAATCACATCTTCATAAAGTATTTAAAAAAATCTTCAAAAAGATTTGTATTCAACTCCTGCACATAAGGATTTAAACACCTGAGAAAATCAATATAATTATTTGGTACAGTAGCCTTTGTCTGCCATTACACAGGTTTGCTGTAGTTTATCACCAGGTTTGCATACACTGCAGGAGGGATTTTGGTGCACTCCTCCACACAGATCTTCTCTAGATCAGTTTCTGGGCTATCGCTGAGAAACACAGAGTTTGATCTCCCTCCAAAGAATTTCTATTGGGTTATGGTCTGGAGACTGGCTAGGCCACTCCAGAACCTTGATATGTTTCTTACGGAGCCACTCCTTGGTTATCTTGGCTGTGTGCTTTGGGTCATTGTCATGTTGGAAGACCCAGACACGACCCATCTTCAATGCTCTAACAAAGGGAAGGAGGAAGTTCCCTAAAATCTCACAATACATGGCCCGGGTCATCCTCTCTTTAAAACAGTGCAGTCGTCCTGTCCATTGTACAGAAAAACACCCCATAACATGATGCTACCACCCCCATGCATCACTGTAGGGATGGTGTTCTTGGGATGGTACTCATCATTCTTCTTCCTCCAAACACAAGTGGAATTCAGGCCAAAAAGTTCTATTTTCCAAATGGTCATTGGCCAACTTAAGACGGGCCTGGACATGTGCTGGATTATCAGGGGAACCTTCCATATCATGCAGGATTTCAAACCATGATGTCTTAGTGTTTTAACAACAGTAACCTTGGAAACGGAGGTCCCAGCTCTTTTCAGATCATTGACCAGCTCCTCCCATGTAGTTCTGGGCTGAGTCCTCACCTCTTAGGATTATTGAGATCCCATGAGGTGAGGTCATGCATGGAGCCCCAGTCTGAGGGAGATTAACATTCATGTTTAGCTTCTTCCATTTTCTAATAATTGCTCCAACAGTAGATCTTTTTTCACTAAGATGCTTGGCAATTGCCCCTTGTGCTTTTCAACCTTTTGGAGGTCTACAATTTAGTTTCTGGTGTCTTTGGACAGCTCTTTGGTCTTGGCCATGTCAGTAGTTGGAGTCTTTCTGATTGTATGGGGTGGACAGGTGTCTTTAATGACCTCAAACAGGGGCTTCGAATTTAGGATAAGTGGAGTGTAGGTGGACTATTTAAAGATAGACTAACAGGTCTTTGAGGGTCAAAAATCTAGCTGATTGACAGATGTTCAAATACTTATTTGCAGCAGTAGCAGACAAATACATTATTTTAAAAATCATATAATACGATTTCCAGATTATTTTCAGATTATTTCTCACAGTGGAAATGTACCTCAGATGAAAACTCTGACCCCTCTATGATTTTTAAGTGGGAGAACTTTTCTGGGTGTTCAAATACATATTTGCCTCACTGTACACAGAGAAATACACAGAGAATGAGTGACTCTACTGAAGAAAACTGTGGATATTTATCAACTTGAACTGAGTGTGACTGTGAGTGAGGGAATAAGCAAAACCTGAAAACAGAACAGAGAACAAAGAAACTGAACTGAAAGGCTCAGTCCTCACAGTAACTGTAGTTTGTGAAAAGTCTTTAATTAACCTGTCAAAGCTTTGCAGACTCTTACATTTGAAATTAGTGAAGGATTAAAAAAGAGAAATAATGTGGTGTCATGCATGGTTATTCCTGTTTTTGTAGCAGAAAATACTCAGTGAGACCGGAGTTTACATTCATGATTATCCCACGCATCAGACCTGTTGCATAACAGCAACATTCATGAATGAGTTTAACAAAACTCCAAAAGCTCAAAAGCTGTCATCAGCTTGGTGTATTCATGAAACTTGTTAGAGTCCAAAAGTTGTCAGGGATTTTTTCAACATTTCTCAGTTTAGTTTCTTCAACTTACTAGGTTTGAGAAAAGAGAGAAGACTTTGTGAAGCTCAGTTGTGGAACTGAGATGTGACTGATTATAACTTGATTTTTGTGTGATGTGCATGTAAATCCCAAATGAAATTTTACTCAAAGTTCTCTTAATGTTTAAACCCATTCAGTGTGATTCCTGAACAAAGAATCTACTGTTTACTCTGCACTATTGGGGGCACCCAGAAGCCTAAAGTCACAGTAACATTTGTTTTGGCAGTTTGTTTTTTTTTACTAACAAGGTTTGGTGTTACCGATAATGTGAATACACTAACGTGGCTAACGCTTCAAACGTGTTGCGTTTTGCAAACAAATTCTAGAGTTACTGTGACTTCAAGTCTGCCTGACTCACAGACTGATCTCTGACTCTTGTCTCCCTTTATAGTTCGGTGCACCTTTCATATGATATAAGTTTAAAAAATAGACCATTCATTGATGGTGGGCCTTATTATTGAGTGCACCTTATTGTGCAGAAAACATAATTTGTCTGTCTCCAATGAGATGTTTACTGAAAAGGCTCCACAGATAGAGACCTGGGCTACAGTCTCTCTGGGTTGTGACAGCTCACAGACTAGAGAAAAAGCCATGAGAAAATGTGGAATCAACCAGAAGTTTTACTTGACATGATACTGAATTGGTCTTGCTTGACTTGTTCATTAAAACTTTTATAATTTTGGTAAAATGAAAATGGGTTTGAATTAAG
Source organism: Adrianichthys oophorus (assembly GCA_036245035.1). NCBI lineage: Eukaryota > Metazoa > Chordata > Actinopteri > Beloniformes > Adrianichthyidae > Adrianichthys > Adrianichthys oophorus. Next base: position 3,440,469 of record BSAI01000187.1, on the reverse strand, counting down.
GCCTTAGTCACATTTGGCCTTATGGGTGGATGCAGACTGAGATGAAAAATAGACAAACCTGTGCGGGACACGCAGGTGACCCACGTGAAATATCAAAACGTAGACTGTTTCGTAAACTAGTGGAGTAAAAATGTTTATGCACATTTTTTCGACGGCCATGCTGCGGACTCCAGGTCTTAGCAAACACTTAACACATAAGAATAAGCGTGACGTACGTGACACGCAAGTGTCTCAAACAGATTTGTCCTATTTTTTCAACCCTTCCAAATCCTGTGGACAGTGCAAGGAGCCATGGTGCATTTACCACACGCACCACAATGGTGCCGTCTGTTTTCATGACGTCCCTTAAGGTGGCCGCATGAGCCTCAAGGGTACATACAGCAACACACGCCTGTGCTCCCCTTAAGATGCAGCCCCTCCTGTGTGCAGCCCTCCACGGACAACCCAAAAACCAGCAGTTCCCATACGGGGGCATGTGACTAAAGCTTAATGTCACTGCAACCCTAAGCAAACTGCACTGGGAATGTCAGGAGTGTTGAAGATTTTCTTCAATATTGTTATTACTTAAAGTATCCACGAAGTTGATGATAGGAGTGGATGTCCCACCTTTCTGTTTGTCAATAATTGTGTCTTTGTCCCCTCATAGCTGAGCTCTTCGAGAAAGCGGAGGTGTGCGACATTAAGTTCCTCTTCCTGGTTGGAGGGTTTGCTGAGTCGCCCTTGCTGCAGCAGGCTGTGCAGAACATGCTCCAGGGTCGCTGCAGAATCATCATCCCTCATGACGTCGGCCTTACCATCCTCAAAGGCGCTGTGCTGTTCGGCCTTGACCCCAGCGTCATCAAAGTCCGCCGCTCCCCACTAACCTATGGGGTCGGCGTCCTCAATCGCTTCGTGGAGGGTAAGCACCCACCAGAGAAACTTCTGGTGAAGGATGGGACACGCTGGTGTACCGACGTCTTCGACACCTTCATCGCTGCTGACCAGTCTGTGGCGTTGGGTGAGATGGTCAAACGGAGCTATACGCCAGCAAAGCCTTCGCAGCAGGTCATCGTCATCCATGTCTACTGCTCCGAAAAGGAGAGCGTGAGCTTCATCAGCGAGCCTGAGGTCAGAAAGTGCGGGACTCTGCGCTTGGATGTTAGCGGAACAGAGAGCACAGCACAGCGCCGCGAGATCCAGACACTCATGCAGTTTGGTGACACTGAGATTCGGGCCATGGCGGTGGATGTTTCCACTGGGCGCACGGTCAAAGCTGGCATTGACTTCCTGAGCCACTAAATGCGCCTTCAGAAAGTTTCTGTTCCAGAGGTCCTGGAAGCAGCGGGAGGGAAATCATGCAGCTTACACTCAAACACACAGGAACTGGCGATCATTTCTGGAATGTTGGCACATTCTTGGCTCAGTCGCTCTCCGATGAAGACCAGTAACCAACCTATCCAGGAGAGGTGATCTTCAGCTCAAGCTTCAGCCAGAGAATTATGAACCCGAGAAGAAGAAAATCTCTTTTAAATCTGTCAGTTCCCACATCCCTCAAGTGTATTTTTTAAGAGCCACACAGTGTTATGGCAGCACAGTGTTCCCTCATTTATCACAGTTATGTTCTAAAAGAACACAGGATAGGTGAAATCTGCAAATGTTTTTGAATTACAAATGTTTTAAGGCTGTGAAACTCCTCACTACACTCTTTATCCACTTTTCCACAAAATTCTCTCTTGTTTAACCCTCAAAGTTCAAATCAGAAAACAAAAATGTTATGTAACTGGTGAAATACGTGCTTTCTGTCCAGGAGGCACGCACCGAGGAGACTGATTGACCAGGTCTACAGCCAACCAGAAAAAAAAAAAAAACAAGAGATGATGCACTGAAAAATGTGTGGGAGCGCAAGATGAACCGGGATATAGTGAGGGAACACTAATAGTAAAGCATCTAAAGCTGAAGTTCTAGTTTTGAGCTTTAAAGCTCAAAAACTCACAGCTTGCCTCATTGTCTTGCTAATCCTTGTCAGCTAAAATGTGTTCCAGGACAGCAGTGCAGAGACAAGCTGTGTATCCGCCTGATGGTTGTTCTTCTTTGTTATGGCAAGTTCATCATCAACATTCATTCAGTTTCCTACAGCTGTTCAGGTTCACAGATGGCTGCTTCCTGTTCCAGCTGCTAGCATTTATGAATACAGTTCCAGCTTTTGGGACTTGCTGGAGTTCTGCTTGATTGCCTTTGACTGAAGCAGCGATCTGTTGTTTTTTGAATGATAGCATCTCTGTGATTAGATTCCTCTCATCAGGCCAGACAGTTATTGAGCTGTGGAGCTTTTTCTAGTCATACTAACCACAAAAAACAAAACATCTCTGAAAGAAAACCAGGAGGAAATTGGGAATATGAAGCTAAACTTATGGAAGAACAAAAATGTGAAATAAAAATCAGAATAAATGGCTAACTTGAAACATGTTTTAACCATATGTTATTATGTAATCACAAACATTTGTAAATTATAATTTATAAATGTATTATTCCTTATGATTTTTGTGTATGTTGTAGCTACTGACCTTTCTTCAATGGCAAATTCTGCGTAGCTTTGCTTGCCTTGAGGATGTTTAAGTGTGCAGTTTTGACTTAACTGCAGTTCTGACTCTCGGGTTGATGCACCAGAAGAAGTTTGGTGTTTTCCAAGCAGAAGCAGAAGTTAAAACAAAAAACAGACAACACATACGAAACAAGTCAAAGCCTCACGAGATAGTAAGGGATTAACTTTAGGTTTACTTTGTTCTTAACACTTTTCAGTTTGTTGTTAGTTTAGCTTTCTTACTTTCTGTTTCTGCGAGCTGGTGTGTTCTCCTGGTGGAAAACTTTACAGACATTTGGAGAGCTTATCCTGGAAATGCTGGAAGTTTTTCAATGCGATTCCTTGTTAATGTTGAACAATTACAGTTAAAGCTGCTTCAGAAAGTCCTGTTTTGAGTGCTGCAGATTTAACATGACAGGTGATACAATCACACGTCAGAGTTTGTAGTCAAAGCAAAGCCAGTGTGTTCCCCTGAAGAATACCAGTAAAGTTTGAACCCAGGAATGGTGAATTCTGGGTTTGAAAGTTGAGCCATCCAACGTGCTTAACTGCTGCCTTTATGCGCTCATGCATCTGAGCTGTGCACATACGCTTTCTCTGCTCTTTAGCATCTTCAGCTCAGCTGCGATTGCATGGGGAAGGTGCTGAGCCAAATGTAACAAAGGATTTCTGTGAATACAAAAACGAAATATTGTACAGATTTTTATCATTGTTTGAGCAGCTTTAGAATCTGAAGGACATGTGTTTTCATGTGGATATTTCACAGCTGTTTTTGTCACCAGCCGTGCATGCCGGGCCGGGCTGGGCCGGGGCAGATGGGACGCTTGTGTTCATAGACAGATGCGTGACCTTATTTTTGTTCTTCATGTTCTTGCAGTCACAAAGGAATTTGAAAGCCTTGTTCTTCAATGAAGTTGCTGTTGCTTTGCTTTGTTCACATTCATCCTGCATCACATCAGTTGTCGGATTTTTTTCTTGCAGAACTGAGAAGTACACTAATGATCCTCTTCCACTAGAGAAAACTGAAGCCATGGACGTTGCTATAGCAATAGTACACAGTATTTACACCGTGCACCAATTCCATACTCTCAGTGATGAAAACCTGAAAGAGAAAAAGTTCACATAAACTGTTTGGTATGGAAACTAAGTGATGTCAAGATTACTCAGCCAATCAGAGCACAGATGTTCTTTGTTCTGAATCAGAAATCAGTGGGGATCAAACCCAGGTCAACACACCGTCCCTCTGGGTGACTGGATCTAACGCATCCAATCACCCAAAGGGACGGAACTGCAAGTTTGATCTTTACTGGCATCAGGAGCTGCTCCTCACCTGCACAGGGAAGGATCATGTTTCTACTAACTTCTTTAGTTAAGACTGGCCCCTTTAGTTTTGCTGAACTCTTCTTGAGAGCTCTTTGTGGTCCCAGTGAGACCAGAAAGAGAGAATAATCCCCTCATGGTGAAAGTCTTGAGAGCAGCAGCAGAAACCATCACAGTTCCTGTTTTAAGTGAAAGCTGTTGGAATAGTGAACTGATCTGTTGGTTTGGTCATCAGAGATCTTCAGAGGTCAAATCAACTAGCATAAAATAAACTCCAGCCAAAATGTTGCTTTTTCCACATCCGACTGTATACTTTGTATTTTACAGTAGTCAACATTACCTTCTAAAAAGACACTTTTCAGAAAACAATAACACAAAGCTCTGAACAGGAAAACTGTTTGATTATTCTTTATCGGGACACACCACCGCAGTGATTCCAGTCTCCAGAATCACTCAGGGCTTACACAACCCTCTAAAGACACAGAAACACGCTTGTTTGTGCAACTTTTGTTAGGTTGTTTGTATTGACTGTATGAGAACTGGACTGAGTTACCCCTCCCCCAAACAGGAAGTACCCTCTGGTTCCAAGAAGCCCAAATCCTACAGACTTTAATAGAGAAATAAATAAATGTAGTCAGTCATTCTATTAGTCAGAATAACCATTCTTGTTCTGATACCTTTCAACACATTTTTGATAATCCTCATTTTTTTCATGATGTTTCTTCTGTAGTGCAAGCAATTTAAGCTATAAACTGACCAATCAGATGTGTCAATAAAAGTCTCCTGATGAATGTTTGCAACATTTGATTGACACATTCTCCCGAGCCAGCTTTCAATTGGTAGGGGTGTGGCCTTCCAACAAGCTTACTCCTGATTGGTGAGAATGGTTTCCATAGACTCAGGCTGACTCAGACCAATCACTGCTTACTGACAATGTCTGGTTCCAACGTGGTGAACAAAACATAGCGACGGAATCTCAGTTCAATTCAATTTATATAGCCTAATATCACAATACAGTTGTCTCAATGGGTTTCACACTGGTATTTATACTGAAGAACATAAAGTCAGTTATAAAGTATAACCAATAGCTGGTTGCTAAACTAAGCAGACTAAGCTAAACTGTCATCCCTGCCCTTAGACCCTCTTTCTCTGTGAGGAAAAACAAAAAAAAAAAAAAAAACAGATTGTGGGGAAAAAAAAAGAAAACTGAAGGATGTCCACATGAAGGAGGAATCCTCTCCCAGGTCAATTAGGCAATGTGCTAAAACTGTTAAGAAGAATTAGATTATCTAACTCTACAACTACATGTATGAATAGTGTGTCAGATGGGCTTCATCCAGAGGAAACTGGGGGACAGCTGGGGGTGCAAGACGAGCCAGAGGCGAGGTGCACAGCAAAAGGCAGGAGCACTGATGATCCGCCTGGAATCTACAGGGACAACATATGAATTGTACTGCACCAAACAGAGCTATGATGAACTAAATGAAAAATAATACTGGATAAATGATAAAGAATAGAGGAGAGAAGTAATAAAGGACAGAACCCCAGTGAACCATACTTTCCCCAGCTTCTAGTAGCCTGCTAACAACTAACTGGTATTGAAATATTATTCAAACATGTAAGTTGCATGTAATAAGGCACAAATCGCGGATGGTAATAATAATAATAGAAAACCTGCAGTATTAGTATGTCAGTATAAATATATTATTACTTTAGTATGAGCCCACATAAATCCACTAAGCAGGGGGAATAGGCTGCCATGGCCCGGTTTATTAAACCATCTTCCCTTTGCTTAGCTTAGATGTAATAACTGATCAGCAGCAGCTCTGAGCAACATTTTGTGTGTGTCATGATTAAGAGCATTCAGATCATCTTAACATTGTGCCAAGGAGAAATTGAATCAATAAAGATCTTATAAAAGACATTTATATCCACCTGAGCAGGGTTAGTGATCATTTCCTCATAATTTGGAGACCATAATATACAGGAATGTTAAAAATATGCACTCAATTCTTCAAATAGCCATTATTATTACTCAAGGTCAGATGCTTAAAAAAACCACAAAAGAAAAAGAAATACAAGAGTGACAGCTCAGACCAGACACAAGCTTGTAAAAGAGAAAAGTTTATGAAATAGTGTTAATCTGTAAAGCATGGTGGTGGAGGCTGATTATATGGGCGTGGTCTGCATTCACAGGACGGGAACATGTTACTGTCATGAAGTCCTGTTTACAGCAGAGTTTTGTGAAAGCAAACATTAATACTGTGTCACTCAGCAGGAGAATGAGAACATTGGTTGGGTCCGAATTCCTTCACCACTAATTAGTGCACTTTGTAGTGTGTTCACCATTGTTTTGAGGCGTCTGAATCTACAATTCCAAAACCCAGAGCTAAAGAAATTTCCCAGAAGTCTCTGAAAATAACTAGTGTACATTATTGCTCACTAGAATGGCAAATATAGACCACAATGCATTGCATTTGTCAAAAAAATTGACTTGCCGGTAAACGTTTTAATAATGATTCCAGTTTTCATCATCAGAACACAGTTGATTCATAAATCCTCTCATAAGACGTTCATATTTATTAAGTTTTTACTTCAGGAAATCGGTGACATCACATTTGAGGTTTAAAAAGTAGTGACCACAGAGTCCAACTTGCATTAAAATCCAGGGCATCTACATTTAAGTTTAGTTTTTGTTTAGTAAATCTTTAAAGTAAAGACTTACCTGTTTTTCATCTGAGCACATTTGAATGAATTATCTTCAGATGATTTAGTTTAAAGGTTTTCTTCATAATTTGTTGGCAATTTGAACATAGATCCAAACTAACAATGAATGAAGACAAGTTTGAAAGAGACAAACTCACTTTTACAAGCTTCCAATAGAACTTCTATCTGTGTTTGGTGGAGGCCACCATGCTGCCCAGGACCCTCCTTCACAGCAGCTTCATACCTAAAGTCTCATTCAAATCCATCAGGTAACATTCAGCTGACATCAGAGGTCAGTGTAAGCTGAGTCTTTCTGTGTTTGTAGAAGTCTCACTGGCTTAAACCATTTAGAAGCTCCTGCTAATTACTGTTCAAGATGTAATCCACCATAAAAATGAGGAAGCTTATAGTTTGGATCCACTCCTCTATTGCTAATGCAGAGATGCTTGTTTCCTGCTTAGAGTTACTTGTTTGTTCTGTTACAGGGTTTTGGTTGTACTTTGATTAATTCTATGTATTAACCTGTCAGGAAGTCACCAAATAAACACATGAATATTTCAAAGGATTTTGTTTGGACTCTTCTGTTTGCATCTGAAGGGTTTTTCATTGAAGTTTGAAGTCATAAAGGAAAGTTCCCTCAATTCAAATGGTATTTTGGTGTTTTGGTTTGCATGTTCTGCTCATGCATGTGCATGTAGATTTTCTCCAGGAACTGCGGCTTCCTCCCACCGTCCAAAAACATGCTTCGTAGGTTAAGTGATGACTAAATTGCCCCTAGGTGTGCATGTGTGTGAGTGTGTGGCCCCGCAATAGATTGGCAGGGTGTACCTCGCCTAACAGTAGCTGAGATGGGCTCCGGCAACCCATGTGACCCCAAAGGAAGTTAGTGGGTTCCGAAGATGAACGGCTGGTTTCACTTTGTTAGTTTCAACTTATTTCAATGACTATTTGTTTTTTTCCTTCATTGGCAGAAGATGAGAATTACTCCACAAAGTAATCTTGATTAGATGTGAAGAAAAAAAACAGTACAGACCGTGTGTGTGGGGGGGGGGTTCCATGGACTCTGCTTCACAGACTGTCTTTGTAAAGCAACATCCCCACCAAGTGGATCCAATAACAAGTAGCAGGGAGTCTGGGGTTGAGTTATTTTATTGTTGGCTCTGATGAGCTTATGAACACTTAAACGGAGATGAAAGGGAGTTAAGAGGTAAAGCAATTACAGACCGAGATACAGAAAGACTCAAAGACTCACCTCTCTGTGAAGACACACATGAAGAGCTTTAAAACCGATTGTAGACTCTTGAGGATATACTTGACATCCTTTAAACATCAGACATTAAAGGCTAAGCGATATTTCAAAGTTCATGTTCATATTTTTAAAAAAATCACGAGAGCTTTTGAAACGGAACAAAATTGAAAAATCTGTTAACTTTGTCTTAGGCAGGAGTTCACAAAGATCCCGTCGGAAAATTCTGCTCCTTTGAACTGTACGTTTCAAAGGCTCTTCCTACAAAATGCCCAACATTCAGAGCTCTTTTCAGTTCTGTGCTAATTGACTGAAAATGCTATTTGCTTAAACTGAAGGTTGGAAGGACAAAGATGAGGGTTTCAAAAATATTTGTGACATGAATTTTTTTAAATCCTAGAAACAGGATGAATGTATAATCCAGCAGAGAAGTTCTGTTTTGTCTTGTGTACCCCTCAAACTCAACGTGTCCATCCTGAACACCCCCCACTCCTTTGTTGATGATTTGGTTTTAAAACAGGCCTCAGAATAAAACTAACATTTATGTTGAAATTAAATACATTCTTAAATGAAGCCTAACCAAAAGAAAATACATGTTTTAAATAAAATGTAAAAATACATTTGAGTCTTTCAAACTCTGGATGTGTGTAGAACAGGAAAGTGTACTGTCACAGATGACGAAGACTCTTTTCATGAGGGGAGGCAGAGATGCCTGACCATCTTCTGGTAAATTGGATGCTTTGGTTGGAGTGGATTTTGTACCAACAACTTTTGTTTTGGTTTTCTCATTTATTTTTAAAAATCACTTTGTATGTTGGTGTCGTTGTTATTGCTTTCCCTCACAGCGACAAAGCCTCGGTTCAAATCCCAGTTGGCTCGTTTCTTTAAGGTTTTCTTTAGGCACTTGGGTTTCCTTCCATGGTTTCCTCATTGGTTAATTAAAGTCTCAATGAAAGATGAACTAAAGAAATGACCCCCAGATTCCAAGCCCTGGAACAGACTGGTAAAGTGTGTACCCCGCCCTCATCCAACAGGGTTGGCTTAATATCTTTGCAAAATGTATCCAGTAATCTCATCTTGCTAGAACCACTTAAATTATTTTCTTAGTTTGTCTCTGACCAGGCCTGAAGTTTGTCCTCCTTGCTGTGCTGTGTGTGCTAGCACTGTAAACACCTCACAGCTAAAAAAAAAAACAGCAAATTTAACAATAAATTATGTTCAAATGTTTACTGTGATTTTGCACATGTGGACAAACACACAACCACACTTCCCGTACACTGAGAGGTTCAGCATTCTGACAACTGCATCATGCGTTTTATGATGGAGTAATTTCTGTCTGTTGCTGGTAAGAGTTAAAAATTATTTGTGACAGGGATTAAATATTAATATAACAGATTTATGACCCCAGCACCTGCAAAGAGGAAAATTAAAAACTTCTTCCTCAGTAGGTTACAATAACTTCCATGTGGGAACAATGCTAATACCCCTCAAACACCCCCATGAATGAATCACCCAGCCTGGGTATGAAACTAAACACAAGCACTTATTCAGCAACCAGAATACATTTAGGCACTGAGTGTATTATTCTTAGAGAAGTGGAGGTAGAGAGCCACTCAACCCTCCACAGGGCGAGGTTGTTTTGAGCCAAGCTGTAGTGTGTGTGTGTGTGTGTGTGAGAGAGAGAGAGAGAGAGGGAGAGAGAAAGAGAGAGAGAGAGAGAGATCCAGAGGGAGGGAGCTGTGAAAACGTGGTGAGAGGCCACAATAGGTGTGGTCCATTTTCCTCAAATGGTTGTGAAGGAGAGTAGTTGCTAGGGAAATCTGGGGGAACCGAACTGTCCAAGTGGCCCTTCAGCTGCCCTCCCACATGTATGCTCCTCTTCCAGTTAATGGCAGGCCTTCAGAGCCCCCTGATGGGCCAATGAAATAACGAGATGGTAACAGGGAGCGTGACCCACTTTGTACTCGTTGGAACATTTCTAGTTTCCAAACAGTCGGAATGTGATTTTGTTAGGATTTATTTGTTTGAATTGAACATCTGGATAACCTCCTTTTAAGCGTTCAGGTGTAAAGCCATGCCGGGCCACTTAACACACACACACACGTCCCCACAATCGCACATGCATGCTCACACAGGTGAGAACAATTGGGCTGGTTCTGGCACCAGAAGGCAGACAGATGTTTGTGAGTGCCAAGCGCCAAGAAGAGGCAGAACCAAGCTGACCTGATACCCAGACATGAGCAGCACAACTCAGGCTAACAAAGTGACACCTCACAAGTTACCGTGGTAACTCTCTAACTTTCACAGACTGCACCCCCTCTCGTTCTTACATAAATCTCATGACCTTATAGTGAAGCTCACAAAGGAAACACTCGTGTCAGGCTGTTATGTAAAGCAGCAATTGTGTGGGCATGGACACAATCACTGACCTGGCCTTTGGATGTACCACAATCACGCTCATGTCAAACACTTATTATAGAAGTGTTAATTATACAACATGTTTTGCATGGAGGCGTTACAACCGTCATCAATGAAAGATGGTTTCTTGTCCAGATCTGCGAGAGAGAATGAATCCTAAGCTGCACAGTTAGCCTCAGCTATGAACTTGGAACCGCTCCTCTTGACAGCTGGGATCACCCCACCCATGACCCTGAAAAGACTGAACTGTTTGGGAAATGTATAATGATCTATTTGCTGTTTGTTTGTGAGGACAAATGTCTTTAACCCATTCAGGTTTGCGAAAGCAGCAGCTGAGCCCTGCCGAGCCACTGCTGTTGGCTGTGGTGAGGTGTGATAGACGAGGCCTTGAGGCGATGTCCCAGAATGCAAAGCTCACATCACAGTGAACTAGGCTGGATTCTGATCTTACTATTAGCTCAGTGACCTTGGCCTTTAAAACAGCTTGAAACAAAAGGGGAAGGGCTAAAAAGAAAATAAAAGGGCAAACCATACAGTAATTTCATTAGCTCACATTACATCATCATTAGTATAAGACATACACACAATTGTCACTCTGCAAATACATAATTGTCATACTATACACATGAATGCACAAACATTGTGGAAGGGTTAAGGAGGAATGGCTTTGGGGCAGGTTTGGTATTCAGCCTGAAAATGAGAGAATTTTAAAAAGTTCATTTAGGTAACAACATTAGACTGTTAAGTTGAATCTCTTTGTTCAATCTTTTATGCTGATTTGTGGATGGTCTGTGGAGATGCGTATCAAATCATGTAAGAGGAAAGATATTCACCTCTAGTTTCCAACATATGGAAGTGAATTTAACAGTGACGTACCATCAGGGCCTACAAAGGAAAGGCCTAAAATGATCTGAAAAGAACATGGCTTTTGCGCAATTTGCAGTGCACAGTACTCTGTTTTTTGACAGATTTTAAATAACTAAAATTCCTCCAGACAACCAGTAACCTCATATTTTCGGTGGTTGGAAGTTAATTTTGGAAACATGACCCCTATTGTCGAGGGGTTGAAGTGATCATCTGAAACACAACCCCCTTAATTGGATAATTGGATGGTAAACGTATTTGGAATTTGACCCTTCTAATGAAAAGTTGGATCAAAGTTATGCAGAGTATTCTGGGTCTTTACCATGACAGAAAATACCCACGTAAAATAGACCCCAAAGATATATTCCCTGAGGTGGACCCTGTGTGGCTTCAGGCCAATGTCTGGCAGGACCAAAAAAAAGCTTTGCAGAGGCCTTAATGCCTTATATAGTCGTCTTCACCAAATCTACTTCTTGAGTGGTCAATGTCCGTGCCCCTCCTCCTGTCAGCAAGATATTTAATAGCTTTGTTTTTCAGTAGAAAAATATTTCTTAGGTCTTTGAAACATCCCCTACCTGGTTTAAACTGGTCTTGCGCGTTTTTTCTTTTGTAAAGTGCATGATCACCTGCCAGCAGTCTTATTGAGTGAGCAGTCAGAAAAATCTGTTGTTTATTTTGAATGCTGGCCTTTTTAATGTGCCTGATCAGAGAATTGAGGTTTGGTATGGAAATGCTAACAACTCCTGTTCTAATAACTCTTAGTTCAATGTTTCTTTTTTTTTTTTCAGTTGCTCAGGACAGAACTAAATGGCAATTAAATGCCGGGATCACATTTATTGTGTAAGCATTACTCATGGGAGCCCGTCTTTCTGCCATCTCCATCCAAACCTCACTCATCCAGGACCTGATAAGAAGGGCTTTGTTGGTAGCAATGCCACCCTTGGAGCGACTGGCTTATAGACCAGAAAAAGAAGCGCTGTCATTCACAAATTTCCTCTGACAAACACACATAATTACAGGAATTAGCCTGCTATTTTGTCATTAGCCTTCACTTTCAATGAGTCAATAATGAAAAGAGAAACAAGAGTCGTGGACAAAGACGGATGTCTGCAGAGGATTTTAAGACGCTCTCTCCCCCTTCCTCTCTGCCCACACATTCAATTTGCTGTTTTATTAATATTATTAATGTAGTCAAGCTTGAAGCTGTGAAGCTGAGAGTTGTTATTCTGATTGGTATTGTGTGAGCGCTGATGACTTGGCTCAGGGCAGTCAGAGTGATTTCAAATGCACTTTGTTAGTGGCATGATGAAAATGGCAGCTCGCCTTTTTCAAGCCGTGTATTTGCGAGCGTGATTACAGGGTGTGTGTTCAAATAAATGAAGCCAAAACAATGACACACAATCAGGACTTCATAAGCCTGCAAAAGGCCAAGGACAGATTAATGAGTGCCTTCAAGATACACACATGTACACGCAAAAGACTCGAGGAATTACAGATATTTGTGGCACATTATCGAAGATTTGGCCCAGAAGTATTCTGTATCCAGATGAACGGGCCAAAGCAGCGAGCCCACCATGCAATTTCCTGTTGATCTGTGTGTGTACAAATGGAACCTGATGCCTCTCAACATTAGTGAGGGTAATATTTACCCTGTGTTGGTTCTGACAGGCCTTGGCAGGGAAGAGCGGAGAGGAGCACTGTGAAGCTAGGAAAAGGTGGTGGATGGAAGCAGCAGGACATCAGCCGCTGATTTTCAGCATTTTTAAGTGCTGCTAATGCCACAGCAGAGCAACTGCAATGATGAGTAAAGTGAAAATAATAAATGTGCTGTTTAAGATGTCTGTGATTTCTGCTCAGATTACTCCTTTATTCTGTCCTGCAGCGGTCCTGGAGTGTAAGGACCAGGTCATTGTTTTCTTATTCTTCTTCATCGAGGCAGTAGAAACCATCAAAAAATGAAGGTGGCCAAAATCTCTTATGGAGCTTTCCAAATACACTAAAGAAAGCAAAACACAGGAAGTTTTTATGGGATGGCCGCATGACCTACAGCTTGGCGGCCACGGTGTGGCAAAGTGAAGTTATATGATTTTCTCACCATACAAAAGCAAACTTGTTCAAAAAATCTTCACAAAACAACTTCAACTGAAGTTTCATTGACCTTTGGCCTCAGAAAGAAGCTATCATCGTGATTTTTGTCTAAAAATGATTGTTAGTGGGCTCCCTTCTACAAATGTAAACTCCTCCTATTGGGATTTCGATCAATCACCTCCCAACTTCTCAAGCATCGTTGGGAAGCTACTTTGAAAAAAATGTCAGTTTTAAAGTTTGTTGATTTTGAACAGCGTTCACGTGGCGAGCTTGCAAAAGTGGTGTTCCACTGTCATTTTTATCGCAATATTGTGAAATGTATTTTATATGAACATATTAGGAATGTGGTTAACGATACAACTCAGTTGCCAAGCGAAGCCAAAAATGTACTTTTGGTAGTTTTTCGAAAAATTACATGAAGTTGTTTGTCACCTCCAGGTGACCCAAAAAATGGTTGCTATGGAGATAAAACCAACAGAAAAGTTGCCATTCTGAAAGAGAAGTGTTTTTTTTCTATGACTTTATCACATGCAGCTCTGACCAGCTATATGTCTTGACCTGACCCCAGAGGCAACTCCAGTGTAATATCTCACCCAAAGAAACTTAGGAGGATTATCTGGAATCAATCTAAAACCAAATTCCTGATGGATGACCGCCCTACCTGCTGAACCGCTGCCTCCTGTTTGATTATCCAGAGAATCCATGCTTCTGAACTAAAGCTCTGCAGCGTTATGGCTTTTTTTTTGGAAAAAAATGAAAATAAATGTATTATGTAAAGAGTTAGGCTGCATGAATGTGGGCTTTGCACATTGAGAAACAAACTCGCATTCTTTTCTACACTGAAGTGATTTATGTCCAAACAGTACAAACCATTTTTATCAAGATAACAACAAATTGTCAGAAAATGTACTCTATTTTCAGTTCAAAACGTTCAGTTTTCAGTTCAACATTTTAAATAAAAGGAAAAAGCTTTGCTTCATTCTATATTTATTCCAACTCCTCATTCATGATAAAACCTCAAACCTAAACCTAAAAAAGGCAGCATCCATCCATCCATTTTCTTAACTCTCTACATCCCTTTCAGGATCACAGGGTTGCCAGAGCCTATCCAGGATACTGTTGAGTGAAAGGAAGGAACACCTTGACAGTTCACTGGTCCATTGCAGTGCCACACAATCACATTCACACCCTGACTTCTGTTTGGAGTCAACACACATTTAGTTCAGACCACAGAAACATTATTTTTCAAGAAGAAACAGATGACAAAGCAGGAGAGAAGAGAAGAACATCAACAGTGTCATGCTGCCATCTAGTGGTAAGAGCTTGTCTCCTCACAGTCAGTTTTCGCATTCCTGCATGAATACTGAACACCAAACATTAAGACAGCGCTCTAGACTACATTTTTGCTCTGGTTGCACCGGTGCGCCTAACTTTTTTCTTAGGTGCACAGCACAAAAGTTTAGTGCACCTACCTTTTGGACCTCATTACATTTAACTCAACAGTTTTACGTGGGCACTTTCCTTTTTAATTGCTGTCAATATCTGCATTAAGACTTGAAAATGATTAACATGCAAACTGGTAAACATAAAGCCTTTTATTTGGAACACAATAATGAAAAATTACATGAAAAAGTTGGTGCTCAAAGACCCCTTTAGAATTGCAGTTCTGAGTATGTCTTTCAAATTCAAATAAAAACGCACAGTTTGTTGATGTGATTATATTTACATAAATAAGATAAATGAAATAAATTAGGAAATAAAGTCTTCCTCATCTGCAATTTTTCATCAAACCACAAGGAGGTGTATTTTTAAAATCATTGTCCAGAGCTGGCTAATCCTGGTCCTCAAGAGCCTCAACCCTTCTATTTTCCGGGTCTGCCTGCACTGCCACTGCCTCATGTTGACCTGCTAAATGAGGTGTGTTCAGTCAAACAGGACGTGAGTCATTTGAGTCAGCTAATCAGCAGCAAGCTGGTCAGGGAGAGCTGGAAAACAGGCAGAGGTGTGGCTCTCGAGGGCTAGGGTTGGCCAGCCCTGCAGCAGTTACAGTAAAAAGTCATTTGAAAATGTTGCATTTTGCTTCCATGCATAAATGCCTGTAGGAAACTCTCCAAGTTTGATTCTGTCTGAGATGGTAGAAGCAGAAGAGTCCAACCACGGAGCATTTTCAAGCAGAACCACTAGGTAGCGCTGTCTTCCTCCACAGAGACAGAGCGGCATGAGGTCATTCTTGGCTCTGCAGGCCTGCTTTGATCAGGACATGTGTCCAAGGGGGGGATAAACTGTCATTAAAGGCAACAGCTGCAGATACAAGCTCTCCCCATGGAAGACATGAGGGGAGCCAGTTTCCATCGTATGCTGCAGAGTCTCGCTGAATCTGCTCCTAGCACAGAAGAAACTGTTTGCAGGCGTATCGGTTTCACATGTGGCGACAGGTGGTGACCCAGTGCATGCTGGGAGAAAACGGGCATCTTGTCCAGGACAGTGGAGTCCACTCTGACTGATGAAGGTCTGAGCTCCTTCTCTGGAGATGGCTGTCAAACGTCAAAGCCTTGTGGCTGAGTCAGGTCATTCAGGTAGATTTGGTTCTGGTTGATCACAAGTTGAGGTCCAGACTGTGGGTCTCACACTCTTTTGCTGAGTTTCCCGAAGCCTTTAGACAAACACAAAGTCCGGTCTCTGCGCTGCTTTTCCAATGCCTTCTTTGGAATGTTTTGGAGTTTTGTACATTCAGCTTTTGTCCGAGGACTTTTTTCTGTGGTGTTCTTTAATCAAAGTTTTAGTCAAATCTGTGAGACAACAAACCAAATCCAAAGCAAGTTTTTCCATTTGTATCACTGTTTGTGATCTCATAAACTCCAGACATTGTCCAGTGTCCACATCTGCTTCATTTAACTCAAATCAGTGTTGAAAGAGTCATGTTTCTAGTTCCTGCAATCAGCTGTCTAAAGTAATCCCCACAGTGTGCTGTTTGCTCATCCAAGACTGCAGAATGCACTTCTAAGATGTATTAGAGTTGTTGGTGTTTTCCATTTCCATTGTCAAACAACTAATGACGTTAATTACTTTGGACAAAACATTAATGATCTTTCTCAAGACTGAAACAAACAAACAAATGACACATTAAGGTTATGAAAACAGCCTTTAAAGTCCTGTTTCCTTTAGGCTGTTTGGAATGCAAACTGACCCCTAACAAAGAACAGATGAGGGGTTTTGCTTTACTGACACAAAAGACAAAGTCACAGGTTTTCTGTTGGATCAACCAACTACTCTCCATCCATGATATTTCATAAAGAAGTTGTGGTTAATTTAGAGTAAATGTTTGTCAAAGAAATAAGTCTAACTTCAATGAGAAAGTAAACTTGAGTTTAGATTAACCCTGGAGAACCCAGACGGTCAGATTTAGCTGCTGCTTTTCATTTCTTTTTTTCTTTTTACATTTTTTGTTAAATTTTTTTTCTTTTACTTTTTTTTCTTGCCATTGTAATAAAATAAAACTAATAATTGTTGTTGTTGTTCAGGCTTTGTTTTTGTTTTGTTTTGTTTTAGCCTTTGTCATTTGCATGTTGGAAATACATGAAAAAGAAAAGAAAAAGTTCTGTCTCCACCATCTCCTTTGTTCTCACAGCACATGGGCAAAAAGACTAAAAATAATAGTTTTTTGCTAAAGGCGGCTGTTTGCAGGGCAGCACAGTGCTGTCACAGCGAGAGTGCTGGTTTGAATCCCAGCTGGGACCTTTGTGGGTGGAGTTTACATGTTCTCCTTGTGCGTGTGTGAATTTCCTTCCTCAGTCCAAAAACAGGCTTCAGAAGGTAATCGGTTACTTTAAATTGCCCCTTGGTGTGTGTGTGGGGGGGTGTTAAGTGTAAGAGTGTGTGGCCCTGTAAGAGACTGGTGTCTTGTTTGGGGGGGGACCCCACCTTTGCCCAACCCTGAAAGGGATTCAGCAACTTCTGAAAAAGGATGGATGGATGGAGACAGACTTAGAACTATAAACTGAGAGTTTCACAAACACCCTCTGATAATTCCAAGAGCACACATTGAGAAACAAAAAGAAACAAACAAAGATGTTACATTTATTCCAGGTGAGGTTCCTCCTGCTGGAAGGACTCTGTGGCCCCAAAGATCTGCTCCTGTGAGCATTGAGTTTCTGAAATGACCAATAGATGGCAGTAGAGAATCAGTCCAGGCGTTGGTCTCAGCCCAGGCCTTCAAAGAAGAGACTTCAGTTCATTATGATGATGATGATGATGATGATAATGATGAGATTTCTCCTCATCTTGAAGTATCAACAATAAAAACAATCATCACTGTTGACCATATTTACAGAGTTCTTCTGCTCCAACTTCTCTGAAGTTTCTTCACTGAATAGACATTTTTGTTTCCCGTCTTTTTTTTGTGTTAATGTTGCTGATGACATTGGTGGTAATCTTTGTTAGTAACAATTAATGAAGGCCTGTCAGAGCTCTCTTATCAGGGCGGTTTGGTAACTCAAACTGCCCCGGACTGGTTAAAAGGGTAAACAGGCCAATCTTTGCCAGATGATGCAGTGAGAAAGTTGAGTTTTCCTGCGTGAAGGGTGTTGGGATTTGGACCTGGGTTAATCCCATGTGAAAACAGCCCTGCATGCACTCTGCTCTCCTGGGCTCCTGGATAAATACCAACCAATTAGAGGTGTCTGGTAGGGCTTAAAGACGAGAGGCTGCAGCTCCGTGGCTGAGGAATACCTGAGTGTCCTAAAAGTTTCTTTTTCAGATAATTGCAGTTTGATTTAAGCGCATGAAAGCATGCTGTTGTGCATTGAAGATAAACAATGCTAAACGGCAGTATGAGCATCTCAAGACATTGATTTTGTTAAGGAAGGCTAAAACCAGCTCTCATTTATGTGCACATGTATCAGAATGGAAGGACATCATGATAATGCACAAGAAGAAGTTCAACGTGAACATATATTGAGTCCCAGTGACTGCATCTTTGCTGAAGTATTTGGAAGCCATGAATGTTTTCTAGTTATCTCATGATTCGTTGGTTTCCCGCCCTACAAAGTTCACTCCGAATCAGAACAACAACATTTAGAAAGGTTTCACACAGATCCTTCATTTTTAAAGGCACACTTGTCCAACAAAACCTTTAGAGGCCTGAACTCTCTGACGGGTTTGCCATCACATCAACTGTTTACAATAATGTAGGAATGACACCGACTCCCCATTACAGCGGTCTCAGATTTAAAAAAGCTTCTAGCTTTCAAAAGTACTAGTTATGAGACAGAAATGTGACGCCCCTTTCAATCAAAAGTTTTTTATACTTTAGTGGAGCTCCGCCCACTTTTGAAGACACATTTCATATTATTTTGGCTTTTTCTTTGCTTTGTTTTTGGATTTCCACATTTTTTCTACACATTTGTCATAAAGCATAAAAACGGTTTGATCTCAAATGTTTTGCAGTAAGAAAAGGACATTTATTACTCAGAATTTAGCTTTTTTGCAGAATTGCAGGTTCATTGTGAAATATAATGAAAAACATCTGTAAAAATAAAGAAGCAGGGCCTGTACTTCAAAGATGGGAACCGAGCTTTGCCACAAAAACTGTTTTAAAGAGATTTTACTCGAGCAGATTGTAACTAGTAAGAGTTAATATAAGTTCAAACGAGTGCAAAGACTCCTTCATCCGGAATGCTCTGCTTTTTAGTTCCTTCTTCTTTTGATTGAAACTTTTTTGATATGATCATAAAGTATCTTTCCTACCATTTCATTTATAATTTGAATTCTTCATATTTTATTCTTTCTTTTTTGCTTGCTTCCTTTTTTACAGTCAACAAAACCATAGAATCCCTTAAAGAAGAATCATCAAAAGCTTAACATTCAGTTTTGTGAGAAATAGGCTTGAATTTGTGTGAAATGACAGCTTGGTTGATGGTAAAAATCACGGTAAAAGGAAACGTTTGTGTAGCATCAGGTTGAAGTGGCTCAAAGTGTGTTCTAAACGTAGTCACTGGGATTACATGCAATTACTCACACAGGAAGCTCAGGAGGAGCAGAATCTCTGTCTTCCTGGCTGTCAGCCTGACGGTACCTGCAGCACATTCTAAAAAGCTGCTTCAAACCAGAGTTCATTATCAGGACTGTGGAGGAGCTCTAAGTCAAACGGGAAATTACATGCAAGATGGCGCAGGCTGGAGGGGCTGAGGAAGAGGGTAGGAAAGTTCAGTAGGTTGGATCTGCAGCGACGCAGCTTATTGCAGGAATGTTAGTCCTCGTAATGTATTACAGTTGGATGAAGGCTGAACTTCAAGACTCAGAGAGGAATTTAAAGTCATGAGAAAAAGTTGCAAAGGGAGAGCAGAAAAGAGGATGCTGAAAAGATGCAGAGCTGAGCAAATACGAGCAGGTATGAGTGTGTGGAATGTGGAAAACCTTTTCTTTAGATCCCACTAAAGCCCTGCTTTCAGATCCAGCCCTCAGGTCCTCAAAAATCCACTCCCATCGTGAACTGCTTTGATGCTTGGGTGCAGATCCAACCTCGCAATCTGCAGAATCTCCAAATCTGTGGTTCTAGTTCTCCTGATCTGCTGCACTACAAAAAGAGGCAGTCTAAAAACAGGAAAGGAACACTTATGTTAAGAAGAAAATCACTAAAGTGGTGACATGATGTGTCCATGCAATCATTTTTACTAGAAATCTGATGATAAGATATCCAAATATAGAAAGAAGTTTCACATAAAAAAGGAAAAAGACAAAAAAAAAAACTGTTAGAATGACATCAAAATCAATGTCAGAAAGTTCAATAAGTATTGTTTTGCTAAATCTAAGCAAATGGTTTGCATTTTTTGAGGTTTGTTTTAACCTAATTATGACAAAAAAACTAGTGTAATAAGTGGAAAAGACTCTTTAAAGAATCTAAAAGTTTACAGTGTGTAAAGCTGCATTTCAACATGACTTTGCATCACTGTCAGGGGATCAAATCTGCAACCAGAAAGGAGTTTTTCATCTTGAAACTAAAACCCTTTTTCTAAAATTCAATTTCCACTTGCTTCTGTGCAAACCCCTTTAAAAGTTTCTGCCCCAGCTTTTGTTTTTCTCACTGTGCATGCCCAAACAACACCAAGCACGCAGCATCGTGCAGAGTCCTGCCATGAAGTTTTCTCAGCGTTGAACCAAGCGGATCAAATGATGGTTGCGACCACACCAGCTTCTCTGGGATTGTTGCAGACGCCTCCTCCTCCTCTCAGTGAGTTAACACACACCTGAGTGTTGCAGAGCAGCAGTCGGACAAAACGTCTGGTGGTTCCTGACTCCTGCACATGAGCTGATGGTAAAACAGTAATTCTAATGAGTTGCTTTTATCAGTTTAATTCCTTTAAACAAATCATTCCTGGTTCACTTTCTTTGTAGGAACTAAGTTTAATTGGGAATGGGAATGTGTCACATGCAGCTGTTTGGCTGAGAGAGTCTTTAGCTGACAGGAAACAAAGACTAAACACGGATATTGTTTTTGTTTGATAAAACAGCAGAAACCTAAAGACTGTGTCAGAAATGTCTCGCACAGTTTGATATGAAAAACCCCAGAGAGGAAAAGATGAAACAAACTCGTTCGTATCCACAAAACATGGTTCAAAATTACAAACTGAAATGAGTTCTGAAGCATTAGGAATATATTTAGTACATTTAGAAATAGACTAAATGGTGGCTTATTACACTGCAAAAAATTAAGAAAGTAAAAAGACCTTTGTTTCCAGAAAAAGATCTTATTTTTGTCTCACAAAAAATATGTATTTTATTGAGAAAGTTTTTCAACAATAAAACAATCTCAGTTTCTAAATATTTGTTGTCTCACTGCATTGGCAGATCTTTTTTGTTTATTTAAAGAAAACGTTTAAATTTGATTGTTTGACTTGTTTCTACGGGCCTGTTTTTGCAGGGAATAAATACTTCTAAATTGAAAAGGACATACATGAAGGAGGATGGCTGCTCTTTAATGTGATCTTATTAAAGTGAATCCTAGCAGTGGTGTCTGACGCTGCAGTTGTGAGATTTCTTTGTTTTGGCTGGTGCTGTGTGGACACTCAGATATGTGGTAAAGTTAGTGTGTCAGCTGCAGCCCACTTCTCTTTCAGTGGATGTGTATATCAAAGGCTGTCGCTCGGGTCCGTGCTGGTGGCTCGGCGCTGACTCTAAAAGTGATATCGGTCTGCAGGAAGTTGCAGTGACAGACAGTCAGATCTGTTTGCACTCCGGCATGTCAGTTATGAGCGTCTGGCTCAGCGCTGACATGTGTCACAGACATTCTTATCCTTACATTTGGCTTTTATTTGGCTTTTACTGGAGATGTGTGCAGGTTTAGACTGCAGCTTGATCCAGAAGAGGCTCTATTCTTCAAACAGAAAAGCCTGCTGATTGTATGCATATGCAGGAAGCAGGCCTTCAAACAAAACTGAAGGCATTTTTGATAAATGATCCCTCAAACCTGCATTGAACTGGGATTAGGAATGGGATTACACGAATTTGCTTCTTCTCACTCTGTTTCAAGCAATAAATCAAACTCTGTTTGAAAAGCATTACATTGGATGGATTCAAATATTCATTTATAAATTCATATCTAAACTAAATTTGATATGTGTTGTTGTTGTTTCTTTAATTGCTGAAATTGCTTGAAATAAACCAAATCAATCAATCGGACCTGATCAATAAACACATGATGTGACGCTCATGCAAAAGCCCTGTGATGAAGTGAAAATGATGAGTAGAAATTGATCATACAGGTTTATTGTAAGGTTTCTGCAATGACTTTGGTGTTTGAAGAGTGTGCATGAACCTTTTACAAAGCTTGAAAAGTGTATTCAGACAGATTTTTGTCTAAATGCTGTTTGTATTTTGAAAACAGCGTCATATACTGTATATTCTGAGCATTTCTCAAACACTGTTGCCCTGAAACCTCATACTTTAACCCTCATAATCTCTGAACTCAGCGGCAAGTTTGCCAACCCCCCCATTAGCATTGTTTTCATTCATAATTTAACGTTTCAAACTGTTTTCATTTCTGATTTTTTTTTTTGCTTCAAAGCAAACATTACAAAGATTAGGAAATCCTGGGATCATTGCATATAGTTTAGTGGAGCTTCTCCTGTTTTTTCAGAAAAATGTCACATTGTTTCAACTTTGTCTTTGCTTTCTTTTAGATTTATACATTTTTATTTTTCTCTACACATTTGATCTTTCTTATATAACGGTTTGATCTCAGTTTTTGCAGGGCGAAAAAATGACAAAATGTCCCGCTTGGAATTGACTTTTTGTACAGTTTCAGGTTCATTGTGAAATGATTGTGTGATATAATGATGCATATCTGTAAAAAATATTTTAAAAAAGAAGCTGTTGTTGCACTATAAAGCTGGATGTCAAGCATTGCCACAGGACAGTTTAAAGATAAATTATTAGAGCAATTTGCAAAATAGAAAAAAGGCTTAAAAAGACGCTGAACTGCTGAGGGTTAAAGCCATGATTTGATCGTTGTCTCTGTCTGCATCAGTTTAGGGATTTTGGCAAAAATAATTAGTAAAGTTACTTTAAAAAAAATTAAAGAACTAAAGCTACTTGTGACATGAATTGCTGGTGTGATTCGCTCTAAAAGAGGAAAAGAGGAGCGATGTGAGAAACTCTGACCCACAGTTCTGCTAAATGTGTTTGTGAAACATTACCATCTCATTGCTCCTTATGTAGTCTCTGAGGTGGTCGTTAGAACCTCCTCTGGTTCTCCTCGGATCACGCTCTCTGCCCTTTCTGCAGAGCCAGCAAACATCAGGGACACATTCAGCCCCAACGAAATATTGATTCTTCAGTGTAGAGGGGTGAGGAGCACAAACTGTGTCCGTGTTCTGCCCACAGAGAAGCTCTGAGCGCGGCACCAGGAGACCACAGTCTGGGTCTGCAGGTTGATCTGGAAGCTCCCGGCTGCCTCTCTGCAGTCTGACTGCGTCTGCCTGCTTCTCAGGGATGGCTCCATAACAACACTTGGCTGCGTTCAGTCTAAAACTTCACACATATTTGATATCAGAGACTCCTAACAACCTGCAGTTGTGTCAACAGCTCTCGGAAAACCTGCAGCAGCTTGGATTTTACCAGGAGAGTGTGGAGACAAACCAAACCGCTTTCTGCCGCTGGAGCGGGCAGCAGCTCAGCTTGTTTGTAAAACTGCATGTTTTCAGTATTTCTGGATTCACGAGTTCTTCAAATGAAAAATCAGAAAGATAACAAAAGGAAACACGTTTACCAGTTTTATCTCAGCTATGAGCAGATGAGGGCAGAGAATGAGACTCATTCAAGACATCTGTGGCCTGAGTGATAAATGCTTTCAAAGGGATGGAGAAATTGTTTAAATACTTGTAGCTCAAAGATTTCATGGCGATCTACTTCATTACAGACCCTCAGTGAATAGGACTAATCTCAGAAATGATCCGCTCTCAGGTTGGCGGGGTCATGTAAGGTCACTGTAACCAAAAGAGATTTATGGATGGAGAAGACCTTTACCAGAAGACAGCCATGTTTTTGCAGCGTCTAGAGATAATGAAGGCCAACCGTTTATCATGTACATCATTTGGTAGATTCTTAAGGCGAATTTAAAGACACAACGTTACACAGGGTGGGGCATGCCCTACAATCCTATAAAATGCTCTTGATATGACAGTAGATGAACCATCTGAGATACTGATTCAGGGCAGAACCAAACTGAACCCTCCAGACAGAAGTTGTTGAAATGCTCAAACGTAGAATCAGCATAGGATTTTAAAGTGACTCTCAGAACTGAGTTTACAATGAACTACTTTAAATAATCTGTTGTTTCTTCACCTCATGACCACGTTCTTGCACATTTTTATCTGATTTCTTTTCCATCTATTTGTCTGTCTTGTCTGCTCACTTTAACCCCTTGACACATGTTGGTGTAAATGTGCATCAAACCACTTTGGCAGCAAAATGACTTTAGCATCTACTTAAAAGCAAAAGCATGAGGGATTTTTTTAATAGCTGGAAAATTATTTATGCATCAAGGGGTTAAAGATAACTGTCTGAATGTCATTATTCCATGAATACTGACATTAAAGGCTTCCTATAGAGCAAATTGGAAAGTAGTCTGGATTACTGAGAGTTAACAGCTACATGTAGACCAAGCGTGAAGACTGATGGTTAGAGGTTTGAATAAACACTGAGCAGTTCCTCGTTCAGAAACACGTCTGATTCATGCCTGTAATCCTGTTCGTTTTGTTCGTCTGTTTTAAACGAAAGCAGCATTTTGTTGAAGCAAATCCACACGATCGAGCGCTCAGAGCATTGTAATAAACAAAACCCTAACGCTGCAATTATAATTTTGATTTTCAGGGTGCTGAGCTGTGATTAAAGAAGTTCACTTCAAATGGGGCTGAAAATCCCCAACCTTCAAGTGGAGTCAACTCAAAAGAATTCCTGCTAACAACGTACATCCAGTTTATGAAGGTTTTTATATTTCAGGTATAGCTTTAAAAACATTAGAAAATAAAAGGCTCTTGCAGCTAACATGAAATTGGACTGAGGTTCAGGTTTGTGGTTTATTGACCAAAACAAGCATTGAGTTTTCCTTAATATTCAAAGCATGTTTCTACTGTATTTTGTAAAGTGCAGCCACCGTCTTCATTGTTCTCAATACAATGTTTTTTTGACCCAAATGTTTGATCCTGAGTTTTAAATAAACAAAGCAAACAACCTGCAGAAAATTGACTCAACAGTTTAACTTTTCAAATCTGTTAGTAATATCTCTGCTGCAGCTGCCCTTAGCAGAAGTAGTACACTTGAGGTTTATTTTATGAAGTAAACTTGAGAGTAGCAAATGTACTTTAGACTATGTACTTGTATGAGTAGGAACTATACTAACTCAATACTTCTTCAGAGTAAATTAAAACATTTTAAGCTTATAACTTATTGATAGTATTTAAAAAGTAAACTTCAAATATACTGTCTCACTTTTTGGCAGAGTACATATTTGTGCTTCGATTACTTTTTGCTAAGGGTGAAGAACAAAAAGTCCATCAGTAAATAATATTCAATTGTGAAAAGGATTTGGATCATCATATAATTTGACTTTCTGCCTTCACTGACTGATGCTCTGGTTTTAAATTAATTCAAAAAGACCTGAGAGGATCTTTTTTTCTGCATGACAGGACTCGTGTGGACAGAGTTAAACTACTGTTAAATTCACTTCATGTTTAATTGTTAGCTTTTAAAATCTGTCTTTGTATGTTTTTCAGGTCTTGAGAGTTTCAAAGGAAGTTTTGTTCCTGCATTTGTTTCCAGTTTCATTTTCAACACACCAAAGGTTTTCTTTTTATTTTGGACATTTTTCTTCCCCTCTAGATCTGCCCTTTCAACAAGACACATGTTCTCCTCTCAGATTGAGGCTGCGCTGAGATATATTTGACATCGGAAGGATCGTAAAGTTAAAGATCCACAAATCATGGTTTCGGAAAAAGCATGAAAGCTAAAGAGCTGCAGGGGCTGACAGGGATTTATGTGCTGCTAACCCCTCATCTGCGGGCTTCGCTGGGACACCTCGCTCGCGGAGGTCCTGGTATAATCCTGATACTCTTTGGGGCTGGGCCTTTGCGAATTCCTGCTGTGTTACTGGATAGGCTGTGGTCAGCACACAGAGTGTAGGTCAAACATATCAGAAAGCTGCCAGCGGGAAGGTCTACATCTTGCTCAGCGTACTACACTCTTAGAGCGTTGCGTAAATGTTACCATGGTTTGGGTTTCCGTGGTGTTGGACTCACTGTTGTGGGAACACCGTGTTTCAGCTATTGTCCAGAGTGTTTCAGACGTGCTGCTCTCAGCAGTGTGAAAGTCCATCTGTACTGCTTCCAAACAGGTCCTTTAATTGGTTCTTTAATGAGACAAAGCAGGCTACACCAGGAAAAAAAGCTTGTTTTTTGTTAGAACAACTGCACTCTTACATACATTTTTTACAGTCATTGACTCTTTTTTTTAAACACCACACACATCTACATACTCAATGGCTTTTCAGAGTTTTCAGCTGCAGCTTGTCTGCCATGAATGCAAGTGATCTATTGGTTTAGTGTTGAAAAACTGGAGTTCCCCTCCAGAACTGCCCTTCTTACACCCGTCCAAGTTGACCTTTGACCTGTGACCTTCAGAGGGGACAGGAATTCACAACAAAGTTTAAAGTTCTCTAATGATGCGCTCATAGAACCACTGGGCCTTTTGCTGTTCAAGAACATGCATTTGTCATTTTTAAAGTACTACATCTTCATATACTTTTTGTGTCACATACAAAACAGAAAGAGTCTATTATGTACAGCCTCCGTTTTTTTTTTATCAACCACAGCTTATTTTTCCTGCAACAAAGATGGGGTATCATGCTTTGGACCAGGATGTCGACCAACGGTCCAGTTGTAACACAGATGTTCTCCTTCCCTTGGATTATTGGATTTGCTTTCTTCTTTCCGTTCAGGAGAAGGAAACGTCTGATGGACACCAATCTCCAGAAATCCTGTGCAGGGGTTGGTCAGTCCAGCAACAATGTGTCACAAAAAGAGGATTCCTTCAAGAAGTGCCGCTCTGTCTGAAGGTGGGTGTTAGCTGTGTGAGGTTGGAGGATTCTTCTCACAATGGACCATCAGAAATGCCAATTAGCTGCTCATTTAGCAGTTTGGAGATGAAGAGGGGAGAGGACTTAAAGCTGGTAGGTAAAGATGGGGGGGTTGCAGCCAGAGCTGCCTCTTCATACTGGCCTGTCCACAGCATACTGGCAGGGGCTTAAGTTAGAGACGGGGTTCTGGACTGTCGGATAAGCAAAGTTGGTGTGTTGCTTTGCTTTGAGCCGCAGACTGGCAAGGCTGGAGTTGCAGGTGTCTCTGTACATGTAGGGGCTGGCAGTGGTGGCATAGGGGCACGTGGCTGCAGTTACTGCCACTGAGTTGAGCGCTGTGGGACTGTTGAGGTTGTTGAGGTTCCCCAGGTTGTTGAGACCAGCAGCGGGGACTCCAGCTACCGCTGAGGGCACCATGCTGGAGGCCATGTTCATGGAGGGGATGGAGCTGGGAGGGGAGAACATGGGCTGGGATGACAGCGGGCTTACATTCATTGAGTTAAAGAACGGGAAGCTCTTGGTGGAGAGCGGGCTGCTTGCCAGACTCTTGGTCGCCCAGTTGTTGTAGGAGTAGCCTGTGTACATGTCATCGTAGGGCTGCATGAGTCCATTAAACTGGGCACCAAAGCCGTTTTTGCACAGCTCTGCTTGCTGGTTCCTCTCCCGCTTTCTCCATTTGGCCCGCCGGTTTTTGAACCATACCTAAGAAAAAGAGATCACAAAAATGAGGTCTGCACTCTTTGGCTCTACTTCCACACCTGTTTGGCTTGAACTTAAAACCAAAACATGGCAGAATACAGGTCGTCAGTTAAAGTCCCACTTTGATCATCTTTTAATCTGTTGTGGTTTTTTTAATCAATAATATGTCGTTTTTAGCCAAAATCTAAACGGTGTCGTTTTCTAGGACAGCGGTTCTGCAGGAGTTGATTCCAAATTCACCTCTGCTTTATGGGCGGGACTGTTGGCGCAGACGTAAGCTTCCGCTGGTTTACCGTCCTCCCTTTGTTTACACTCTCCTGCTAGCTTAAAGCCCCCCCACGACCTGAGCTAGCATTAGCGGTGCAACAAAACATAAATATTGGAGCTTTCCAGCTGTACAGTTTTGAGCCAGATTCCAGCTCAGACGAGGAAAATGAAGACGTTCATGGAACCAGTCGACTACAAGTGGATGCATCAGATTGGAGCGGCGCAGAGAAACTTTTACCATTTCAGTTGCTACAACTGAGAGCTTTTTCAAACGGCATTTTTTATCTGCTTCTGATTCCCCCCATTTTAAAAAACAGAAATTCTCAGAAATGCACATTTTTGAGTATTTCATCATTAGAAAATTCTTCAAGAACATATTAGAAACACTATTTTCCCTGGGGGGGTCTTTGAACGTTCAGACCCCCTCACACCCCTG
Source organism: Adrianichthys oophorus (assembly GCA_036245035.1). NCBI lineage: Eukaryota > Metazoa > Chordata > Actinopteri > Beloniformes > Adrianichthyidae > Adrianichthys > Adrianichthys oophorus. The sequence goes on along the minus strand of BSAI01000187.1, from coordinate 3,412,238 downwards.
CAATCTAACAGGTGTTCCTGGTTCCTGCTCCTGACCATCCTCTGTCCTGCCAAGTCAAGTTATAATGAAATAAAGAGAAGGGAAATTCTTTCTATGATATCTCCTATGAGGAGGACAGAACTGATGGACTAAAACTTCAAAGATGATCTCTTTTTCTGTAAACTGATCAACTTTGACCTTAAATTTGAGCTTGGAAACAACTCTTCCCGTCAGGTTCAAACCCCGGTTCCTGCAATGCACAACAGTTGACAAGACGGCAAAAGCGAACTTTTTACTGTGAGTTGAAAAAATATTGGTTTGTCTACATCTCCTCAGGGATATTTTGAACAATCTTGGTTTAGAGAATGAAGAAAAAAGTAGAATAACCGAACAAGGTATTTTTTAAATTACTTTTTCCCTGCAAAACTGTCTGAAGTCAACAAAGTCTAATTCTGAGTCTTAAGCCCTCTAAAATGATTTCAGTTATATTGAGTGTATGTGTATCCAGAGTTTTTGAAAGACATAATGATCCCGGAAAGTAAGTTCAAGTGAATCATTAAACAGTCATATTAGGTGAGGCTTATTAAAACTAATCATTCACTTATTTGAATAGTGAGATCCCAATGAAAGAAATGTCAGGGAAGGGCAATCTTCACATTTGTCATTTTACTCTCCTATATTTAGTGATTATGAAGTGGATTATAGCTTTAGTGGAAAATCTAAATTGAGTAGTCAGAGAACTAGAAGCTGTGCCAAGTTCTACTTTGGTAAAGTTCTGGAACAACTCTGCTGTCGTTTGAACCTCGTGGTCATCTGTTAACACTCATGTATTTGCTTTGCATTAAAATAATTTGCTATCAGACTTTTCAGCTCTTTAATCATCCTAAAACCTTTACAGGTCTTTCTTGCGCTGACACTCTGCCGCCTCTCTGCCCTCTTGGCATCCGCTCTGTGTAGAACCCGATCCTCTGTTATCATAGTAACAACATGCTGTTGACCATTAAAAGGAGTTTGAAGTGAATGACTCTTAGTTTTCCATCATGCTTAGTGACAGAAGGGGAAACCCCACGCTGAAGGACAGATGCTACCCAATCTTTGATATGGCCCCAGGCAGGGACACGGCCTGAATGTCAAGGCTATCCTGCAGCTCATCTGCATACTGGATACCGTTTAATATTCTGACACTTAGTCAGGCAATCCTTTTTGTCCCTCGTGTCTGATCTTAATTTTGCTTCCTCAGTCCGGGAGATTACGCAGGAAACCCTTTGTTTGTTTGTCATCTACAGCCAAGACAATGTGGTCATGTTGATATGGTATGGGCTCAACTGGATCGTACCAATCTGGAATTCCTCATCCTAAAGTGAATCTTAGTTTGGTGTTTTCGGCACCTTAAGTTTTAAAATAAATATCTTTATAACAAACTGAATTGAATTAATTAAATGAATGCGCACGAATAATAGAAAAAAAACAACTGGAATGTTGTAGTTTCTATGTTAAGGTTCAAGTGAAAAAGATTTGAAAAATACGGTGGCCCTGAAGTGAAATTCCAAATCACTCAACCCAAAAAACATATTAAATATCCCAATGACAATTAAAAGAGCAAAAAATAAAAGAAAACGTCACATTTTAGTATTCACAGCACAAATCCAGAAACTGAAATATAAATTTTTGCGCGCCCCCCCCCCCCCCCCATATGTTCCATGAAGTGTCATATTTTTCATTATATGTAAATACTGCAGTTATTGCCGTATTCCTGTATGTTAATATACTATGCAATATATTACTGAATATATACTGAAATGTCCTGCATTATATTTACTGATATACTTTGTAATACATTATATTATATCGTACAATTCACAATTTATGTACTGAAAGAGGCCGTATACATATGTTATACATTAAGCAAAATTTAACATTAAACATAATATTACCAGACATATATGATATTATATATGTTACAAATACATACCTATAACTATGACTCAAAGACACTTTTTTCCCTCTTTTTGGTGATGTAAATAACCATTTAGTGTGACAGTCAATGACGTTTAAGTCGCATAAATTCTTACATAGCCAAAGGTGTTCCATCCATTTCTTCATAACAAGAAATTTATGAAATCTGATTTGAAGTTCCTGCCTAACGAACAAAAAACACTCTTTCAACAAAGAAACAAACAATTCTGTAAAAAGGTTCTTCAGGACCTTCTGGTTTGCAATATGTGACATTCACCAAATCAGCAATTACAAATGAAAACTCCAGGTTTTTGATTTGGAACAAGGAACCCAGGAGGAGGCCTGAGTTCTTTGATGTTTTGAAGCTATGGAACTGAAAGGAGGAGTCTTAATTTCTGTGAATACCTCTAGGTCTGGATGAAATGCCTCAGCTTCAGTTTACAACAGCCCAGCAGATCATCCTTTAGCTCAGTGTTCCCGACCGGTCAACCCACGAGGATTTTACCGCTCCATTTAAGCTCCATGCAAACACTTCTGATGAAACATTTTAACACAAAAACATTTCAGAACAACTCAAACTTGTGACTATAACTCAAAAACAAGACGGAGCGCCCCCCTCCCCTGCCTGTTCTTTTGTCTGTTCCCATTTGTAAAGAAAGCTTCCACATACAGCTTTTCTTGGGTTGCACGTCTCCGGACTGCTTTTAGCCCTCAAGTGACTGAAATGTAATCGAGAGAATCAGGTCAATTTTCAAAACCAAAAGATTTTTCAGAGTAAAAGATTGTTCAGATGCAGTCATTTTGCTCCCCTGGCCAAACCTTACAGCTCAAGTGATCGAAGGTGCAGCTAAGAGAATCAAGTTATTTTTCAAAATAAAAGATTTTTGGGATTCAAAACAAAATAATTTATCATTTCTTCCGCGGCCAAGTGGCAATTGATCTGCGGACCATTCCCACTGCTTTACCTGATTGTTTGAGCTGCCTGATTTGCTTACATACAAATATCAAACCAACCAAAGGGAACTTGTTTTCAGGGGACACTGCAGTTTCCGCACTATAAGGCACACTTAAAAGCCTTAATTTTTTTCTAAATACGAGAGAGTGGAATCCAGATCTGGATCGCCTTACATATGGATTCATTCTGTTGTTAATAAGATTGGGTGTTATTGTAAATAATGTGGCTAACATGTAGCGGCATTGGACTGTTGTTTTTACAAGGTTGGAAGTTAGCGTAATCACAGTGGCATTGTCTTATCAGTCACTTTATATACATTTCACAAACAAGGTGGGAGGTTACAGGTATTGTGAAAACGTTAATGTGGCTAACGCTTCTAACATGGCTAACGTGTAGCGTGTAACAAACAAGTTCTAGAGTGACTGTGAGCTCTTGTCTCACTGGGACTATTGTCACATGTCCCAAAAGGTCACTGCGTAGTGACTGAAATACGTTTTTCAGCAAATTTGCCAGATGGCGGTGCGGTGGTATTTGTAATCGGGAGGCTGCAGTTGCATTTTTACACGCCATATGGTGGGCGGAAGTTTTTAGAAAAAGTTTAAATTTTAGCGACCATCTAATTTTTTCCATAAATTTGATATCGGTCAGTGGCCGCCCATTTTGAGGTTGTGCGGCGGCAGTCCAGAGTCAGGCGGGGATGACGCCATTATGTAATCAGACGCCCAGTAGCACAGGGGTGTATAAAAAGGGTGCCACTGCCCACGCCTGATGGTTGCCTGACTGCCGCCATCTACATCCATGACCAAACCAACAATTTAAAAATTACTAGTATCTTATTTTACTTTTCTTCAGCCAGAGAGCCACTATGGGGGATAAAAGAACCACAGGTGGCTCCAGAGCCACGGATTGCAGACTGCGGCCATAGACTATGTGAAACATTGTCAATAGTTTTCTCTGAAGTCCAACTTGGTTCATTGTTAATCCAGCTGACCAGTGAAATATCTGAGGCCCATGCAGGATCTGTCTGCATTCAGGCCTAGAAGAACCACAGATGAATATTAGCAACAAAACAATGTGCAGCCTGCTGTCCCTTCAAAATAACAACCAAGAGTGCAAGCTATGTGACCTTTCTTCCAGCCAACATTAATTTGATCCATTACCAGTCAGGCAAGCCAGTAATTGTATTGTCATCTGTCAAATTGTGTGCCCCCCTCCCTGTTCCATAAAGCTACGATGACCAAACTGCTGGATGTAGCCACACACAGGGGAACCTCTGACATTTAGGTTTGCAGAGTGAGATCAGGCTGGATGGGGAATAAAACAACTTCATTTATTTATAGAACCTTTTTGGTTGTGAGCTTCTACCTTTATAAAGGGTTTCCTAACCATGTAACTCACTGGTTTACCTTCACTAGATGGCTAAATGGTTACTTGAGCACAGTCCACTGACAGTTTTACAATGTTATCAAATGCATGAAGAAATCAGTGAGAAATAGAGTATTTCTGTTAACTGAAAAGTGAGACTGTAAAGGTTTGTTTCTCAGAAACCTTTCTAAGCTCTCCTTTCCACAATGCTTTAGAGACACAGACACCTTCAGTGTCTAAACAAACAGAACATTTAGTGAAGAACCAATTTTCTATGGACCCATTTGTTATAAACACAATACTCTTTGTACATTTTGGGGAAAATCTTTAAAAAAAACTGCAAATACAGTTTACAAGGTATACTGGCTGCTATTAAAGAAAACTGCTTTAGACTGATGTAGCAGAACCAAACCAGACCTGGCTCTCCATGGACTGCTGTCCATTACAGGTAACAGAGGAGACACTACATCATTTACCCTGAGCCTCAAGTCAAATGCCATCAAAAAATCACCATGTCCTCCTGGATTGCTGTTTTTAATAGTTGTAATGAGTTGTAGTAAAGTAAATCTTAAATCAGTTCCTTATATTTTGCAGTACAAGTTGCAGGGTTTTTTTCTGCATAGTTTGGCCAGGGGTGAGACTTGTACTCAGGTGCGACTTAAATGCGATTTAAAAAAAAAAAAAAAAGCTCATGTGTTCATTATTTTCTCACTAACAACTGATAGAGCGCACTGTATGCGTATGAATCAGTATTTGCAACTGACAGCAATGCAGAAGAAGAAGCACCGGCCTCGACGGAATTGTTTCAAAGCGACACAGACGATGAAGAAATCTACGGATTTAGTGATTTGAAGTGATATATAGAGATTAGTTGACTTGTTAGTATGTTCTTCATGTTATAATTATCTAAATAATTGTTCATATGTTGCGCCAATATACTAGACACTTATTCAATTCCCCCTATGTTACATGAAGTAACGTAAGCATCAGTGTGTTGTATTAAGTCTTTTATTGTTTTCAAGTATGTTGTTGTGTTTTTTCTATCAAAAAAATGTTCGATATATGATTTTTTTTCTTCTTTGTCATGCATGTTTAGGCTGCTGTGACTTATACTCTGGAGTGACTTATAGTCTGAAAAACACGGTATTTGCAAACCTGCACCTTCATGTAAGATGTCCAGCGAAAGGAGACAATCTCCTTTATCATGTACATGTAACTATTGTGCAGTGGGTATTGTTATCAATATCAAACTCATCAGGTCAGCTCAGGTGATTTGACTTTTCCTTCTTCAAGAACAACTGTATGAGAAGAACAGTGCTATTTAGATCTTCTGTTGCATGGAATTAACTTTCTGTGAGGACACGGCTCATTAATGTCAAATATCATTTCAAAAACATTCAAACTAGTGATTAGATTTGTATGAAGTGTATGTGTTGTTGCTATGATGGGTACAAAGAATTAATTTGTTTTGAATTTATTTTAATGTCTATGGCTTATGATGTAAATGTGATGAATTAGTTTGTGAAAACTGTGAAATCCTTTGAAATTTTTGTGAGCTTTGTAAAATGTGTGAATTTTATGTTTATGGACCCCTGGATGACTAGCGACCACTTTGTAGACGCTAATGGGGTTCCAGATAAATAAGTAAATGTAAATAGAAGAACCTGTGCTCTTTTCCTCACCTCGGCTAGACTCTGTGTCTCTGGGGACTCCTTACCTAACCCTCACTGAGACCTCATTTCACTTCACAGTCCAAGAGCCTTGTTCAGCTCCAACATTCAATGACCTTTCATTGGTACCACGTGTTAAAAATGCTCTGATTTATGTCAGGCATCTAAAAATAAAGCCAATTTAAGGGAATCTGGTGCAGATGTGAGTCAGTGCAAAAACAGGTAGGAAATTAGTTCAATTTCTTTTTTTTTTATTTTAAAATTTCTTTAAGAAAGCAAAAAATATCTGCTTGTAGTGTAGGAAAAATGGTCATTCCAATCATTCTTATTTAAGAAAAAAAGTTAGTCACTGAAACATGTCTTGACAAAGATTATTTTGCTGCTGAAAAACATTCTTGATAAGATTGTTTTTCTTGAAACAAGGGTCTTTTTACTTTTTTAAAATCGGTTTTTACAGTGAAGTCAATGTTTTATTTAATTTTTGAATTTGCTACAAAAACAATAAAATGAGTCGCGTCAATAAGAGAGAAAAAAAGGGGATTTAAAATTGTAAAAAAAAAGCTGGAACAAGACCTTCCTATTGTTCTGTTCTCGGGTTGGACAGAAAAACGAAGCCCAGCTCTGATCAAAGTGCTGAAGAAAAATGAATGAATGATGAATGTGATGAAGGGATGCTTCATATGGGAGAATTTAGTGCGTAATCTAAGATCGTCAATAATCCACAATCAATAATCTATTTTAATTATTGAATTAAAAACCTGTTTACTGCAAACAGGAGACATATTTGTTTAGTAAAAAAGTAACTTATTACAACCTTTGAAAAAAAAATTAACAACAACTAAAGTAATGTTCAGTTAAAAATGTGTTATTCTGTTAATTTAACGAAACATGAAATGTCTAAAAACATGAACTATTTTGCAGAATGTAGCTAAGCAAACAATTCTAACAAGAATGATAATTAAATAGATAAACAGTTGATGAATAATTATCAAATGAATTTATTTTTCTTTGAATTTAATCTCTGTTTCATCTGTTTTGTTTTTGTTCATGCATGAAATTCAAAAGATGGATGAAAACATCCAGGATTTTCTTTTTGTTTTTGCTTTCCAGTTTATCAGCATGTTGTTTATTTTTCCAAACACGTGGCTGTTACCCACCCGGACCCGTGCCTCAGTGAGGTTGGTCCACACAGCGATCTCCTCTCTGGTGCTCATGTCTGGGTAGCGGTTCCTCTGAAAGGTGGCCTCCAGCTCCTGGAGCTGCTGGCTGGTGAAGTGAGTCCTTTGCCGCCGTTGCTTCTTTTTCAGGGAGCCATCTTCAGCACTTGACTCGTCCAGCTGGTTCTGGTGGGATTTCTCGGTGTCTGCATTGCAACAAGGAGGAAAGGTTTTGGATAAACCAGCAGCAGGACACTAACTGAGAGGAGCTTCAGCAACAGGATGGAAGGACACCGATGGAGTCAAAATATATTTAATGAATGCTAGATTTTTGAAAATTCTCCTTCCAATAAGATTCAGTTATTTCTATGTTAAATGAGTTCCCAGCTGAAAAAGAACATTAAAAAAAGATTTAGTTGGAGCTGTGATGGTTTGTAAATTAGATGAACAGCAGAAAAACCTGTCTGTGTGTCACAGATCCACACTTCAGGTGAGCCCTCACTGGGGGAGGTTTACACCCACCACCATGGAGGATGCCTTCAAGGATATTTCATATTTAATACAATAAAACCAACCGTGTGTTTTGGTGGATTTAAAAGCAAATACCCACCAACAGTCAGTGGTCATGGCTCACAGTCACCATGAGCTTGAAGCTTCTTCAGAACTCAAAAATGTTTCGAACAAATTCAACTTTATGATCAAAGAAGCATGAATTAATGTCAGTGCTTTGATAAATCATCTTTTTTCAAAAGCACCAGTCATTTTCTTATTTTTAAAGCTAATTCAGTCATATAGCTTATTGAATTTACTTTTTAGCTTTAATTCACTTTGATGAAATGAATCACTTCTGTCTCGTGAGCAAATTATTTCAACTTTATTTTTATAGCAACATCCAAAGGATTTAAAAAAGGGCTTTACGATAGAAAGACATTTTTAAAATAAAGAACAAAAATTTAAAGCCAACAACATGAAATTATATGTGGTGACAAAACACATAAGACACAAATAAGAATTCAAAAAATTAATCAAAGAAAAAAAGATTTCTGAGTGTTAAAAGCCATTGTTCCGGTCTGATGGATATTATTGTGTTTCTGTTTAAATCAAATCATAACCTGCTGTTAAATATAGTTGTTCTGGACTGCGTTATTTCCATGGATTATCACAATCTAAAATGAGAATGTGTTTGTTAAAGCTAAAATAGAAATGTTAATAAATCTGGTGACTCGTGCCAGAATCATTCCTGGTTTAACGGTATCATGGATGCAAACACTATAGAAAAATCATCATCCCACTCTAAATAAAAGAGTGCATCCTAATCAAGACTCAAACATACTCTGTCATCATGTTTCAGTCAGAACAAACACGTGGTTATTGGCATGTTCCATCCATTTTCTAATCCCGTTTTGTCCTTTTCGGCTGTCAGAGCCTAACCGGCCACATGCGGGTGAAGTCATGGTCTACCCTGGACAAGTCACCAGTCTGTTTCAGGGTGTTGTTGACATGTTGTACTAACAACAACAATGTTATGAAAAAGGAGGAAGAATTGGGTCAGAACTTTGATGCAAACAGGATTTTTAAAATCTCTCTTTTTGCAAACTCTCGTCTAGTAAGAGACAACATGTAAATGATGAGGACGTGTTGCACAGGAAATGTTGTCTGTTCGTTTTTTTTGTTTACACTGATTAACAATTGATTGGCATCAATGTCTGATGCTACCGACGATCATCAGAGAACCATAGTTTATCTTTTTAGTGATCCGCTCAGCGACCACATGATACCAAACACATTTTGTTGAAACACTTCATCCAGAAAGGAACATTTTTGAACTTTTCTTTTATTGTTTTCTAATCAGAAAGGCTGGCTGGTGTGTATTATAAAAAAGAAAGACGACGAGGAGATAAAGCAGCTCATGTTTGCGTGGGCAGGAGCAGAAACACTGTCTCTGCAATAGAGCAGCAATATTGAGACATGCTTTCACCTACTAATGGTGCTGAACGTAACCACTTAATATCATCTGTTCAAACAGAAGCTCTCCATCCTGAAGGTTTGAAGATGCTGAGCCACCAGAAAGTGCTGCAAATTCTGCCCCTCATCCAGGAGCAGTGTGTAATTAGGTTTTGCCCCCAGCACTGTGGATTTACAGGACCACACATCCATGTTGTGTCTTCCTGGGCTCCTCTGCCAACTCCTGCAATTTGAGGACCTCACAGAAAGAAGTGAAATTAGTTGGCCAGCTAATCCTGAGAATCAGGCTTTTGTGACTGGGGCAGGTTGGGCTCTGTTTGGCAAGGGCTTAGCTCTCTGGGAGCACTTCGAAATGATCAGTGGGGTTTAAAAAGAGGCTCCGCAGGGCCACCAGCAAAACCAATAAGGGCCCGGCTAAGGCTGTTATCTGCAGTAAACCGACACTGGGTAAGCTGTCACTTAAAGCCAAAGTCTATAACACAATACAGAGAAAAGGGCAACCCTTTTTAGAACGACGCGCTGACCAACAATAGAAGCAATCTGACTGATGATATCCGACGGGACAGAGCTGCTCCGGGTCAGCTGTCTTCTAACTAAAAGAAACCAAGTCAGAGACTTTTCATCAAATGCAAAAAAAGAAAACTGCCAAAAAAGGAGGGAGAAACATCTCTAAAATTAAAAAGTGAAAGAAACCTGAGCACATTTGCTCCCACAGTCGAGCTTTCGCTTTCTGATGAGGCCCAGCTGAAGGATGCAGCCTGAGGACAGGGAGGCAGCTTCCTCCCAAAAACCGGCCGCTTCATTCAAGTGCTATAAATAAAGAGCAGGGCTACGAAAGCAATGCATGGTGACAATGGATGAGAGAAGATACATCTATTATTTCAGTTTAAAACGTGATTTCAGGATTGTAGGTGTTTGTTTGTTTTTTTCCAAAGAGCAGAAAAAAAATCAGTGGAAACTCTTTAAAAGTTTGATTTTAAAATGTGCAACCAGAAGGTTTCAGTCTGTTTGCAGATTGCTTTCCAAAGAAAATAAAAGGTATTTACACACTCTGAAAAAATATGTATTTTAGGGTCATTGGAGGTTTTAAAGGTGCTTAACTGGTTAATCCCAAGCCATTTCAATTATTTAATGAAATCTGGTTCTTCTGATGACGCGCTCCTCTCAGAAAAAAAGCCTTCTGCTTCCTGCGCGTAATATTAGGGCAAAAATAGAGACATCTTTCGTGAGGATGTGTTTAGGCAGAGGCTTCATTATGGGTTTAGGATACAGGCACGTGAGAGCATTTTGCACCACGTCTCCCCAGAATAGTTAGTGTTTGACAGTTTGTTAGAGCTGCATTTTTAACCACACACACTTTAGTCTGGGATTGGATTTCACACACATAAACACGCACACTGACGCACACCGACCCATACCCGCGCGCGCCAAGACTCAGCACCTCTTCAGCAGATTCACACAGACTCGCCCGCGCACCCGGTTCGGAGGCAGGGCCTCGGTTCTGATCGCTGCTGACAAGCCGTCAGTCCGCGTCTGCTCAGGTGACCAAAGCGCGCGTTCACGCCGCTTAATTCACGCATGATGAAGGACAGGCGTCCTTCTTAACGACATGGATGTCTTTTGATTCTGACGCAGCAGCTGCACGTGCGCGCCTCAACCGTCCAGCTGTTTCTAACAGTTCAAATGAAAATAAAAACTAAAAAAAAATACATATTTTATCTTAAAAAAAAACTAAAACGTTTTCTTTTTGCAGCTTTTTTCCTGAAATTATCCTGAATTAAATCCTCTTCACGCACGGAGCCGCACAGGGTCATTTTCAGCGCGGGCTTCTGCTTTCTCTTTGGAGGCGTCGCACTCGAACTCACTCCCTGCAGGCGCTTTTCCATATTCAAAGTGAGACTGAGGCGCATTTGGTTGGAGCTGTTGCGCCAGGCCCGCAGAAGCTGCGCGAGCGTAGGAAAAAAACATCCCTCAGCTCAAGTTTTGATTGAATTTTCTGCAAAACCAATTAAAATAAAACATGTTGTGTAATATTATGATCATTCTGAGCGATCGCTTTAATAATTGAAGCAGCCCTAAACAGACGTGCGCGGGCGCAGGAGGAGGACCGCGTGTGCGGGGACACTGACCGCTGTTGTCCTGGCCTTTGCATCCCGCGTCGTGTTGCGGCGTTCCAGAGTCGGACAGTGACAGCGCCGGACTGCGGGTCCCGGAGTCCGTCAGCAGGTTGAAGTCCATGAGCGGGTTCTGCGGGAGGAGACGGACAGACAGGCGCGCGTTAGCACCTCGATCCCCGCATGCGCTCTGCACGTGATGCTGCAGAGCTAAAAGGTTTGGGGATTTCATTTATTACGTGATAATGATTGTAATGGCAATCTTTGCTGCTTGAATGACACCTTTTCTCTTAACTTTAAGGGTTTTGCGTGAATCTGCAAATAAATCACAACCACAAACATCTGCAGCGGCTACAAACAGCATCCACAGTTCTCTGAAAATTCAACAACCTTCAGAGAATCTCCGGTTACAGAAAACCGACGCCTGGAAAGGTTTTTCTGGCTACAAAGTTCTCCTTCGGCAGTAAAACACACTCGGATCCAGAGTCGTCTTCTTTTTGTGGTCAGCTGGCGGCTTCATTCTTTCTCCAGAACTAATGTCTCTCTTGACCCGTGCAGAGTCTCCATCACCACAGCCTCCGTCTGATGAGGGCTTGTGTCGTCACGTGTGAAGTGCGCGCGCTCCCTGGTTTTTGTGTTGTCCCCGCGTGCGCCTCTCCTTTTAATAGGAGGCTGACATCAGCAGCCAAAACAAGCGCTCTCATCAATTGAGGCTATTTTGGGTGCAGCGGACAGAGTAATGAAGGCCTCCCTGATCTGCCCAGCTTTGGGATGATTTGTGTTTTCCACGCACGCAGTCCCACTCTGACTCCTGCACGCGCCTGTGGTTCCGAGGTGACTCGTCCACGGACGGTGAGGCAGATTGGGCCGGTTTCCATATTTATGAGCCACATTCTGAGTCCTTCACATGTTTCTATTCTTAGCATCCGGTTTCAGGAGCTGGATTCAGTCTCTGGATGATGTCTTCGAGCCGCTCATTTGATCACCTTTTTTTTCTGATGAACAAAAAAGGTTTCAAGTAAAATAAAGAAACAACAAATGATGTCATGATTTCGTGTGAAGGGTTTGGATAAATCATGCTGTGATGCACAATCCCTGGACAGATCCCCTCCTGATTGGTCTTCCTGTCAGCTCTCTGACTTTTCCTCAACTTTTTTGTCGCGTTGTCAGTATCATCAGTAAAGGGAAGATGCTGAGCAGGTGTTTAAAAAAACGGTGTTTTATTTCAATTTAATGTTCGCATCTCCACTCTTTCAACCCCAACAAGAGAAACAAATACATTTTGTCCATCATACACTCAATGTTTTCAACATGTGCTCTGTGATGAACCAGCTATAAAAGTGTGAGAAGGTTTGTGAGATATCATAAAAGAGGATATCAGCTCCTGATGCTTGAGGAGGAAAAATCTAATGAACACAAGATTAAATCCGCTCTCTGGAGTAAGTTTCCTGACAGCTCTTTTGTCAGATCTGTCAGTAGTATTCTTCCAAAGGGCACAGCTATTCTCAGTTTTCTTAATGGTTTTTGTTTGAGCCAACTTTGAACATAAATCCGGCATGTTCAGGCCTCTGAAAGCCAAAGGTTTGTGTCTGTGCGCGCTTCTTTCCTCCAAGTCAGAGCGCTGCGGTTTCCACTGCTTCCTGCTGGCTTTTTAAACGGACAAACTGAACAGAAAGCCTCTTTCGTACGAAGACAAGAAGTACACTTGGGATCTATCAGCTGGCAGCCACTCAAGATTAAAACGCTGGTGTTGTTGGCGTCAAAAGCTTTTCTTTGCTGCTTGAAGCAAACGGAGACAGTCGTGCGGGTGGTTTTTCAAACCCCAGAGTTTGATCAGCAACAAACCCGATGATGCCGGTCCAGCGTGCGGTTTGCGGCCCAGCTGTGCACCTGTTTCCAGTTGCGCCTCCGTGAGAATTGTGGCTGCATTTCCAAAAGGCTCAGCAAACAGGAAAAGCAGACTTTTGTTGTCAGCCGCAGGCGACGGCTGCATCCATGGGAAGAGAGATGCGAGACTGAAGATAAGGTCATGTCTCCCCGTGGAGAGATTAGCCCGGTGAGCGCGCGGCCTCCGCGTCGGAGCGGTGGATGAATCCTCCTCTGATTGGGTGAAAGTTGACTCTTGGGTCAGACAGATCAGTTTTCCTCCTTTTTCATAACAAATATTATCTCTTTTTTTCCTAATCTTCTCCTTGGTACCCGATCCGTTTCTGGAATTCCTCCGGGATTCGCGTCGTGAGTCTTCATAAGTTCTCAATCATTTGAAACGCTCTCCTCTTTCATGTTTATGACCCGCAGTCATGATAGCTTCTTCAGAGACGTTTCCTGTACGTTTGGGTCTGTGGGGTATGACCTCACCACGCAGGCATCCTGTATGTTCGCGCTTGTTTACCTTCGCGGAGCCCTCTGCGCGCTCTTTCAGACGCGGCTCCAGCTCTTCAGTCAGTGGAGTCCGCCGGAGCAACAGCTGCTCTCTGAGGCTGCAGGTCAAGTATCAGCGGGGCGCTCTGCTCAGAAATATGACCCGGTACCGTGGACTCTATCTGGTGGACGGACAGACGGGCCTTTACTGTCAGCGCGCTGACGGGAGCGCGCCTGATGCTGCGTGCAGCTGCGTCCCTGGATCCCCGCCTCGGTTCCATGGCTCTCCTTTGCGCGCGGAGAAGCAGCGATGCGGTTCTAAAGTGCTGCGGTTTGTAAGCCGTCGTCCCTCATGAGGTCATAGGGGTCAAGGATATTTCCCGGGTACTGTCTGGAGGCGCCCAGACTCGCTGTTGGGATGTGAGCGCGCGCCCACTTCTGCTGAGGCTCATGGTCCAAAAAAAAAAGCTGCTCAGGATAGAGGCTCGGGTTTGCTCAGTCTCATTTAAATACATATCTGGTGTAATAATAAAGATAATGGCGGGGAAGGCAGAAATCCTCTCATTTTTCGGGATCCATCTGGCGGCGCGAGCGCCATGCATTACCCTGGAATTATTCAGAAACGCGCTGAGAATTAATTCCCGGGATTAAGAGTTGATTAAGATGTGTGTCACTTTGCTGTCTGAGAACTTATTAAGGGCCTCCTCGAAGAGGCGGCAGATGGAATTTCAGTCCAATGTTTGTAGATGTTAATTTGTGCCCGGCTAGAACAGCCATTTGCATATGATTGGGGCGGCGGAGGCCGCGGCGGTCTTGCAGCAGAATCACCGGGAAATAATTGGCTGCTCGCGCAGACAGGAGCCCTCAACAGTGATTAACACGGAGCTTTCACACCTCCACCGTTTATTAGGACGGATCAAATGAAATTTCTCTGATCTGGCTCTGAGTGTTCAACAACTTTAGGAGGTCTGAGCCAGCGCCAGCACAGCATGGATGCGCCGTGCTGATGTTTTGGTTCCGTTTTGGGTCATGGTTGGAAAACTTCAGGGAAAACAACAAAAACCAAGCCGCTCCGAGCGGCTCATTTGCATGACAGTGACCCGTCATGCGGCCTCTCAGCAGCAGAAGATGCCCCCACTGCCACCGGCCAGTGAAGACCGGTAATATTTACATTTACACCCGGAGGGCAAACGTGAACCTGGATTAAACAAATCTGTCCTTTCCATGTGTCCGAGCTTCAGGAAATATATGCAAACTAAGGGCAAACTGAGGGCCTGCAGGAAAGAACCCGCTCATGACTGCAAGAAAATCACTCTCACATTTGAAACATCATAAACTCATCCTGCTTAAACATCAATCATTTACCCATTTTAGAATCCAACTGCGGTGATAAATAAATGCATTTTTTAAACGATTGGAAAACAAAGATTTGAAAACAAGATGAATCGAAGTTATATTGTTCCGTTGAAATACAAACGTTTGAATCAGAGGTTTTCATGAAATCAAGAAAAACCTGCTGGAAAAACGGAGCAAAAGCCAAATGTTTTTTTTTTTAAATACACGACTGATTATTATTATTATCATAATTATTATTATTATTATCATAATTATTATCATCATCATCATAATCAACATCTAATTGTCAGCAATGAACGCTTAGGCCTTAATTGTCTGTTTCTTTCTTGTTGGTGTTTTTGTCAAAAATGGTGTTTTAAAAAAGAATTTATTTTTTTGTCAATTTTTTAAAAGTCTTTGTCAAATTAGTCTCAATTTCGTCTCAATTTATTCTCATCCTACTATTCCAGATTCATGAATTAAAAGTTGTGTCATTCGTTTGACATTTTCATTTTCGTACTCTTCTCCTCATTTTTATTTATTTATGTATTTCTTTGGTGGGTCCTTCTAAGCTTTGATCAAAGCCACATTTACTAAAATTGTATTATTTGATCCTAACACGCAAATTCTCTTCTTAACTCTTTTCTTATACGTTTACATTTATTTTTGATAGAGATTCATTCATGTTCCTTCTCATGCTGCAGCAGATTTCAAGCTTTTTTGGGATAAAGCATCAACCAGGCCTCAGTCGCGGGCGCACACAGGCTGGCCCGCAGACCACAGGAGCAGCGCTCATACCACAGATGAAAACCTGAAAACCACGGTGGAACAACATGGATGTGGATTTTACGCGCATTAGCGCGACTTCTGTTTGTTCCTTAAACCTCATCCAAAGTAAAGACAAATCAACCTGATGCTACTTTGCCCACGAGGACGCAAGAAAGTTGCAAGATAACCCCAATGCTGCTACTGCGTTCCAGCTCCGCGGTGTGTTCGACGTTTACGCACGAGGTTAGGGACACGGTTCCTGATGGACATTTAGTTACAGAATGACCAAACAGGAGGGACAGAGGTTGGGAGGGAGCGGGCGCGCACATGCACTTACATGGAATCCCAGTCTGGTCAAATTAATCCGTGGAAAAGCAGGGAGCTGAGCTGCTGCGCGCTGACCGCTGTCCTGGCCGCAGGTTTACTGGTGACATGAAGGAAAGTTCCCGGAAGCGCAAAATGGGTCAGAAAAGGCGCGCGCTCGTCGGCTTTCTTCTTCTACCCCGTCGTCCTCTTTACTCTGTGCAGTCAGACATGAAGACTGAGAACGAGTGAGGCTTGATCCCCACGCAGGGTAGAGGGAGGGGAGGCCGGGATGAGGGGTGGACTTCATGCTAAATATTATGACAGCTCCACTGTGGGAGGGGCGGCCTTTCTGTCTCTTTCGCTCTTACAAAGACAAGCACGCACGCTGCACGCACGCACGCACGCAAGCGCACACACTCGGGCACAGCTAAACCCTTCATTTTTCTATGATATGTTTTCCAGTTGAAGCCGTCTGTTAATATAGAATTCAAATCCCACTTTGGGGAATTGGATCAAAGCATCTCAATGTTAGGTTTTGATCATTTTGCTTTTAATTCAAACAGCCAAAATCACGTCTCTCTGTGCCATTTGTGACATAAGAAGCACGAGTCAAACCAGGATCAGCGCTGGGAAAGATTAACAGACAGAACTGAAATAGTGTCAGAACCATTATAGTAAAATAAAACTACATCAAACAAATGAGAGTTACCAAAATGACAGCTAAACGCATCAAAACAACAACCGGCTGTGTGTGTCATCTAGACACACAAAATGATTACCTCAAAACTCAATTCCCAGTAAACTGTTTTAATTTTCTACCATAACTCTATGAAACCATAGGTATCACATCGAATGTATGCATTCATGAGATCCCCATCTGTTAGCATTAAAAAAACTTGCCTTAAAAACCCGTTGTATTTTACTTGGTCCATGTTTTCTTCCCTGTAGTTCATCATCATTCCACTAGGGGCAGTAGAAGTGCTTTTCCTGCTCATTTCAAAATGGCTGCCTCCATAAATTTCGCAAAGACTTTTAGTGGGAAAAGTTTTTCTAATTTTCAAAATTTTATGGCGAGAATAACTCAGCTATTCTTATTCATTTTCATAACAATTGCTGTACTGTAACACTGCATTAAAAATATGAATACTTCCCCCCTGGACACTCATGTCAATGTTTGCGTCTTAAATTAACATTGTTGGGAAAAAAAACTTACAAAATCACCCAAATGATCATAATTGATTCTTTCTAGATCTTATAAAAAATGATTTATAACATTTTTCTTTTGTGGATTTCTTCACAGGGTTTAAAAAACATCGACTTTAGTAAAAAAAAAAAAAAAAGTCTGTTAATTCTTTGATGAAATGGGCTTTACTGGGTTAATGTCCAACACACGTTGATTCTAAGGGACATTAGGGCAAAAACAACGGATTCTAGGGCCCAGATTTGTGCTTTGCCTGAACACAAATCCCTGACTTTAGAGCTGACATTTGTACATATAGTGGAGGGAAACCTTGGGATCCAAAAGTACATTTTAAAAAGAACTGAAATTATCTAAGTCCCCAAACAAATTTCCTGACCTTGGTTATGAAAGGAATTTACATTTTTCACAACACTTGTTATTAATTTTCAGTTTTCATCACGTGAGAAAAATGTTTAAAAATGTATGTCTCTTTTTTTAGCGACAAAGTTTTCACAAAGAAGGACTTCAGTTATAGTTTGTGTAGTTTTTTTTTCTTATGTTGGTTCAGCGTGAGTAATAAATGAAGTCAAATATGAACGCACCTGTTTTGTGGATGCCCCTCAATTAGCTAATGTGACATGAGTCGCAGTCCCAAAGATCAAGTTTCAGCAAATCTGCCCATGGCAGAAACAAACTAGTGATTTGATCTGAAGGACAAAGGGCCAGCCTGACTAGGAGGACCACAAAATGCATCTTCCCTCTTATCCAGTGCAGCTTTTTTGCCTGAAACAAACTGTATGAGAACACAAATGACCTTCTGTTAAACAGATTCTAAATAGCAAAGCCCGGCTTTAAGCTTGTCAGCTTATGAACAAGCGTGTACTTTGAGATGACTCCTCTGCAGAGAGGAGCTGCCCTATCACCCTCAGTTTGAGACTGGCATCTTAGATTGATCTCGAAACATCTGTAAATTCCCCCCTGAAGTCAGATTTCGGATCCAGAAAATCAAAGTGCAATCCTCGCTCTGGATTGGGAAACTGCGGCTGCATGTTGCTGCTGCAAAATAAAAGCAGCCGCAGACGGTTGAAGGCTGCAGCAGAACGCAACACTGATGGTGGAAAACATGCAGGTAAAACACTAACAAGAACTCTGATGATTTATTTATTTAGTGATATAGGGCTGTCCAGCAGCAGAGCGAACAGACAAAAGCAGAGATTCTGATATTGTTACAACAGGGGTCATGTTCCTTCAGCAAACAAGGTACATGAAAACCTTCTTTGGGGTTTGAGGCTATTTGAGGTATTATTTTTCATTATTTTATTCTTACCATTGTTTTCTTTTAGGGTTTGGATCGGACAGAGTAGAGATGAACAATCCTAAACAGTGACAGACGGTCTTTTCTGTTGGGCGCACAACGATTGGCTTCTGGAAAAGCAAAATGCAAATGAAAGAGAACATCCTCTGAAGCTGCACAGGGGTTATGCTCCAGGAGATCACCGAGTCCAAGTTCACAGAGTCTCTACCTAAAAAAAGTTTTTTTTGTGTAGCAAAATGTATTCACAAGGCAATTCAAAGGGCTTCACAGAGAAAAATCACAACTAGGACAAAAACATTTACTCTTCCCTCGTTTTAATATTTTGCTTTATATCAGATTTCAAATTTTTGTTCAAACCACAAAATAAAACATCTTTATCCAGGAGTGTTGCACTGAAAAAAGAAAAAGGAATGTCTTCCATGAAATTACACAGAGAAGCGCTAATTTATACAAAAAGTGTGCAAAGTTCTAATTGCCAAAATTCAATTTCCTGTTTAATCTCAGGATGCAGATTTACGTGTAGCTTTATTTAGTAACAGTTGAAATTGTTGAAGACTACTCCTCCTGTTAGGCTCCTCTCTTGTGCGGTTGATTTGGATTTAGTAAACAGGTATTTCTGAATATAGTTCAGATGTTTGTGCGTTATTTTCCTAAAACTCACATCCTGATCAAAAACTAGAAGAAGAATAGATCAGAAGTTCAGAAACATCAGTCTTTGTCAGTGTGATCACCTCTCCCAACAACTGCTGCATTTATTTCTGTGAATGCTCGTACCACACGTTCTGCACTTTATTCTGCAGATCCTTTCATCCTATCTGGTTAATGTCATGGCTTTAGACCGGTTAACGCTGAGGTGTGTTTTCAAACTAATGCATATTTTTTTTGATTGTTTTTTTTCAACTGAACTAGAGAATAACACGTTTTAGTAGATCAAGATTTTGTTTCATTTTCACCAAACGTTTTGATTGCTGAGCTACGTTCACACTGTGTGTGTGTCACATGAACTTGGGTTCTTGAACACACTTTTAGCATGAGGTGTTCACACTAGGCTGTGGCTGCTCAATACTATTGCGTATCTGTTACCTACAGTTGGAAGAGGCTTGGTGTGAAATGTCGAATCTTGCTCCAGGCTTTTTCTTTCACATCACTATTCTGATATATGAAAGACTTGGTGTTAAGTAATTCCAACTAGGTGCTAACAGCAATTATGAATTTCTCAATTTTCAAACTGTTGGCACTTCAGTGAATAAAAGAGGACACCATTCATATATTTCTACCAAATCGGAGTCCCTGATTGGTCAAACTTAAACTGGTTTCATTTTCAATGCAGTTCAATGCAATGTTTTGTAAGTGGAGCCCGAAAACAGACATCAAACTTGCTTAATGTTGAGTAAATGCGAGTTTTAAATGTGGAAACCAGAAACGTACGTCTACATGGACTTTTCATTGGAAGTGGTCACGAACACGTGTTGCCAAGGCCGGTGGAAACGTAGCATTACACCGAGACCTGCAGCAATGAAATTCCAAATTTAAATGATACAGCAGGGTTTGACCCTAGCTCCTGTTGGACACCATCCCAAGCTACTCTGAAATATTTCTTTCAAAGGTTCAGTTATTGCTTTATTACAACATCTATTCGTTCAAACTTACAGAACTTGTTCTGCATGGTTGTTTTTCCACATCAAAATAATCCAAAGGGAACATTATTAGAACATTCTACCACACTGTGTGGACACGTCTGTGTAAATTCATAGTGTTTCCATACATTGGACTGGAACGATGGTTGATAAGTTTTTGTTGCATCAGAGGTGTGTTGTCCGTTGTGATGATGCTGTGTCCATGATGCTTGTTTTTTCACCAACGTCTTTCTGTCAGCCACCTCTTGGATTGGATAAAATGATCACTTTCTCAAAACTCTCTGTGAAAGACAGCATCGCAGAATTCTGCTGGTACTCACATTTCTAATGGAAAATTTATCTCAGCTTTGCTTCAGACATCAGTGGAAATGGATCTGAAAAAACTCACCTGGAGGATTAAGTGTTAAGTGTGAAGACTCCTCCCCACATAGGTGCATTATTTGTGCACATTTGTGTTATGACCATGAAAACAAAGTGATGTCCTTCAGTTACCTGTGCTGCTCCAGAGTGACCTTTATTATGAAAAGAAATGTTGGTAATAAAGGTTGTCTGTAAGAGTCTTAATAATCTTATATTTCTTTGTTACAATTCATGCAGAATTTTCCGTCTACAAGCAGAACGAGATTAATTGTACTACAGTTCCAAAGAACCTTTACTTCATTCTTTTGACTGGAGTCAACACAGCTGTGGACTTCAAGATATCACACTTGTGTACATAGCCCAGGTGTGTGTCCTCCTACAGTGACCTTTGCTTTTGCTCTTAGACCTGAGACTTGCAAAATAAACCATGAAAGTAGATTAAGACTGAAAAATGATCAAAACTTGGGCACAGGTGTATTTGTCCTTCTGACACATGTCATGAAAACATTCAATGGTAGCACTGATGATAATACTGTACTTGTGAGGACTGTTGCACTCAGGAACCGGACACGGCAAATATTAAATTTAATATCTACACAACTGGCAACAGCAGGTGAGTTTTACAGTTTAGACTAAATTGCTGAACAAAATGTTAGAAACCCTCAATCCATCAGAACCATCTTCCTCTAATGTTCCAATTAAAAATATATAAACAAAGACCGCTGCCTTCATATGAGTTCTCCTTTGAAGAGATGATCAATAAAACACATTTCTGCGTGCTCTCCACTGCCAATTTATAGTTAAAGTAGACATGTAAACATTTGGACAAAGACTTTTAAAGACCCACTCCAATTAAAATTGTGTTTTTGGTGTTTTTAACATTTTCTTGTGGCATTTTTCTCATGATGGAGGACTTGCATGAAAGACAACAAGCTAAAAATTTAATTTATGAGTATTCCTTTTTTTCCAAATGGTGGTAAATCAGGAGTAGAAACAAAACATACAGTTTGAAAAAAATTTTAATTGCACCTTGCTCCGCTCCATTCTGCAGACAAACAGATCCATGTGCGTCTTTGTTTTCCTCATCTGAGTTGGCATCTGGATCAAAACTGTACGGTTGGATAGTTCTGATATTGCTCACCGTTTTTTTGCATTGCCAATGTTAAGCTAGCTAGCTGTAAGCTAGTAGGGGAGTGTGTATGCATGGGATGATGGGAAATAAGTGTAGGCTTACTCCCCTGCCAACAGTCCCATCCACGACAGGATGAGCTCCTGCTGCTCAGTAGAAACTTTGTCCTAGGAAGTGACACAGGCTTTTTGATTTTAACGAAAAACTGCATAGTCATAATAAAAATAATAAAAAATACCACTGGGAACACTTTCAGAACAGGTCAAAAAATGATCAGAGTGGGACTTCAGGGTCAATTTATAATAAATTACTTCATTTGTGTGGTTTTGGTACAAAAAATTGATTGCCGATTAAGAAAGACATCTACAACTGCTATCTTCAATGGATGCAGTCATGCAGACAAAGTATACAGCAGTCACATCTGTGAAAAGCGTTGAGCCCATATGATATTCTCTTACTGTAAAATCTAGCTGTTCTGAGGCAAAATTGTTGAATCAAAACATTAATTCCAAGGCAAAGCAATAAAATATACTATATTTTGAATGGTCTAATTGGAAAGGTGGGCAGCAATCATCGACATTCTATTTGACAGAATAGGTTTTTTGCTCTGATACCTTTTTAACATATTCTTGATCATCTTTGTTCATCTTTTTTCTGTAGTTCAAGTTATTCAAGTTATAAACTGACCAATCAGATGCCTCGATGAAAGTATGTGGTCTCATGTCCAACTTTTGTAATGTTTAATTGACAGATTTCATGTAGCTTGTTTTCAGCGAAAGGGGTGCGGCCTTCCAACAACCTCACTCCTGATTGGGATTGGTGAGAGTAGTGGCTATAGATACGTTGACTCAAACCAAGTTGGACCAATCACTGCTTACTGACTTACTCCAAAATGGCAGCATCCATATTGTGGAAAAATGGCGGCTGAATTGACTTCATGTGGTTGGCGCAAGAAGTAAAGCTTTTTTCTGTGGGTGACATCACACTCTCTCAGTCCAGATCTCAGATACAGTCAATGTTGGCAGTCACAAATGAATGACGAATAAAAACATGGTGAATACCTGAGGAACGAGCCCAGGAATCTTGTAAAATAAGCAAAATGACAATAGATGTTCTTTTTAAAAGTAAAATGTAGTAAAACCAATGATTCCTCAGATGATTCCTCAAGCAGGAATAAACGAGTAACTGATAAAAACAACTTCAGTAACATTTTTGCCTCTGATTAACTCTTAAAGCCTGTTAAATTAGAATAAAACATCAACGTTTTGTACTGAAAAAAATAACCATCCAAAAGCTAAAATAAAATGTACTCTTCACAGTCTGTCTGGGATGAGCATGTTTAGGCAAAGATATAGTAAAACAGCAGATAAAATTAAACAAATGAGTTGAGTTTTTGTTCAATCCACACATTTTCTAAATAAATACACTTAAATTATTTTCCACATGTGGTAATGTGAAATGAGGACAATTCTCTGAGCTGCTCTTCACATAAAGCTATGTAAAGAGGAAAAAGTCCACAGCAGTCCATTCTACCAAACTAACAGCGATTGGAGATCTTGGCTCCTCTGTGGAAGCCAAGCTCTGACAGCTGTTGTCAGTCACTCACACTGTCCCTGAGAAGAAGATAAAGGTTAAGAAATAATCTCAAAATATGCTATGTACCATGTTCTATCAGGTTTCTAGTACTTAGCAGGGGCAGTATTTAGTTTTTGGGACCATTACCAACAGAAATGACATTCAACACTGTCTCAGAAGTACGTGCTTAATTGTTTAAAATGTAATTAAACTTCATTAAAGGAATGTTGGAGTTGAAGGAATGAATGAATGAACATCACTATAAGACGTAGTAAGCATCATTACGACTTGTGATAGTGCAAAAAAACTAAACACGTGAGGTTCAAACGTTCCAACAAGTCTTGTTTCGTCTCTCCGTTTCAGTAAAAATGGCGAGCCTGAGTCAGGACAGGGGGGCTTCAAAATAATTCTTTGGGAAACCTGGGGGTGACATTGCACTTGTTGGGGGTGTTCTTTTTATATAATCTGTGCTATAAATGGAGCTGCAAAGACCTGCTCACCAGTGAGCTGCCTCCTAACAGTTTTTGAGGAAAAGGATGGATGCATCAGAGACACCAAGTAACTGAATCTACATTGGAAAACAGGGCGAAAAGTCTCTACGAACAGAGGAGCTCAAAACTTCAGTGATGTGATGCAATGGAATTGATGTGTGGATGATGCACACAGAATTATATGCAAGTCTATCAGAGCTGACACTAAACATGGCTGACCAATACTACAGACATCTATGCATACTCAGGTTTAAGTTCAGTTCAGAGTCACTGAGTTAAAACCAACTCGTGTCTTTGTGGGAGGAAGCCAAAGCACCATGAGAAATGTGGAAACTACCAGGGATGTTACAGTTCTCAGTTTAAAATCCATCTGTATGTTACACCACTAAACCAAATGGTAAAGAATCACTGCATCCACTGCCTGCGTTTGCATATATGTAGAAAGTGTCAAACATGTGTTTGGTAAATTTCATATTTTTAATATTGTTTTAGTACATTACACCAGGCTTTTAAGTTCAGGTAAAACCGTAATAAGCTATAAAAAATGCATTATTTCCATAGGAGCAACTAGCCGACCTACCTTTGCTTTCTACATCTATTTCAGCTGAAAAGAAACCTGAATGAAAGGACACCTTTGAGAAAGCAGGTCCATACTGAAAGCTCGGTTTTGCTCACGCTGAAGTGTTTGTTTTTTATTTCTAAAAACTCAGAAAGACTCTAACATGTCTAACAATTGATATATCTTGGGCATCAACTCACATCTGTTTTTGAAAAGCAACTTCAAATGATAAAGAGGACATTCAAACCCACTGAGTGGAATTCAGACCAACCAGTTTGATCCAAGTGTTCATCAAGGAACGTCATGTACACATTTTGGTGTGATACAAAATACACAAACAGCACCAAGTTTTTGTTTTAAGTGCCGCTTCTAGTTTGAAAGGTAAAGATTCTGTTTCGATAATCAGGGCCAGACCCCAATATCTCTTCCTCAGTAGAACATTTTAATGCCATGTAAGTTATTCACAGGAACAAGCAAAACCTTTATTACCAATACAGAAAAGTCTTCAGGTGAACAAAATGTTGTCATTACAAACCTCAAAAGTGATTAAACAGTTTGCAGTGAGTAAACAGAAGCCTGAGACAAGTTGTGTCTACATTCTTCAGCCATAGACAGGTTGTCTGATTTGTATGGTTGAGCAAAGGTCGTTTCTGTTTGCAGAGTATAGTGATAATGTATCTGCACCTGGGAAATAATTTGGTTCTAGGCAGTGGTTCTGAACTGACAGACCAGAGTGGTGGTCCTTCTTTCAAAAAAAAAAGTGATCTCCAACTGTGTAGCAGGGGATCAAGTCTACACAGTACACAGAATGCTTTGGGCTTTACAGAGTTCTGTCTCAGGAGTTTGGTTTGAAGTGCAGGTTTTGAGTCAAATCTGTTCCTGGTGTTTTTTGGAACATTGCTTCTCATTGACAGATTCTCTATCCAGCCAGAGGCAGGACGGATGTGGGTTTGGGGACTGTAGGATTTCATCTGTGCTTTTTATAGATGATGTGGTGCTTCTGGTTTTATTTGACCAGGACTTTCGGAGTGCAAATTTCAGTTGAGTTCAAAGCGGCTGGAATGAGAATTAACAGCTTCAGGTAGGAGCTGAATAATGTAAGTTGCCTTCTGATGGATGAAGCTCCTGCCTACTTCTATCATGGATAGAGCGTGAGACTGACAGCAGTGGTAGGTAGAGTGGGTACAGTAATGTGGCAGTGTGTGAACCTGTTATTGTGAAGACAGAACTGAGCCAAAAGGCAAAGCTCTTGATTTATTGGTCCATCTATCTTCAAACCCTCACCAAACCTTCTGAATTAGAATTCTGAGTACTCCCTTTAAGATAAAGTAAGAAGCTTGGTCACTCGAGTGGAGCTCAGAGTTGAGTCGTTGTTCCTCTTGACATTTGACAAAAGGTTGTGTTTAAATTCCTTCACTACTCGCTACTCAGTACATAATACAGTGTGTTTACACTGTTGTGGAGCTGGAAAATTCTGGACATTTTCCAGAAGTCTCTGTGAAAAAGCAGTGTGTGTCGATGCCCAAGGATTGAATTGACTAATAAAGACCACAATGAATTGTGTTGGAAAGATTTTCCATCTGGGAAAAAAGTATTTTAATTTTCAAGTTTTCTCTTTCAGAATACAGTAGATTTATAACTAGTCTTATAACGGTTCATATTTATTAGGTTTCTACTTATCACTGACATCATATTCACAATAAAAAAAAGTGATGTAGTGGTTTCAATGATGCCAAATGTGAAGGAGTGGTGCTCTGGTTATTGTAGTTATTGAGGAATAAAAAAAAGACTGTTCCCCCCATCTTCATTGTTTCTCATGACAGTTTCAACTGTGAAAAATAAATCTAAACATTGTCTTTCTACAAGTATTTACAGTGGGGATAGAAAGTTTAGTCCCCCAGGGAAAATATTTTATTATTTTGCATAAAAAAACTCAAGGAAAGATTGAAAAATGTTCTAAAGGCATCAGTTTACAGATGAGATGTTCTTTTAATGTGTCAAAAAAATTGACTTTATTATTTTTATTTATTATTATTATTTACCCCTTCAAAAATAAACAGAAAACAAAATAATGGCGTGTGTAAAAGTTTGGACACCCTGCAGAGTTAATACCTTGTACTGTCCCCCTTGGAAAGTATCACAGCTTGTAAACACTTTTTGTAGCCAGCTAAGTCTCTCAGTTCTTGTTCGAGTTGTCTTCATCCATTCTTCTTTATAAACGTCTTCCCGTTCTTTGAGATTTCTGGGATGTCTGTTTCATTGCTCTTTTCAGTTCTATCCATAGATTTTCAGTGATGTTGAGGTCAGGTGATTGAGAAGGCCTCTGCAAAACCTTTAGTTTATGCGCCTTAATGTAAGACAGCTTGGATTTGGAGGTTTGTTTAGGATCATTATCCATTTGGAGAAGCCGTCCTCTCTTCAACTTTTTCACAGATGACTTCAAGTTAGTGTCCAAAATTGACTGAAATTTGGTGGAATCCATTCTTCCTTCTACTGGTGAAATGTTTCCTGTGTCGCCGGCTGCAATACAAGCCCAAAGCATGATTGATCCACCCCCATGCTTAACAGTTGGACAGAGGTTCTTCTGTTAAACTCTGTACCCTTTCTTCTCCAAACGTACCTTTGTTCATTGTGGCCAAAAAGTTCCATTTGAATCTGGTTGGTCCACAGAACTTGTTTGTTTTTAAAAATGCATCAGGCTTGTTGACATGTTTATTTGCCAACTTCAAATGTTGAATTTTGTGGTGAGGATATAGAAGAGGTTTTCTTCTGATGACTCTTCCATGAAGACCATATTTGTACAAGTATCTCTTGACAGTAGAACCGTGTAGCGCAACTCCAGAGTCTGCAGGTCTGGGAATGCCAGGGAATGCGGGCACTGAGTTCTCCGCATGCCAAAAGAGGGGTGGGCCACACGATTTCGCCGCGTCAATCGCGTTCAGTGTGAATGCAACTGAACATTGGTTTGACTTGCTTTTCTCAAAGTCCTGCAAGCTGCTCTGTCTGTGATTTTTCTTGGTCTTCCAGATCTTGGTTTAACTTCCGCTGTTCCTGTTGACTGCCATTTCTTAATGATGTTCTGAACGGAGGATTTTGGCATTGGAAAACACTTTGCTACCTTCTTATAGCCTTCTCCTGCTTTGTGAGCATCAACTATTTTCAGTTTCATTGTTCTGGACATCTGCTTGGAAGACTCCATGATGCTGATTGTTGGGACAATGTCACATGACTCAAATTATTTAAAATCTTTGAGATTGAAATCACCTGGTCTTTGTAAACGATGACTGTGAACAATCCATGACACTGTCAGGTCTCAGCTTTTCCAAAGGGGGCGGTGCATATTATAAATACAAATGCAGGGTGCCCAAACTTTTGGACACGCCATTATTGTGTTTTCTGTTTATTTTTGAAAAGGTAAATTATGGAAATAAAGCCTTTTTCACATATTAAACGAATTTATAATCTGTAAAGTGATGCCTTTAGAAGATTTTTCAATCTTTCCCTGGGTACTTTATGCATCATAATACAACATTTTACTTGGGGTGCCCAAACTTTCTATCCCCACTGTAAATCTTGTTTTAAAGCAGCCTCAAAGGCCATGCCTACGTCACCAACCCAGCGCAATCTATCTGCTTTACCATAGTAGCATTGATCCCGCCTTCAATTCACTTTTGCACGAACAAAAACGCTCTTTTTATTGCATTTTCTTCAATAAAATATAAATGAAACAAATAAAGCATGAAGACATGTTTAATGTGTAACAAGTAGTCATGTATGGAGACAAATGATGCCACAGAAAGCTGTATGATCACACGTCAATCAAAGGGCTTTAGTCATGCTCGGTTGAGAGCGCACTGCTTTTCCACGTCAGTGTGTTTACCAAAACCAAACTGACAGCTACAGGAAGTCTGTCCCTTTATTCATTATTTATACGTTACTGAAGACTTAATGAATAGAACTAGTTTTTAAATTTTACACAGTGATAAAGTGGAATGTCCGATTCCTGTAGTTTGTCCAGGTGTCACAGGGGACTGAACTTTGCTTCTTTTCTTTCAATCCTCGCTAGCTAGCCTGCTAGCTTGCTGAGCTAGCATAGAGACATTTGGATCCCGTTTGAAAAGGAGCAGACGCACAAAGGTGAGACATCTCTTTTACTCGTGTTTTATTTGTGCAGACAGGCCTTAACTTATCGTTACTAAATATCAAATAAGTTAGTGTAACAAACATCTGTGATTACACATGCTGAAGGGAAACTGCACGCGCTGGCTAGTTGTGCTAGGTTGTTGTTAGCTGAAAGATTTTAACAGACTTTAGGGCCATAATCTCCTACATTTGTCAATATGTGAAATACTCATTAAGTTGTTTTTGTCATGTTAGTTTTTGCTTTGTCCTCCAGTTTATTAGTAGTCTTTTAACAAAGGGAAAGAACATCATTGCGTTGGGAAGCCTCAACATTGTCAATCTAATTATCAAGGTTTTTAATAGCAAACCAGCCACTTGAAATTTGTAATTGCACAATTTAGAGGTGTGGTTTTCATTCGCAGACATTATATTTATTGTACCTTCTCAGAAATAAGTCGCTGAATTGATTGGAAGATCCAGAACTGAAGGGCTTAAGTGACCCAGGAATACAAGGCAGAAATCAATCAAATCTGAATGAAAAAAGTCCAGACTTTATTTTGCAGTATGCTGCCAGCTTCAGGTTTAGAGTGTTTTAAACAATGCTCTCCTATCTGTTGCAAACAAATGTATTTAAAAGTGCAATCAATGGTTTAATACTCAATCAAGTAATCAGTGGAATGACATTATGGAATACTTTAGAAACTTATCTGTACGTGGTTTGTTTTATGGCATTACTCATTAAAACAACTAAAATTGAATTGAACTTTATTCATCTCACAGAGAAATTCAACCATCATGGCAGCTCAAAGGAAAAACAAGTAACAATACAAAATGTGTAATTATGCAAATCAGTAAATGCTGATTTTCTGTGGCAACTCCTGAAGGGAAATGCTAAAAGATTAACAGCAAAAAAAAAAAGCAGTTTGAAAACAACAGGCATTAAGATTGTGATAAATGAGAGCTTTACACAATTTCATGGGTTGACCAGTCCGCAGCCGGAAAAAGGTTGGGGATCACTGCTCTACCATGGCCGCCTCATGTCCTCCATTATCAGAAAAATGCCACAAGAACATGCAAAAACACAAAGAACATTTTTTTTGCAGAGGGTCTTTAATGGGTGTGAACATAATTTGTTAAACAAGTAAAATATGTTAAAATATAAATTAGCAGAATTTATATTAAGTATTCTGTAAAATGTTTGAATTTTAGTCTACTTAACTTTATTCCACTCCGCTTTACTTTACTCTACTCTGTAAATAAAGCAGGCTATGCAATTTAGGCTTTGTGCAGTTTAAGACATTTTTAATGTTAAATGTTGTCTTCAGCTGCAGTTTCAGGAAATATATCAGTTCTTTCCTTCATATCAGTCTTTCACAATGGAGTCCTATTATAGACATTAAGCCTGTTGCTGTGACTGTAGAGTTCTTCAACTGTGTAATTTTGAATTGATAACATACATTGAATTTCATAGAATGTGTCATTGCCCATCCAGGCCTTACTCTCAAATCTTTTTGTAAAACAAGATTCCAATGACACAGGAAAAAGGTTAATCCTACCTGTTTGAGTTATGCTGCTTGTTAAACATGAACGCCATATTGATTTTATCTTTTTGGTTATCCATTCAGGTTTTAGATTATATCAAGTTAGGCATTCTGTTAGGACTTTAAGGAGAGAGTTTCCAGGCATCAGGAACATTTATTTTTATTCACTTCAATTAATTTCCAGTTCTTAGCTGACGTGTTTGCAGTTTCCTACCCCAATTTATACTAGGAGAATGACATTTTTTATGTTTCAAAACTACAGTTTTATATAAGAAAGAAAAAGAGATTTGAAAACAGGACAGAAATGGTATAGTTAAACAGCATTACCATTTTGCTGCAATATGAATAGTGTTACATAGGTATTATATAGGTATGTCATTTAGTGTGAGAGTGGTCAATGAATTAAAATAATGTAATCTACATCTGACAGCTGTGCATAAAAATATTGACAAAAGTATACAAACTAATAAAAGGTTTTTGTGTTTTCATGTGCTTTCCTCTGTCAGGAAAGCAGCATGGTGGACAGGAACATTTACATTGTGCAAGGTGAAATTACCACTGTTGTTGGAGCAATAAAGAGAAACTCCAGATGGAATACTCATACATCACTGGTATGTACTTGGTATTTGTCTTAAATTTTGTAATGTAAAATATATAATAGGCTTGAGGTAATGCTGGGGGATATGGCCAAAAAAATAAAGTCTCATATTTTTTCACACAAAATTCGATTTTGTGTGCTGTTGTGGGCTACACAATAGCGCAGTGGTTAGTGCTCTTGCCTTACAGCGAGAAGGTTCCTGGTTCAAGTCCCGGCTGGGGGACTTAAAATAGTGTCACCAATGGGGGACCTTCCTGTGTGAGTTTGCATGTTCTCCCTGTGGGTTTTCTCCGGGGACTCCGGCTTCCTCCCACCATCCAAAAACATGCTTTATAGGTTAATTGGTCACTCTAAAAAAATTGTCTCTAGATGTGGACACAAGTGTGTGTGTGTGTGTGGGTGTGTGATTGTGTCCTCTGTGACAGACTGGCGACCAGTCCAAGTGTGTCCCCTGCCTTCGCCCATGAGTAGCCGGGTTAGGCTCCGATAGCCCCTTAACCCCGAAAGGGATAAAACGGTATAGAAAACGAATTAATGAAAATTCGATTTTTGGCCAGGCACATTTTCTTACCAGACAAATTATTACATTACTTTACAAAGAAAAACTATCTGTGTTATTTAAAAAAATGATATTATGTTGAATGCATAGAGAGAGGGCATCACAGCATAACAAAAACAAGATAACTGTTTTAAGTGACTCCAATTTCTAATCAGTATTTGGTCTCTGGTTTTGGGAATTTCTGACATTATTTCAGATTTCTTAAAAAAGAAATACTGAAATATCACATGGTCCTAAGTATTCAGACCCTTTGTTCAGTGTTACAGCCATGATTCTTTCTGGGAAAGATGCAACAAGTTTTTCACACCTGGATTTGGGATCCTCTGCCATTCCTCCTTGCAGATAATCTCCAGTTCTGTCAGGTTGGATGGTAAACGGCGGTGGACAGCTATACTCTGGTCTCTCCAGAGACGCTCAATTGGTTTTAAGTCAGGGCTCTGGCTGGGCCATTCAAGAACAGTCACAGAGTTGTTGTGAAGCCACTCCTTGGTTATTTTAGCTGTGTGCTTAGGGTCATTGTCTTGCTGGAAGGTGAACCTTCGGCCCAGTCTGAGGTCCTGAACACTCTGGAGAAGGTTCTCGTTCAGGGTATCCCTGTTCTTGGCCACAGTCGTCTTGTCAACTGAAAAATACCGTCACAGCATGATGCTGCCACCACCATGCTTCACTGTTGGGACTGTAATGGACAGGTGATGAGCTGTGCCCGGTTTTCTCCACACATACCGCTTAGAATTAAGGCCAAAAAGTTCCATCTTGGTCTCATCAGACCAGAGAATCTTATTTCTCACCATCTTGATGTCGTTCAGGTGGTTTTTTTCTTTTTAACAAACTCCATTCAGGCTTTCATGTGTCTTGCACTGAGGAGAGGCTTCCATCGGTCCACTCTGCCATAAAGCCCCGACTGGTGGAGGGCTGCAGTGATGGTTGACTTTCTACAACTTTCTCCCATCTCCCAACTGCATCTCTGGGGGTCAGCCACAGTGATCTTTGGGTTCTTCTTTACCTCTCTTACCAAGGCTCTTCTCCTCCAATAGCTCAGTTTGGCCAGACAGCCAGCTCTAGGAAGGGTTCTGGTCCTGAACATCTTTCATTTAAGGGTTATGGAGGCCACTGTGCTCTTAGGAATCTTAAGTGCAGCAGATACTTTTTGTCACCTTGGCCAGATCTGTGCCACAATTCTGTCTCTGAGCTCTTCAGGCAGTTCCTTTGACCTCATGATTCTCATTTGCTCTGACATGCACTGTGAGCTGGAAGGTCTTATATAGACAGGTGCGCGGCTTATGAAGTCCAATCAGTAGAATCAAACACAGCTGGACTCAAATGAAGGTGTAGAACCATCTCAAGGATGATCAGAAGAAATGGACAGCACCTGAGTTAAATACACGAGTGTCACAACAAAGGGTCTGAATACTTGGGGCCAATGGGATATTTCAGTTTTTCTTTTTTAATCTGCAAAAATGTCAACAATTCTGTGTTTTTTTGTCAATATGAGGTGCTGTGTGTACATTAATGAGGAAAAAAATGAATTTAAATGACTTTAGCAAATGGCTGCAATATAACAAGAAGTGAAAAATTGAAGGGGTCTTAATTTCCATACCCACTGTATAGAGAATGAAAATTCTTTTCATCTGTTTTTTAAGAAAATTAAATGGCATAGAAGTGTCATTCAAAGTGGCTTCACATCTGTTATTGTATTTAGAAAATACAGTTTTTTTGAACGTCCTATGAATTAAGTTTGTTGTATTTATCCGCCATGTCTTAAAGTCATCTGCATGAAAATATTCTCTGACATTAAATCGGTCACAAACTGGCAGCAAGTTTTATGAAACCATGTTGCTCCTGTGAGTCCAGCTGGTTATCCTTCATTTCTGTTCGGATCCCGTTAAAAACCACCACTTCCTGCTGCTCCATCAGCCTAATCTACACGCTACACAGAGAAGCGTACTAAAGCTACAGGAGTGGGGGTGGGGGACACTTGACGTGTTACATGTGCTTGTATATGCAGCAAGCTTTTTTTTTTTGGCCTGCAGAAGAAGCTCCCCTACTTGCTGTCGTTTTCATGTCTACTCGTTGCGAGAAACAGACGGGCGGGCTTCCTTTACTCCGAACAACGGAAGCCCAAGACAGCAGAGAGCTGGGAAAACAAAATCTTTATTTTCCAAAAATAAATGTCTTAAACAAAAAAATGGAATTAATTGATTATATTGCCCAGCCCTGGCATAAGACAAGAAAAAAGTTAAAATGTAATATAATAAAGTGTTGCAACAGAACAGGAGTCTCTGATGTGGTCATATACTTTTCCTAACATGTAGTTTTTTTCTGTGCAGGATGAAGAACAGGATCCATTACTGAACAGCTTTGGACAGCTAAAGGAAATACTCAATAACATTAAAGGTATTTTTGTGATTCAGTGTAATAATTTTCATTTGTTCATATGACATGGACTCGAGAATGGAGACTAGTAAGCGTAGCTGATTTGAACAACTTTTGCATCTTTTGTAGAATTTTTCTGTGTTGCTGGCCTGCAGTTATTCCAGCAGAATTTTACATAGTTGATTTAGGCCACGGATAGGCAACTCCAGGCCTCGAGTGTCGCCTGGAGTTGCCTATCCGTGGTTTTGGCTTTTCTGAGAGAATATTAATGGGCTTCTGTGTTTCTAGAAATATAAAGTTTTTTTCTAAATTGAAACTACTGCATTTACCCATGTTAATGTGTCTTGATAATACTTTATGACTTTTCTTTGCATTCATTCAAATCTTTTGTTAGCACAAACAAATTGGAGTTAATGCCTTAGTCACGTGCACCTGTACGGGTGCTTCAGAATTTTGAGTTGTCCGAGCCTGAGGAGGGTTGAAGAGAAGAGTGGGTTTATCTTAAGGGAAGCACTGGTCGTTCATAAAGAGGATGGATGAATGGATGGAAGGATGGATGGATGGGTTGAATCATGGCATCTGGACTTAAAGGGTTCTTTCTTTGATCGTGAAGAATTGGTAAGAATAATGGAAGTTTCACACACTTATGACATATGGTTGATGCTGTCGCATGGTACCCTTACGCCACACTTTAGTCATTAGTAAGGTGCACCCCCTAGCTCCTTACTGACCGCACGCAAATGCTCCACGTGTGAATTTTGCAAGTGATACATAAGTGCCTGTAAGACACCCATAGTATGTCCACACAAACTACGCTCTGATTAACTCCTTTCCTAATTTTAAATCGCCAGGCTATATCATTTGAAAAGCACTAACGACCCCCTTGCGCAGTTGCGCGTGGTTTGGTGAGGTTGAAAAAATGAAACATTCGTATGACACCCCTGTGTCTCACCAACTTTACCTTTACTTACCATTGTGTGCTATTGAAGTATTTGCTACCACTTGTCTCCCTTAGCAAACCCGCAAAAAAAATTGTGCATGACCATTTTCTCTCTACGGGCTTGCCAAGCGGTCTGCGATCTTAAAATGTCTTGTAAATTCTGATTGACAGGTATATTCAGGCCAAGTGTACTGCGGCCTTGACCATCATTAAGGCTAAAACTCAGGTGTGGTAGAAGGACGTTGGTTTGATCCGGAAAAGAGTCGACTCATTGCAGAACAAACTGTCAGGTGTTGAGGTAGGGGAAGCAGTTTCTCATCAACACTGTTTGGTGCTGATGGAGAGTTGTTGACCTTTACTGAAAATGTCTGAGTGGAAGAGATACTATGAACATCTTAATCCTGCCGATAGGTCCTTCTCTGAGGGAGCCGGGCACTTAGACTGGAGTTGCTAGTTACAATGGAACAATATAGGTTCTGTAAGACTAAACCAACCATTTACCCTTACTAGGGATCTCCGAGAGATCTTGGGAGTCTTTAAATATGGTCTACATGTGTCCACAAAGGTTCTCGTTCATCCAGGTGACATTGTCTTGAGGTTGAATCATGGCATCTGGACTTAAAGTCTGCTTTGATACATTTAACCACTCATCCAAGTGTCTTCTTCAGTGAGGACTGATCTACATAGGTTTTGTGGACTTGAAAAGGCTTTTGACCACATCTCCATGAATGCCCTAAGGTGTAGAGGATGGGATAAATGTTTCGCTATTCGTTACCAGTGTACCTTGTACAAACAAGATAGTTTGAATTGTTGACTATAAATCAAACTTGCTTAAAGTGAGAGATGGACTCTGGCAGTGATTCTCTACATAACTTTTATATATCAAAATTCTAAGTATACTGAATTTGGATTTTGCAGCCTTAAAATCAAATTTTCTCAGTTTGCGGATGACACAATCCTTCTCAAAGAACAGCTGACTTGTTTGTAGCCAAGTTTGAATCTTCTTGGAGGAGAATCAGCACTGCCTATGTAATTGTTGTTTGGCAGCTTTTACAGCCACTGGATCCATCCATCCATTTTCTTAACCGGCTGTATCAATTTCTAGGTCACAGGGTTGCTAGAACCTGTCCCGGCTACTGTTGGGCGAAAGCGGGGTACACCCTGGACAGGTCGCCAATCTTTTTCCGGGCCACACAACCACTCACACACAGAATCACACCTAGGAACAATTTAGAATCACCATTTAACCCATGAAGCATGTTTTTGGACTGTGGGGGAAGCCATATTAACAGCAAAAAAAATATGGGCCAATTAGTTATATTTTCTGAAATTCCAAGAAAGGGAGAACAATATGCACAGACTCAGTTTTCTTAGTTATCCATTAAACTAAATCATTGGAATCCAGATGTTCTGACATGACTGCATTTGTAGCAAAGGACTAAAGTTATTTTTTTTATAATCTGTGGTCATGATCAGGTATTATCCTGTATTGTGTCACAGGAGCAACACAAAGCCTGCCAATATGCAAATTGTCTCCTCAGTAAGACGAAAAGTCACATGACGTCTTTGATTGAAGTAACATTCCTTCTCTGGAAATTCTGATTGCATCATTGAGATGAAATAACAATCAGTAGCTTAACTGATTTGCAACAGTTTGAATATTTGATTTAACCAATATTTTTGTTTAGTTGTTGCAGTTGAACACCTTTGTTCTCATAAGGATCTGTTTTATTCACAATAAATTTTCTCTTCTAGTTTCAAATGTCAAGTTGATTCTAAAATTATTTCTTAGCTTAAAAAAACTACGTGAGTGGTGGAAGCAGCTATTATTAACCATTACAACAAAAGAAAAACAAATGCTGTGTGTGAAATTTTATTTTTGACAGTTTGTGGAGCATAAGGTATGCTTGCAAATTAAAGACGGTACGCACTGAAGTTAACGTTTTAACGCCTTAAGAACCCATGGTGACATCAGTGTAACAGAAAAAAATCAGATATTTTTTACATGGACTGTGGTATATTACATATGATTTTCCCTTTAAGGAAAAATAGGTCTGTGTTTTTATGGGATAAGTTCATGGGATGAAAGACATTTAACCCAGTAGTAGATGAAACTTTCAGCGGTTAAAATTAATTTGGGGATCTTTACGGTCTTAAACTAAATAGTCTTTGAGTATGGCTTCTAATTGTTTCTGTTCCTGTTGAGTAGTTCTGCTTGAGTTCCTCTCCACCTTGTTCTCTGATAGAGCCAAGCTGGCTCTTGCATGCTTTTGCAATGAGAGTCCTGGCAGCTTCCAGAGTCTTGCAGCTTCTCTTGTAGAAGATGTGAGCAATGGGAAAGATGCAACACATGGAACTGTGTGGTAGTAACCCCCCACCTTTGCAGCCTCCTCCAGGGAATGCCTCCACCACTGTGAGATGGACAGGCACTGCTGGCTGAGGAGGACTCCCTCCTCCTCTTTCATTCTTCCTTAACCATTGATTTACAAAAAAACAAAATCCACTTCTCTTTTAATGCTAATTCTATTACTGAATAAGACCTGATTGAAGATTTGATCATTTAGGGCATGTATCAAACAAATTGGTGTTGGTGAAGTTTGAAGCTCTTTTCATATTTTAAGCTGAATTTAGTGTACTTTTAGCCTTCCAAAGACTGCATATTTAACCTTACGTGAATCTGACTTTGTAGTTTGAAGAGCTCTGCTTGAGAGACTGATTAGTTTGTTTTGTTTTTTGTCTTTCATACAGACACTAAGCACTAGTTTTTGTGGAAAACCTTCCAGGTGGGCTGTGTTTCTCTGCTGCTCTGAGCTTTTGCAGTGGCCCAGCTGTCTACTTACTGAAAGCTCAGTAATTCCATCCATTGCACTGTGTATGCCTGCTCCCTCTAACAACCCAAGCAAAGGAAAAGGAAAACAGCAAAGGAACTATCAATTGGTCCCCACAAGGTTTTTCAGCTCTTCTCGTTGTCTTCTCTTATTTTTCTCTTTCCATCTTTCTCTGTAGCCCATGCAATCTGTTTGAGGGTTTTTTAGCTCTTTGGCACATCTGTTCTAATGAAAGCTCTTTGATTGACAGGACCATGTGCCATGGAGGTGGGGAGTATTGCAGCTGGAAGTATATCATCTGCAATTTTAGTCGGGTAAATATAGCAAGGAGTCTTGTCAAGCAGGGAGATAAATTGTTCTGGGAAAGGAAGTGTTGTCTCTTTTCTCAAAGCAGGAAAAAATTTTCCTTCATGGAAAATGTAAGGTCCATTCTGGTCTCTGGAACAATGGCAGCACAGTTGTGAAAAGCCAGTGATGGACCATGTGTTGTCACGCCTCAGCTCAGCCTAGCTCAGGCAGAAGAGTGATATTAGCACAAGAAATCAGAGCCTTTTTTCTGAAATAAACTTTGTGACTTCAATAAGACCTCATATCTAATGCTCTATCTCTGAGTTCATCAGACTCACATGATTGAGTGCTTTCCACACCTCGGTGGCTGGCATCTGCAAGTACATGTATACAGGCTCATGAACATTTAAGTGGTTTCTGGGTATAGGAGTGAAGCTTTCTATGACTTTAGGCAATAGAAATAAAGACTTCTTTCTGACTGAGCTTTTAGTTTATCTTTAGACAAAATTTTAAACAAATTGTCTTTTTTTTAATCTTGTTAAGGAACCTTTGTTTTGACTAAAAATGGGATCTTTGTATGATGATCCACTCACACTCCTGATGCACTTCTATTAGTGTAGATGTAGTGCATCTCAGTCTGGCTCTACTTGAATTTAAGACCTTTTCATAAAGCACCCCACTATGACTTGGATTTTACCACCTCCTCGCCACTGGTTCCAAGGGTGTGGAATCAGGGCCAAACCACTGATGACCTGAGCTCAGCGATGTTGCTGTAAAAAGTTTGCATTTCCTTTATGTGGCACAATGAGCCTGAGAACACTGAAGTAATGTAAAGTAAAGGGTAATGGTGTTGAGTTCTGTTGAAATGGTTAATGATATGTAGCTTCAAAGACTGCCATAAATACTAATATGGCCATTATGTCATGCAGATTTATAAAAACTTGTTACAATTTCCACCTGGAAGGCTAAAAAAATCTTCTAAGGCTTGTTTTATTAAGTTTATTTAGAAAGTGTAGCTAAGTGAAGCTAACTGATTTTTTTAAAATTCTTTTTACCAGAAGTTCTTCCTTTCGTTTCCCCCTGTTGAGTTGTGCTTATTTTACTTTTAAAAAAGCTTTTAGAGTTTGTTTCAGCTTTAAAGCACTGCGTGGTTCTGACTATAGGTTTAGAAATGCTGATACCTTTCTGAAGTCACAACGATTTGACCTTGATTCTTTTCCATTGGGTTTGTTTGATCAGCTTCATTGTCTAGACCTGGGTTTACTTGACACAGACAAGGGTTCTCTTTTAAAATTATGTTATCACATAGAAAAGTCTTGTCTTTTTATCTTGTTGAATAATTCAGTTTTTTTCTTCACTAGACCTCAGAGAATAAAATGATGTGCCAAACAGTATTTCATTCATCAGACCTTTTTTACTTTCTCTCCTTTTCACCTGTTTTCTTCTTCCAGTTTCACCTTTTTATGCAGACACCACTGAGACTTAGCGTCTCAAATCTTCAATTCCTTCAATTCTTTCCTTCCTCCCTCATCTATCCGTCAACCCCTCCCCCATGGCCCCCCTGGCTTCGAAGGTCAGGTTTTTGACAAGACTACAGAAGAAACAGTCTGTGCCTAAATCCCTTCATTTTTATTCATACAAATGCAGGTTTAGAGGCCCTTGCTGTTCCCTGGATACACATCCAGTGCGGCCCTTTGACTGACAGCTTTTTCCTTTATATCCAGACTCCAACAAAATTCAGAAGCACACCCCTAATTGACTGGAATCACCAGCAGTGCACCAGAAGCAGACATTGGAGGCCACAGGAGTGGATTTCTGCAATGAGCCTAGAGATGGTTGATATGATTCATCTCTTGCTGACCTTTACAATCATTAGGCTAATTATCTCAAAAATGAGCCCAAAGCAGTGCCAACTTGACCCCTAAACAATAAAATAATTGTTAAAAATAATTATGCTAAATCATATAGTCTTAGGCTCTTACATAGTTTACTATTTACCTTGTCAGTGGCCATAAAACTAATGCTCCCAATGGTGGAAGTAGAATAGTACTGGGTTTAAAGTGTTTTCCCTGTTTCACATGATCAAATCCAGGCCTTACTGACAAGCTCTCTAATTTCCATCATGTCATTCATGAGGAGATAAGGCACACACGCCGGCCCTCTTTGTTTCATGTCAAGGTCAAGTGTGTGTTTGTGTCTGTCCCTGATTTCCGAGGGGGCTGCAGCCCAACTACTTGGCATCCTCCTCCCACCCCCTCCTGCCACCTGATCTGTACACATATATCACTCCCAACTGAGGCAGCAGAAGGCAGCTGGCAGACACCGGGAAGGAGAGACCATAATTCATGTCGGCTAGCCACTTATTCCTAAATGTTTACTCATCTGGGCATTCAGATCACAGAGTATCTGCCTCATGGTAATTCTTCACATGTCGTCTGTGTGGTCTCAGTGTCTCCCAACTTTGAGCATGAGGTCACAGGTTGGATTCTTGGTCATGTTGCCAGTGTTATTTTTATGGCACAGACAAGAGACGATCAACTAAGCAAGTGGAGTCCTCTCCCCAATTAATTTCTCATCAGAATTGCTCCAGTGGGCATACTCTTGGGAATAAAAGCCCCCACCACATGATTTAACAACTACATAGATAGATACAAAGAAAAAATAAGGTGGAGCTGGGGAGTTAGTCCCAGCTGCCATTGGGTAAGACACACCTACCTGAATGTGTCACCCCTTCATCTGTAGACCTCACAGGCTACATGGTTACACATGTCAATTCCACATCTTTTGTCAAAAGTTAGTGTTAGAGTTTTTTGAGAGGAGACTGTGTCACAGTTCACAC
Source organism: Adrianichthys oophorus (assembly GCA_036245035.1). Lineage (NCBI taxonomy): Eukaryota > Metazoa > Chordata > Actinopteri > Beloniformes > Adrianichthyidae > Adrianichthys > Adrianichthys oophorus. Next base: position 3,371,973 of record BSAI01000187.1, on the reverse strand, counting down.
TAACGGCAAATTTCAAAATTAAAATTATTGTGAGGCAGCATGAAAGTTGATTGTAGAAATTCTTTATCAGAGAAATAAAAATTAAATATTATTAATATTTTTATAAATACAGTTTGATTTGATTAATACAGTTTTTATCTTGTAATAATAGTTAAAATAATACCAACCCAATCTCTGTTAAAAGTTTTTATGTTCATCATGTTTCTTTCCTGTTAGGCTCACTAGTAGATATAAGGGAGATTTATTATTTATTATTTTTTACATTTTATTTTATTGAAAACCTATAGAAATGGCAGAGAAATAACTCAAAGAACTATAAGCTTCTTTGGTTGATATGCTCTTTAAATATTTGAAATGACTGTTTTCTAGTCTCTTTCCTTCTAATTTCCATATATGTTGTGATCTCTTTCTTTCAACCTGGCCTGAAATTACCATAATTCTAACATAGTACTTCTTATGGAAGTTATGTAGAATGTGACATTTCTACACCCTGATCTAAGAAAGAGTCTTCTTTTGCTGTCAAATATTAGTCAGGAAAAGTTTTTTTTTTTTTCATTCAAATAAAATATGATGCAATTAAAAAAAATCCAATAATTAATTCCAATCCCCAATCTTCATCAAAATCTTAATTTCAAACAATTCACAAAATGTTGAGTTGTACTAACCAGAGGTTAGAGGGATAAACGCGTAGCTTCTCTATCAGCATCGTTGAGGTTGGTATCCTGTGACTTGGACTGCTTTAGGGTTATACTGTGGGTGACTGTTTTAGGATAAACTTGTCACATTTTTATCATTATCATTCTTTTATCTACACCTTTCCTTTATTGTCTTTCTTATTGTTGGAGTTACTAGCACATCTCTTTTGTCTTTTAGCAGATTTTGTAGAATCTACCTTTTTATCTTGTAACAAATCTTCAAATGTTTTTTTGTTTCTATTTTTTGTTTGTTTTCTTAAACCCTAAACGATTGTAGCAGTTCTTTTCCCTTAAGTCTGGTTCTGCTGGAGATTTTTTAATACTAATAGCTAAGATAATTTGGCCTTAAAGAAATTATTGAGAATTTACAAACATAATCAATTTGGCTTAGTATGATGTTTTCTGCCTTTTGTATAGCAGTGTGGCAATAAAATAAGCTATTAAATGATAATTATCATGATGTTTGTGGCATTTAGAGGGGGTTACAAAGTTTTAAATTGAACTTTTAAAAAGCTGTGGAAATCTTGTTTTGTGCTCTGAAGATCATGGATTCATTTATTTCTATTTATTTACCTATGTAGCCGTTATACTCCCTATATGACAAAAGACGTATTTCCATACAACACATTTGTTTTAACTCTTCCTTTGTATCAGCCCCACTGTAACTTTTCAGTTGAATGTCACAATGCCAGCTTAAGGCATCAATAGTTATGATTTATTGTGAGTGGGAGATACCATGGATTATGCAGGTGTTGTACAATGACAAACATTTGGCCTGCCTGTTGCAGGAGGTCCCATTAAAATGGCTGTGATTAATTAGAGATGGCCCCACTTCCCAGGCAGGCTGCCATCTAGTGATGGTTAGTAGCTGTAAATCTAGCCAGTTAACTATGCTCTAACCGGGGACTGACAGCAAAGGCTTAGGCTCTGTGTGAAGAGGAGATGCAACTGTTGTCCTGTTTCAGAAGCCCTCAACAATGTGCTGAGTGGATGGAGACTCCCAGCAGAACCCTATTAATCATTATGGCAGGGGTGTCTGTTGGGTGGGGACGGGCTTAGGCTCTGAGGGAGCAAAGGGGTGAGATGGAAAAGAGGGTCGAAGGTGCAGATGAGGATCTAGATGTGCTGACAAGAAGAGGGGTAAAGATGTGAACCAAACAAGCTAACCCCCATGAGCTCAAAGCATAAGGAAAAAGAGGTGGGGGCGAGTTGACAGGTTTGGACAACAAAACGTGCTCTGCATGTACAGCAGCAGTTCCTGCATCCGTGTTTTATCTGAGAGCTTTCAACTTTTATGTAACACGTCCGTCATTTGATTATCACTTGTTCTTCAAGGTATAATAGTTCTGTTCAGATATACCTAAGGCTCATACTTTCCTATCTTATCTTTTACTTGCACAAAATTCACCTTTGTTTTGCCAGTTTTGTTTCAATACATATTTGAAAAAACTCAGAAAAGTAATTGTGACATTTGTACTTTTTTGAATGAACCCTGGTGTAATAAGGGATAAAACAAATCAGTCAGAAAGAACAGCCAGCTGTCATTAGATGGTCAAGTGCCAAGTGTGTGTTTGTGTCGTAAAATATCTCATTCTTGGTATTTTAAGTTTAGTTGATGGTGTCATTTTCCAAAACCAATATGCCCAACAATAAAAACATGTCTTAACCATTTTATACTAGGTACTCTAACTTTTTAGCTTTTTGTCTTTAAGGGTCTGCTTTGTTTGAGACACCAGACAAAGATTACTGAATATTAGCTATATTTTGATTACTGTTATCAAGTATTATTTAGGAAAAATGTGAAAAGAAATATCCTGCAGTTTTGGAAGATTAGATTAGACTTAGATCAAGATAAACCAGAAGCAGAAAAATTGTAACGTAAAAGTAATGTTAAACCCACCAAAATCAGATGTTAGTATTATTCCTACTAGTCTGAAGCACGGAGTCATTTGCTTGAGAAAAAAAATATTAAAGCTTCTGAAACATTTTCTTCATAAAAGAAAGCCAAATAAAATTGGACATGTTTTGGGGAAGAAAACAAACCTTTCTATCTGTTGTATGGTGCCATAAGTGTAGCTAAAAATGTTATTTGTTGATTTGTGGAGATTTAATTTATTATCCATGTAGCCATGCCTCTAAGCAAAGTGAAGCTTTTGAAAATTGCAGAAAAATGTAGTTACTAGTTTGAGTTGTTTAGTTTTGTATAAATCTTCATCAAAATCATGAAGTAATCATCAGGTAAAGTGTAGAATATTGAGATGCCACTGTTTTTTTGTTTTTCATCAAATAAGGTTGTCTTCCTGTGTCAGTCATGCATATTGTTACGAGGTGGTAATTCAAATTCACAGCAGGAAAGATGGCCGAAGTAAAAAGCCACCCTGCTGTCTGTCCAAAGTTGTTGGACTTTGAGTTGATTTTTAAGTGCTCACCGCTGAGTTTGGATCATTAATAAAACAGAGGGTCTTAGGTAGGTTTTGGATGTTTCAACACCTCTGAATCCAGCACCCACTCCTTGGCGGAGGTCACTTCTAAAAACAGGCTCATGGTCGGCACGCGGTGATATGTTGATTGGCTGAAAAGCATTTTCAAGACTGACTTTACAAGCGTGGATTGACAATTTGTGAAGGTGTAGGTTTTCACTGTGTAAATGAGTGGGTCTCTAATTTTAGCAAAGTAGAGTTGGTGAGCACCTGATTGTTGTTGGCATGACCTGCACAACATGTCTTTGAATAGTTTTGTTTTTTTATTCAGAATAATAAATCCCTTTAAAATAACTGCTCTGTGCAAAAACCACCAGGGAACTCTGACACGTTAAATCTTCTTGTTCCATTTTTCATTTTAAAGTAAAATGTTTTGCCCTCTCTAAATCTCAGTTCAAGTAACAACTTGTAGTCATAATTAGGGATGTCCCGATCACGTGATCGAAAATCAAGCGCGGTCCTTTAGTGTCTCACTTGATGGAAATAGAATGTTGACTCCCGATCACAATCAGTATTTATTTGATCTTCGCTGTGTATTCAAGATTGTTGTTTCAAATAAATGCCCTAATGGAAGTCTGTGTGGATTACAACACTTTACTGCCATGAAACGCAGCAGAACACGGCAGCAGTTTGAGCAGGAGGCCCACAAAAACAGATCAGTAAAGTTAGCAAGGTATTCACAGACTTGGACTTGGGGGCTAAAAAACTCTTAATAAATGATCAAAGTGATATCAAGTCTCTCTTGCTTTTTGTCTTAATGCAAACAATGACCTTCAAATGCCTTTAAAAGGAAAATAGTGTGTTTTTGTTTCTTTCTAATGAGAACTGTGCTCTCCTGCTGCAGACAGAGGGACGGCTGCAGAGGGTAGGCTCCAGGAGAAGGTGATCTAAGATTAAAATTAAATAAAAATATCAATCTGGAAAGTACTTTGCACTTAAATTTTTTTTTAAATGATTTTTTAAAAAATTTTGTTTGCTTGTCTCAAACACACCTTTTCCCAGAGTGCAATCTGATTTCTTTACTATATTTTTTTCTGTGTGTATATGAAGGCCTGGAAGGTCTTAGAATCCACTGCAGGTTTGACATTGTATATTCAATTTTTTCTTCTTTGTCTCTTGGCTGGTCCCTTCAGGGGTCACCACAACAAATCACTTGCCTCCACCCAACCTTATCCACTGTATCCTCCTCCCTCTCACCAATCACCCTTATGTGCTCCTTAAGTTGATCCACAAACCTCCTTTTTGGCTTTCTCCAAGACTTTTTTCCTGCCAACTCCAACCTCAGCTTCCTGAAGTTAGCAGCATAGAAGAAACATAATAATATTGTTATTAATCAGATTTCCATTTGTACTCCTTAATATTGTCAAAAACATTCAGTAGAATGGGAATGACATAGGTAGGTCAGCGTTGAAGCTGTTGATAATCTCTTTTTCTACAGTCATTGTGGTCTAATCATTGAACCTAGTTATCAAGTAGTGGATACTGGCAGCACTTAAATTGAAGGCTCTGCTTGAAAAGAGCTGGATGTTTCAGGGCGGTGTTGAAGTTGTTTCAAAATAAGGGTCCACATTAGTATTTCGGTAAGAAAGCATCTTGCTGTCTTGCTTGTGTGGCGCTCACATCCTTAAGCCCTCAGTGTCTCTGTGTGAATCCCACACTGCCTTGACAGACTGGGTTAATAAACCTCTCAGCAGCTATCCCTCACCCACACACATGTACACAGACACACACTCGCCCAACACACACAGCTGCTTGTTATTTCATGCCCCATAAGGGTGCTGTGACCACAGACATTGTAATACACATATCCAATTAGTTAAGCATTGCACTGCTGTTGATCTCAAGCTTGGATTTGCTTAGTTTTACATGTCAGATGGCAGAGTTGGTTCTTTTTGAAATTTTTATTAAATTAGGCATTTAGATAATTTTGCAGCCATTGATATTCACTTTATAATTCTTTTCAGACTGCCCTTCACATTCTTAGCTCATGATGTTCAACCTTTGAAAATGATATTGATATTATTTCTGTGCAGTCATTTGTTAAAATTATGAACAATATCCACGTGGTTGTCATCTCCATCCCATTTGAGCCTGGAACAGTGCTTTGGCACAGGACAGTTGACTCAGACTGGGCAACCAGGATTAAAAAAAGCTGTCCTATTTCTGTGCTACAGCTGGGGGCTGAAAAGTGTTTGCTGGAAAGGTGACCTGGGTCAGAGGTTTCTTGTTGAGGGATGGTATGAGGGTGACTGGTGGTGGACAGGCGTGCTCGTGGGCATGTATGGAAGGGTGGTAAGTATGATCAAGCAACTGGCTTTGTTTCAGAGTACAAAAAACTTAATCAAAAGAAGGGAGCACATGTAACAGAAGCTCTTCAAGCCTGTCGACTCATTTCTTTTTAAATAGATCAGGATCATTACTGTCGATAACAAATTTTGAGGAAAGCTGCCGTGCTGACAGCAGAGACAGTAGACCTGACTGTTGTGGCCCTGTGCAGCTGACAACAAAAAAATGCTAACAACCTATAGCAACAAGGGGGTGTTGACTGTTGGAAAAATAAATCCAACTATATGTATTACAATGACAAACACTCAGAGCTCGGTCTGTCTTTTGTAATTGCTTTACTGTTACACAAATAAGAATTGGCTTGAAATAACTTATATGTATACATTTTATTATAAGAATAATGACCTGATCATATTTTGATCTTTTGCCTGATGAAGGCCTAATGCTGGAAATTTTGTAAGCAAATATGCAGTACATTTCTCTTTGCAAGTCTAGGTGGTGTGTAGAAGTGATCTTTTAATCATAATGATGCCATTTGTAGCTAAAATAAAAAACCTGTTCATTAAAAATTCACTTCTGATTTGTGGGCAGGACCATTGATGCAAAACAACCTTCCATCACCATCATCAAGAGTTTGGAGCAGGGAGCTATGACCCGCCCTGCATATTTTCTATAGCACAAATACAATCTTTTCAAACTGCGTTTTTTTTTTTTTTTTTTGTCTGCGCTTGCTTCACAACAATCTGAATAATAAAATACTCAGAAATGCAATTTTGAGGTGAATTGTGTAATATTTGTCCTCCATCATGAGATTAATGCCACAAGAACATTGTAAAAGCACCAAAAACTTTCATTGGAGTGGGTAACATTCAGATCTAAACTTCTTGGGGAAAAAAATGATGTATATAAATACAGTATCTATATTTATATATATATATTTCTAATAAAAAAGGTAGAATACAAAAATGTATTTCCATACTGCTGCCATGCTGTTTGTAAACCATTAAAGGGCTTATATTATGCTATTCTCAACCCTTGTTTTGTGAGGTCCAGATGACCCCACCTTTACTTTGATGGGTTAGGGTTAGGTGGGTGCCACCCATTTAATTATGTCATCCTAAAAGTGAATCAGCAGCGTATCTGTTTTGCCCATGAAAAACAAACAATGGCCATTTTCAAATTCCTCCCCTACCACTACGGTTTCTCCCTACCCCCCTACATTGATAGATGGGCCTCAGAGCACCCACGTGAAGAAATGTGTTTCTCCTTCACATCACAAGTGCAACGCTGATCACCCCACTGGCGGAGGGATACCTCTAAGGCTCCCCCTTAAAAAAACAAGTTCAGAAACCCCTAAAGCTTCAAATGCCCCCTGTAATTGGAGCATAAAGGAGGACCCATAGGGGTAAGAAGCAATTCGGCCAACATCTGAACTTTTGCAAAGATGAGTTTGCGTTAGCCTAGGGGCAGTGCTGGCAGTGCAGACTCTTTCTGGAAGGGACTGTTCTCACTTTCATAAGTATGAATGTGAGGATCCACCCGCTTTTATGGTTTGGGAGAAGCTGGTGCTCAGAGTGCAGGTTTTTAGACGGATTGCTCGGAAATGAATGAACAGATCAAAATACCACTTTAGGGCTTTTCATAATGAGGAATTAACATTATAATACACCTTCTGGATGTGTAAGCTTGATATGTTAAATGTGGTTTGGTTAGGCCTGCAGAATAAGTGACAAATTTATTGTCATCGCAATATCAGCCTGTGCGATATGCATATCACAAATATAAGGTGTAAACTGTATTAAATGGTTATCTAATATGTTCATACACATGCTAAAGCAATCTCATGGCAGCTTGAAGTAGTAGTTAATGAATCAAATAGAACGCTTAATGGCCATTTGGAGGGACCCCTTCATACTGTTGACCAATCGAATGGAGCCCTTTGATCTTACTTTCCTGCCTCCTATGTAAACGTGGGTCATTTAGAGTATAATTGAAGTTTAGTTGACATTTATTTAAATAAGTGTTTTCAGTAAAATGGAAATGATGTATTTGAGTTTTTTTTGTTTTGCCATTTGTTTATGTGTTGCAATTCCTACATCATCGTACTATTGGACACTAATATTGCACCAAAAGTGTAATACTTTTGAATCAAAAGTTTTCCTCATATTGTGCAGCTCTAGTGTGTGTACTCTAAGGCTGGGATATCCAAAGTCCAAAGTCAGGCCAAATGCTGCCAGTGGTCCATTTCAATCAGCTCAAAAGTGGATGAGCCAGTCGGACCAACCAAAAGAGCTTGGGCCTTTCTCTTTTTTGATTGGTTTAGGCCACAATAAAGGCCAAATGTGTGTCTGTTGTTGATCCACAGGGATACTTTCAAGGTCATGAAAATGTTTTTTTTTTTTTTTTTTTTACACCTCAAACAGCTAGGTTCACTGGTACAACCTGAGTTTTTTTTTTTATCACATCATTGAAAAATGGGCATGTTAAATTGGTAGCTTGTGCAACCAAATTGGGCACCCCAGAGCCCTGCCTATATATGTTTTTACTCAGCCAGATCTGGACATGTTGCAAACAGTTTGGACATCACCATTATATGGAGAGGTCAATGGGAAAAACCAACAGGTGTCTCCAACTTTAAAGCTTTCCATTAAGGCACAGTGCATCACAGCTAATGCAAAAAAGCACAAATAAAAAAAAACATTTGTGTTTTATTAAAAATAAATGATCAGATATTTTTGTTTTACTGATTAAAATAAAATAAAATAATTAAACTATGCACCTACTGTAATATTGCCATAGAAAGGTGGTGTCAATTTCAGTTTATAATTCACTGTGTGGCAAAGAAAGGACTCTGCTGTGCCTGAGCAGTGCCTACATGTCCTGGGCAGCGATGGTCATTTCAACTATGCAGATATGTCTATGTTGGTTTTAAATTGTAAAAATGCCTGCTCAACTGGTATGGGCTGGTCATGTTCTGAGTGTTAAAATGTAACTGAATTTATGACTTGTGTCCTGCAGAGGAGGGTGAGAGCTGGTTTAGGTCTGGTGGAGTAGATGGGAGGTGGAACTGATCTGTGGGTGTCTGTCTTTGTTTGTGTGTGTGTGTTGGGGGGGGCGGTGGCGGCGGGGGGGGGGGGGGGTGTCAGATTCCAAAGGTTAAGGGAAAATGAACTTGTGCACTTGTGCACTGCTGGAGATCAGTGTTATTGTTGAAATAAGCTCATCCAGTGTTTGTGTTAGTCTGGGGTTGTACTGAGCTTTATGTATTGTTTATGTCATTGTTCAAATAATATTTTTTTTGTCAGATAAAAAACAAAAACAATAAAGTCATCTATATGTGAAATAAGGGGGGAAAAAAATATCCTATCATGAACCGCCACCTTACCATGGTGGAGGGGTTTGAGTGCTCAAGTGACCTCGGGAACTGTTCTGTCTGGGGCTTCAGCCCCATGGCAGACAGGTCCTGGGTGATGAGCCAGACAAAGAGCGGTTTAGAGAGCCTCTTTATGAGAAGAAGAGTCAATGGTCCAGATACGTCGCCCGGATTGGCGTTACCGGGGTCCCACCCTAGTGCCAGGTCTGGGGTTGGGGCTCGTAGGTGGCCTGGGCTCCTCCCATGGCCCCCGGTTGTGCCCACCACCTGCAGGAGAGTGTGTGATTGGAAGGAATTGCTCTCCTGATCTAATCCCAAGCATTGTTTTGCTGTTGGAATTCTGTGCTCGTCATAGTTTGCTCATAACAAACACCATGTTTGAGCACAAGGTTGTCCATCATAGCACGTGGCATCAAGACACCCTCAGCAGGAGATCTATGATCGACTTTGTAGTCGTTTTGGGCGACCTTTGACCGTGTGTCTTAGACACTCTGGTAAAGAGATGGGCAGAGCTGTCCACTGATCACTACCTGGTGGTGAGTTGGATTCGTTGGTGGGGAAGGAGGCCGGAAAGACCTGGCAGACCCAAACGTACTGTGAGAGTCTGCTGGGATTGTCTGGCTGAGCCCTCCGTAAGGGAAGTCTTTAACTTCCACATCCGGGAGAGCTTCAAACAGGTACTGAGGGAGGCTGGTGACAGTCTGAATGGACCATGTTCTCCACCTCCATTGTCTCTGCTGCTGTGTGCAGCTGGGGTCGCAAGGTCTCTGGTGCCTGTCGTGGCAGCATCCCCCAAACCTCTCTCGTGGGTGGAGTGCTCCTTCCCCAGATGGAGGAGTTTAAGTATCTTGGGATCTTGTTCATGAGTGAGGGAAAATCGGCGTGTGAGATCGACAGGCAGATTGGTGCGGCGTCCACCGTTATGCGGTTGCTGTATCGGTCTGTTGTGGTAAAAAGAGAACTAAGCCAGAAAGCAAAGCTCTCAATTTACTGGTCGGTCTAATACTCACTTATGGTCATGACCGAAAGAACGAGGTCCTGGATACAAGTGGCTGAAATGAGCTTCCTTCGTTGGGTGGCTGGGCGCTCCCTTAGAGATAGGGTGAGAAGCTCGGTCACCTGGGAGGAGCTCGGAGTAGAGCCGCTGCTCCTCCACATTGAGAGGAACCAGTTGAGGTGGCTCAGGCATCTGGTTCAGATGCCTTCTGGAAGCCTCCCTGGGGAGGTGTTCCGGGCATGTCCCACTGGGTGGAGGCGCTGGGGAAGACCCAGGACACGCTGGAGAGACTACACCTCTTGGCTGGCCTGGGAATGTCTTGGGGTCCCCCCAGAGGAGCTGGAGGAAGTGGCCGGGGAGAGGGAAGTCTGGGCATCTTTGCTTAGACTGCTGCCTCCGTGACCCGGTCCGGGATGTGCAGAAGAAGATGAATGAATGGGGAACAAAAACCCAAGCACAACTTGTTAACCAAGTGTTAAGCTTAAAGACATAATGACCTATATTTTAATATTTGCTGTACTGATGACAACAAATCCTTTGAAAATAAAGCTGATAACTATTCATTGTTTTTTTTATTTGAGTGGGGGGTACAAAGCTAAGTGTATTTTTTACTGAACTTTTATTGATGATAAATGATGTTCATATTTCTACCCTCACTTTTATGTGGCTTGATACCACAACAAATATGCCACCTCAGAGTAATCAGATTGGCATTCATTGTTTTTTTATTATTACGTTGTAAAGTCTGTGCATGTAAATATGCAGAGCACATGGGTGCTCTGTCTGTTATTTGGCAAAGACCCTGTGTCATTTTCTAGGACATAGTTTCTGCAGAGCAGCAGAAGTTCATTAGAAATTCACCTGTGGTCTGTGGGTTGCAAAAACTGCATTTTTTTGTCTGCTCTTGATTCACAACAATTTGAATAATAAATTACTCAGAAATTCCGTTTCAGGCTTAATTTTCTTAATCATCAGAAAAATCCCACAAAAAATGTTAAAACCATCCACAATTTTCATTGGAGTGCATCTTCAAATGTAAAAATTGTGTTTAAAGTTTCCTACTGTGTTGTAATACACAGGAAATGTTTGGGGCTTTGAGGAAGATATTAAACTATGTAAAACTTTTAAGCTGGAAAATCCCAAAAGGAATATGTAAACTGACTGTAAACATATTAAAATTGCTTGAAATCAAGAGGGATTCACAGATAAAAATGGAATTAAATCTGACCATCTGATTTACAGAGCAGAAAGGTAATCTGTTGAAGATTGTCCTCTTGACAGAATTTCAGGGAGGGATTAGTAACAGTAGAGGTATTATAGTCAATGGGAAATGGTCGGCTTTGACAAAAAGTGGTTTTGTACCTAAAGGGGAAATTCTGCTTTCACTCTTGTACATTATTTACACATTGTATTTTACTTTTTAGTTGACAATCAAAAAGGAAAGTAGATGCTTTTACAATTTGTTGCTGTGTTGAATGTTGTGGCAGAATGATAATTACAAAGCAGTAGATATACCTTGTTTTTTTAAAACATTGTCACAGGAAAATGTAAGAGAGTAAGGGGATCCAGGACAAAGTTCTTTTCGATCCAACTAATTCAATTAAAATTAACTATAAAACCAATGGAATACTGTTTATATAGTAAAAAAATTAAACTCAAAGAATAAACCAGGATGAACAAAATAGTGGGAGAACACATCTCAATTCTTTTTCTGCATTGAAATCAAGGATCCTGAGAATTTTTTCTGCTGAGGTGCAGAGATGAACAACGTGATCGAAGGGGTTTACAGGGATCTCTGATAGAAGTTCACAGACCTGTGCAGGAACGGGACTTTTGGTCCACATTTCCACTATAGCAGGTGCTAAGGTGTTAGCATAAGGTTGTTAAAACTCAATTAAAAGGGGAAAACAAACTCTGTCTGCTGCTAAGTTTGGTATCTGATTTTGAGGGATTCTATCTGGCTACCTAGAACTGCAAGCTGTTGACAGTAATTTGATAATGGCTGAGTTGGGTCTTTGTTCCTTACAGCCCAGTTTCCTGCTAACCAGGAATATACAAAAATCCTCTAAACCAAAGTATTAGTTTTATGTGCTAAAGTATGTTGGATGAAAACAATGCTGTTGTACTGTAGTTGTCAACTGTCATCTCGCATGTTCTTCAAAACTGACCTCGTAGCTCCACTCTTGTTCTTACATTGAGTCTTCATTTTAGCTTTGAATGTGGTATCTGTCACTCACACCAGCGATTTGCCACGCCATTTTCTTTTAAGGTGACAAAAGCGATAACCAATTGTTTTTCTGTTTATCAGAGGTGACATGACCAGTGGCGCAAGGGGGCGATGAGGCCCCGTGTTTCCATAGCTAAATATACATCCCTGACAGCTCCATAATAGGTTCCAGGAAGTTCAGTCGAAAATAAAAACAAAGCAACATTTCTAGCTGATTGACTTTGAAAGGCCGTTTTTCCTTGCTGAATGGGAAAAATGTGGACTTCAGCATTCCATGGTCATGATGCCAGTCGGATTGGATAGGCGCAGCCTTGCGTGTGCAGAACAGGACTGGTGTGAGGGAGACACGCTGCACTGCAGGAACTGACTTGATGGTACAGAATTTATGTTGGAAACTTCATAGCACACAACAAGAATATTTACAGATTGTGAAATAAATTCCATCAGCCTTTATTGCTGTTTTATATTTTTTTTATATTTAAAAAAATTCTAAAGCCATTTGCTAATAGAGGTATTTGTGTATTGGTTGTCACTGGCAGCTTTTTTTTCTCTTTTTATGAGCATGAATGAGTAAAAACTGTTAAATTTAGGGTTTTGTGGTTGATCATAGTGACGTTTTTCATAAAAAGTGAAAACCCTCTGATTTTGCATTGCATAAGATCTGTTTTAACCGCAATATTTAAAGGTGTTGTCGTCTGATGTTTCAAAGTTTACATGTTTTGTATCTGCAGTTCAGCTGCTGAACACAGTGCTCTCTCTTCAGCTGCATGTTGGATAAGACAGAAAACCGAGCTTATTCCTCTGTACACTTGTGTCACTTTGAATAGAAATTTTAGTCATGCATTTTTAAGACTAATGCTTTCCCTTGACCACTTCCCATTCACTCATCTGTCCCACAATGGCCCTGCAATCTCTTCTGAGGAGGCCGCTTTGCAGCTTGGTGTAGAATTACTGCAGTTCTGGAAAACAGCCACAGTATGACGCTACAACAAACTAAAGTTAGTTTTGTTTGTGTTTCTTTTTGTCCCTTTTTGCCTCTCAAGTTTAGTTAAATGATGTAGTGAGAGATGCTTTATGACAACAAGCAAGCTCAGAGGAAGTGCACTTTCTATGTGAGTGAAAGTGAACCGCCATGTGAACAGGAGTGAAGTAGCTCATTTTTTTTCACCGGTCAGACACTCCCCTCCGCCTCAAGCTGAAGCGCCAAGTAAAACAAGGAAACAGATTTTCTATTTAGCAAAGCAATTGACTACTTTATAAATGGAAAAAGTAGTTAGGATGTTTGTATTTGTGCTATTCTGGCAAGAAGAAAAAAGCTGCTTTTTATGCTAATATGTTTTTAATTTAAAGGAATGGAGTCCTGTGTGACTGCCGCCTCTCAACTAGTCTCATTGCTCCAGGATGGAGGCATGGCTGACATGCAAGCTCATAGGGGAGTCATTTATGACAGTTGTCGCCTCAGTTGCTAAGCCAGCCTGGACCATCTCTGTCTTCTCTGAGCAGGGCATTTCAGTGCCCCTATGGGGATAAACTTGATATCTTTAATGTTTCCCCGCTGCGGAGCCTGTGCGGAGTCGAGACCTGGAAATGTCCCCTGGAAGCCCATGTTGCTCGAAAGTCACCAAGCGTTGCTATAGTGACTACAATCTGTTGCTTTTTGAGAAACCGCTTGTGCTAAGCTTACAAATTCCTGTAAAGTTGCCTGCAAGAAAAGAATCCTTTTTAATGTGACACTACAGTAGTTATTCCATTTTATTCAGTTATAACTATTTTACTGTGTTCTGGGTCTCTCTAAAATGCTGTAAAAAAATTTATAAATGTGAAAGTCTTGATCCTTATTAATAATGCAGTAGTTCATTTTTCTGGGCTGTTAGTACTCTGTTAACTCTTTGTACCTTTGCTGAATTAGATTCAGAATGTAATAACTATTAGACTGAAACAGAAAGTCTTTCTTTCTTGCTTGCACATTGTTTTTATAAACCATTTTAGTAAAGAAAGTTATTAATTTATTGATCGAAGAAAAAAGGGGGTTTATGTCTGGGCAAATGACGTTTCCTTTGACCACAGGCCTTTCAGTGTCTATACTTGACTGGTTTAGATACATTTCCTCTTACAGTTAGATCCTCGGCTGGTGTTGATCAGCATGCACAGTCCAGTGAGTGATTCTGCTTGGTAAGAGACTGACCAGCTGCCTGCTGAACACCCATTGCTCTGTTGTTTCCCCCAAACCACCCACCTCTTCAGCCCAGGGTAAACTGAAACAGCCTAGATTAGTATTAATCCTGCTTAATGCAGTGGCTCATAATATAGTCATTAAGTGACTTGAGACTAAGCCATCCCACCTAACTGCTGTGATTTATTAAACATACACAGAGGATTTGCTGTCAATGCTGGGTGAGTATAAAGTGGGCACCCCATCTAAATACAGTGATGTCAGCCTATTAATACTGATGAGCTTTGCTGTGAATGGTTGGAGATCTGAGAGCTCTCTGAGATGAAATGGATGACCGGGATCTCCACTGAATCCTGCTTTCCTGCCTATATTCTGCAACCTTCAATTCTTTGAAATAAGCATGACAATGGAACAGGAATGAGTAAATATGAATATAAATATATATCTTTGTCATTTACCGACCCAATAACAAGTCTTTGCGAGACACAGTAAACTGTATGTATTTCAAGAGAACAAGGCTAGGCATACCAATACCCAAAAACAACAGATGCCAACTGGTGTCATGTGACTTGATATGCATTTTTACTGTATTTGAGAGCTTTCTTTTTAAATCTAGTCTTTTTTGGGGTTGAGACTTTTTTATAGCTCTTATTAAAAAGACTGACAATTATGCTGCTTTTTTTCTTGGAAGATAAAGAAAAATCTCTTTGGCTCAAAATCAAAAATATGTAAATATTTTATTCAATTACAATTGTTAGTAGTCATGGAGAGGGTCTCAAAGCAGGTATAAGTAATGACACATGCCATAAACATGTATAGCACATTCATCCATAAATAAATACATATAACAATTGTAGAGTACACTGCCCTGCTAGCAGGGCAATGTGTAGTTAGTTACAGAGATCACAAGGATTCTGATATTCTCAATGTGGCAAACTAGATCTACAATTTGAGTTTTAATTAACCAGACATGCAATAAGATTTTTGGAGTTTAAAGCAAGATTTTTTCCAACATGTTTTCTACCTTTATTTGTTTTGATTTTGTTTTCTTAAGTGGCATTTTTCTAAACTGGAGCAGCGTTGAGCAGTAGAATAACCCAGTGTGGCAGCAGACTTGCTCATAATTCTCTGCGGGGTGTACTCGTGTTGGAACTAAATTGTGTCTTGTGTGAATGAAGTGGACTGGGTATATACAGTGCATGGTTCCTGCACCCGCGGGAATGCTATTTGTGGGGAGCTGAAGGAGTGCAGCAGGTGAAACCAATAAGGACAAATTTGAACACACATGCACACACACACAGGCGCACACACAGAGCTTGTTGCAGTTCAGTTTTGCTTGTATAGCGCTGGATGCTCAGCTGCAGCCATTTTCCACGTCTCACAGATTTTATGCTGTAAAAAGAAATTTTTGTTGATTTTTAAATGTCCCACTCAAATGCCAATGCTATATATTTTGATTGCAGTTTTATTGTTTTTAAAAATCAGTTGACATACTTTCACTTTATAAATATACTCTAAATACACAGTAGTGTAAGGCCAAATCCAAATTCTTCCCCTATGACTTCTCTCTACCTCTACATTTAGCCCTCCAATTGGAGAGTTATGGAAAAATGGTGTCTTCAAATTTGGACGACACTACCCCTCGTCATCATTATTGACATTACCATCATTTGTCGTCATACTGCCAGCGCTCGGAAAGCACATCGCTGGTTTTATAGCTTTAAACAGTCATGCTAAAACAAAAAGTCATTACTTACATTTAAATGTAAACTTCTGAGCATGAGGGCACACCTATGTGAAGAAATGAGTTTATCCTCTGCGGCGCAGCGGGACGTGGAATACCCTCGTGGCGGAGGGATACAGAGCCCTGTGGCTATGGCTACCCCTTAAAAAAAAAGTATTTGTGACACCCATACCCTTTCATTTGCCCCTACAATTAAAAAGAAAAAGGATTATTAAGAACATGTTAAAAAATGTATCAGTGGTAATGGTTGTTCTGAAAAATATGACTATAGATTTTTATTTCTCAATAGAAATCTATGATATTTTGGCTCCTTGGAGTCAGCGAGTACTTCCTGGTTGGAATGTAAGGGGGAAAGGGTCACTTAGTCCAGTTTTCATATGCCGTCAATAGTAAGACGGCTCCTGCCAGACATGGTTACCCATCAGTAAATACAAATTGCAGATCTTCTTTTTCCCAACATCAAAGCCAAATTACACTGACATGAAGAAGGGTTGGCTTTTAACAGTTAGATGGAAAAGGCGTCCCTTGTTTGTTTTTCTGCAAATAGAGGTGAAAATACAAGCCTGTTGTTTATAAAGGAATGGTCATTGTGGCAGTGCAAACACACACTGACAGAAGATGAAAGGCAACTATTGAGGTTAAATTTCAAGGTTTAAGGGATTATTTGGGGCATCCTGTGAAGAGAATTATTTTTGTTTGAAACATTGCAGCTATATTTGACGTGCAAGTTGACTAATAAGTGAAACATTCTCTTGAATTAAAGTTCTTTGCTCGGTGGCAAGATTGTTGCCTTCCTAAACTACATAACCTAGACATTTACGTTTGATTCACAAAGAAAATAAGTACATTGAGGCTGATTGTCATTCGTCATAGTAGAACAGCAGCCAGCAAAACACATTAACTGGGTATTGGGGCCTAGCCAGCTTCCCTTTGGAATAATGTGCTCTCTGTGCAAAGCATGCGGCATTGAAAATACATTTTGGTTCAGAATAACAGGTGCAGAGCATCTCATGCTGATGTGCAATGGCTAGACAACATTTACTTGTGAAATCACGTTTTGCTTTTTTTATTTTCTTCAGTGCACCAGATTTTTCACTATGACTTTTAAGGATTCAAAGTGTAAATCTAAACTAGGGTTTTATTGCACAACTGGTCTAATATTTCAGTTTTAGTGACACTTAAACTTTTCTTAGTTGTTTATTTTTCCACAGGTTTTTTTATGCTTGATGACAAAATACTCCAGTTTTGTAGTTTTAAAGTGTCATTGTTTTTTGTTGTTTATTAAACACATTTACATCTGGTTACGCCCTGTTTTGTCTAGGGGAGTGGAGCATAACATAAAGGTAAACTAACAAGAATGTATAACAACAACAACAA
Source organism: Adrianichthys oophorus (assembly GCA_036245035.1). Taxonomy (NCBI): domain Eukaryota; kingdom Metazoa; phylum Chordata; class Actinopteri; order Beloniformes; family Adrianichthyidae; genus Adrianichthys; species Adrianichthys oophorus. Next base: position 3,354,621 of record BSAI01000187.1, on the reverse strand, counting down.
CAACAAAAACTGTCTCCATAAAATGATACATTTATTTACAAGAAAACAAACACCAACCAACAATAACTTAAAAGTGAAGCAAAATTCTTCAGGGTGAACCAAGGCCAAAATAACAAACAAAACCCCACCTGTCTAAACACAGAAAACAACACACACATGTTTATGAAAAAAAGGGAAAATAATGACAAACCACTGACCTCCCTAGTCTAACATAAACAGGAGAAAATGTGTACTGAAGAAAATGGCAGTTCACCCCTACAGCTTCACTTAAAGCATAACTAACCAAACAAAAGACAGAGTGGACCTCAACTCAAAACTACAAAGTGCAAAACACATAATCATGGAGAAGAGCGCCAAGCTGCAGTGGAGACTGTTGGAGCAAGGCTCCCTTCTCACCAGCTGGAGGTCCACTTGGTGCTTTTAAGGCTGCTCCCATCAGCTCTAGTCCAATTGGGAGCCACACCCCTTCAGCACTACACCCTGAAACAACTTGGAGACATACAAAGATCCACAAAAACACAGAGGTCCCACTCTGACACAGAAATAAAACACAGAATACAAAAAAAAATACAGTTGAGGCTGTAATACATCTGCTCTGAATAACAATAATAATAATCCTAATTTAAACTGCACGCTCTTATGACGTACGGGTGATTCTGTCATTCAGTGCTCTTACACCACACTCAAGTTGTTATTAAGGTGTGCATAATGGCCCCTACTGACCGTGCATTGTTTTATTTCCTCAAGCACAGAGCCCGTACTAATCAAGTTAACAACACTTGCAAGCTCTTGCAATTTTTGAATAAATGTAAAATATGTATGACACGCCTGTCGCTTGCAGCATGCCTGTAGAAAAATGTGCATGAACGTTTTGCTCTACAGGCTCAATGAGCAATGTACAACCTTGACATTTCGTGCAAGTCCCCTCCGTGTCCTGTTGGACCATTTTTTACCCACAGACAGCCAGTATCATCCACCTGTAAGGGCAGTTGGGACTAAGGCTTTACTTATGCGCTGCTACTCATAGCCTGCATGATTGATGACTTTTTGTTTTAAATAAAAAAATCATCCTAATCACGCAATAGACTAAAGGTTTATAACCTTAAGGTTTATAACCTTTAGTCTATTGTGTGCAAAATGCATAGTTCGTCATGACTCTCATCTGAAGAAACTTTGTTAAAAATATTCATGAAACAAAACAGTGTCTTAGATTGTGGCTTCAAAATACATGTAAGTGTGGAATCTCCTCGTGCCTTTGGCTTGTTTAGCTGTTTCTGAAAGCTTTTTTTTTTTTTTTTTTTTTACAGATGACTTGAGTCAAAGATGATTTGTAAATAAGGTTTGGTCTTTTGTATGGACAAATACAGTGATTTATTGGTTTTTAGGAACTTGTAGGCTCCTGCAGTTACTTGTTCCTGATATTTTTTCTCTCAAAAACACAACATGAAAGCTTGGGTAAATATAAATGCAAACTATGAGGTCTATCAGGAAATGCTTTGCTGTAGCGGCTAATACAGCAGTCCTTGCAAGCATTTGGAAAAGTTTTAATTTCTCCTGGGCTTTTCAAATTGCCTGTTTAGGTTGCGCTGTGGCATTGTTCCAGACATCTATAAAATACCAGTGTGGCTCCATGAAATGACCATATGGAGCTCCATAGCATTGTTCCATCCTAATTGCCCCTTCTACAAGTGTCAATTCCATTCAGAAGAATACAGGGACCTGGAGCAGAAAGAAAAATGAATGAAATTAGGGTGGGGAAAGGGGGCTAAGGTGAGCTGACATTTATCAAAAACTCCTCCTGACAGATGGATAAAAATGCTGCTGTGCAAGACTTTGTTCAGTTGATGTGCAGCAGAATCCTCCATGGATTTCATTTAGCAGCGCTGGTCTTGTTAAAGTGTTGTCTCTCCCCTCAGCACCAGGAGCTTTGGCAATGCAATCAAGGACCCTGACTCTTAAATTTAGCAGCCAGCGAGGTCCAGATCAATAACCATCAGTGTTTGGTTTTGGGCCGCTGCGTCGGTCAGAGAGGGGGCTTCCAACCCTCCCTCATATTTGGTGTCTTTTCTACCCACTTCTGTTGCACTTCAAAGCAGATGCAACTTGATTTTGTCCAATATTAGTGAAGCTTTCCCACAGTGTATCAGCTTAGTTCTGCATGTTCATGGTGCACAGAGAGCTGCATGTTTCTCTGTAAAGGTTTAAGTACTGCCTGCATGTGTTTTACAAGATATATGCTGATGTTTACTTGAAAATGCCACAATAAACGTAACTTTTTAATCGACTTTGTATCTTCACTATGGTTTTAACTTGAGATAATGAATTGCACAAGCAGCACAATCTTGTGTGTATTAGCAGACAATGACAGTAATCAATCTAATCCAATTGAAGTTTCTCTTTACAACAAAAAAGGCTGTAAGGACTATTTGATTGTCTTTTACATAAAAAAATAAATATTACTAACCAGTCTTTCATTTTTAATATAGTAGATGTTTTCTGTGAGGCTTTACTTGTGTGTCTTTCTGTGTGTTCATTGTGTGGTTCAAACTAAAATACTAAGCTAAAGCATAGATGTTCTGAGGCTGAGACGGATACCATATTCAGTTCTTCATCCATTTGTTATTGTAATGAATTCACAGCAGCTCAGCGGCTGAAGCCAGTCATGGCGCTTTTCTATTTCTCGTTCCCACCACTCGTAGAACCAATACATTTTCAATGTTATCATTTTGCCACTTCCTCCATTATAGAAAAGTGCTGCACACATACATTCAAAGGCCTGCTAGTTATAGCAAAGATAATTGACTTTTTGTATGGATAATTGACTTTTTTGTTTGTATAGTCTGACGCACCAAGAGTCTCTATTAGCTGCATTTGTTTCATCCAACAATAGCTGATAAATAAACCAAGGTTGAAAAAGTAGTCCACATAAGTGTTGGTTCAATATCTCCTAGGTGAAAACATATTTATTCAATTAATTTCAGAAGAGAAATAAAATCTTTATCTTACAGTTTTTGGTTTTTATATCTGTTCCCAATCACCACAAGAAAAAAGTCTAGCTCTTGCACTATCACTGTAGGGATGTTGTTATTACTATTTTCAACATCCCATGTGTATCACAATTGTCTGATTATTGATCCAGACAAAGTGTGTGCTGACATAAAAAAAAAATCTAAAATGCAAATAACTTGACCTCCATTTTTTAATCCTGGGTTCATCCATTCACTGATTTACACAATCTGTGCAATTTGAATGAACTCTTTTTCTGATTTTCGCTCAGTATAGACGTGTTTTTTGTGCACGTTTGTCTTAAAAATTAAATAATTGTCTTTTAAGTGAATGCAGGGAATTAATTTGTTCTATTTACAGTACTGCTCTGGTGTTTGCAAAACAGGATTTATGTGCTATACTGCGATCCACCTCCTATGTTCTAAGCCTTTTCTGCTCCACTGCAGATAGATGTGCATGTGTTTAAGATCGCTTCTGTTTTGCAGTAAGCTGACCTCATCTCTAGATTCTCTCTTGGGGCAGAGGTTCCTCTCGACTCCCCCCTAGCCCTTCTTTGCTCGGTCATTTGGAGAGGTAATTCACACATAGCTGGATACTCTCACTACCAAGAAGATGGACTCCACTATATTAAACACACTTAAAATTAGGCTCATTGTAATGGTTTTATTTCACAAGCCTTTTCACCAATTAAGCTTAACTACAGTTGAACTCGTATGCATTTTGACATCAACCACTGGTTCCTGACATGTTTAGCCTTTCGATGACGGCATGCGTGGCTGGATGAGCCACCTTAAGCCTGTCTTTTTTGTATTTGGGTCATTGTCAGCTAGAGGTCAGCCTGGTTATGGGATGATTGCCTCACCATAGCTACAGCCATCCTTATTTATTTCATTCTACTCCATGAGCTGGGCAGATTGAGCTCAAGTGTAGAGCCTGTATTTAGACGTTATTTAAGATAATTGGTGGTGGCCACCGGCAGGACGCTCCAGTCAGCCCTGCGCTCACCGATGGCCAGCCAGATCAATACAACACAATTGAGTTTTCCAATCTGTGGTCTTTGGAAACGCAGCCATGGCACTTACAGGGTGATCGCTTTTGATGAAGTCTTCATCAGGATCTATTGACAGATTCATTTGAGCACCTTCCATCTCTCCCCCACTACATGTTTTTTCCCCCACTGTAAAGTAATGGGACACTAAAACCCTCTTTAAAAAGTTTTTGACAGCTGATGGACAGATGGAACCAACTGAGTTTTTTTTCTTTCTTTCAGGTTAACATATTTGTTTTTTATACTTCTTAAATATGATTTATGCTCTGTCACATCTCTGATGCAAACTAGGGCTGTCAACAGTAATGCATTAACGCACGCTACTTTAAAAAAATTAACGCGTTATTATTTATTAAAGTAGAAAAATTACATGTCAGGAGCGACTGACAGTTCAGGCTTGCACGACATGCATTTCCATTCACCTCGTCAGGCACTATCCTGCTTATACCATGGTCACTTACAAAAGAAAAAAATATTCAATCAACTTTTAGTACTTTATTATTGTTATTTTTTTGGTTTAAACTGCTTTCTCATAAAAACCAGACTATTTGATTGGTGGTGCAGCCTGTTGTCACGGTAACATGAGAATGCGTTGCTGCAGTGGCAAAGGACAGCGATATCTGTGCTGATTGTCACGATAAGTTTAGTAAAGTTCACCTCTTACCGCTTGTTTTTGTCCAGAAAATGAAGCATAAAAGTTTGTTTTGAAGAAGGCTGCACAGTGACATAGAACTTTTGGTCTATGTGAGCAGAACTACTTTTTAAGGTGCACAAAAACACCCAGCAGCCAATCAGAATAGAGTATTCACCCGGACCATTTAAAGTTCAGAAACACAATGTTAGTTTCTTGTTGCTGTATATCAGCATCTTTGTTTTCTTGGAGTAATACTGCACACATTAAAGTCTTTAGAGTTCTGCTTATATCTTACTGTTGATGTTTTTTGTGCACACAAATTACATTTCTGGGATATCTGAGTTAACACTATACAAATGAAAACACTTTAGAAAAGAAAATGAAGGAAAAATGTTCTCTCTGGCCTATTTTTTGTTCAATAGCCACAAAGTATTGTATAAAATTTACCTAGTAAGACATTGTGATTAATCACAATCCAAAAGTGTGATTTATCTGCTTAATTTTTTTCATAGATTGACAGCACTAATGCAAACATTTAGCTGAACTTACTGTTTATTCTTCTACTGCTGTTAAACTAAAACTGTTAAAGATGTAAATGTGAAAACATTTAATGAAACACCACATGGAAAAATATTCTCTAAGACTCAAAGTAAAAGATTTGCTTTTGAAAGCAAGACCTTAAAGCGACCTGGCGACTGATAAAGAGACTGTAAATTCCTAAATTATTTCATATTTGATTTCTAAACAAGCCCCAGGGTATTGGATATCACAAACTAATGCATGGCAGTCACACATGCTCTGTTGAAATTGCTTGGACACTATCCTCTGTGCTTTTGATGTGCAGGTTGTTTTTTCTTGTCTGGAGTGGGGCCGCTCTTCAGAAAGCTGTAATCCTCACAGTATTGCTGTGGCAAGCAGTCCTCTGGGACAACATAGCACAGCAGCATGCGTGACTCTGCTCATTTTCCCCGTTGTTGTTTTACCTGTTTTGTATTTTTTGCATTCCCCTCCTGACCTCCTTTATCTTGTGAAAAAGAAAGACTTTTAAACTCAGGCTGGATTGGATACAGGAGTGTTCCCACACTGAAAAGTTCAGTTTGAGAACATGGCACAGCTCACTCCATCTGCCTCTGGAAAGTTGTTCAGTGTTGTGCTTTGACAACAGTGTTGTCACTGTTTTTTAGGGTTCTATTGTCCAGTTTTTCTGTTGAAGTTTGTAAGGAGCCTCTTTCACACTCAATGTAAAATGGAAACATGAGAACTGCACTTCATAGACAGGACTTTTCATTTTATGCTTCTTTTAATACCAGACAAAGCAGTTTTAAAAAAGGAAAATATTTAGCTTTTCCACTCTGCCGTCTCTGACCCTCTGTGAAACTACCAGAACACAAATATATCACCAGATCCCGGCATGGCAGCTGCCCCTGTTATTTCTGTTATAAACTCTTCATGCTGGCGGCGGCTGGCTGAGTGTCAGCATTTGGGCTGTTGCTAACAACAACTTTTTTTGACTAATCTAACAATGGCTTTAAAGATATCTTCATTTTTTTTAATTACTTATGTTGTCGTTATTTGGTTAACTTAAAAAAGACTCATGCACACGTAAAATGTAAAAACATTTTTAACTGTTTCAGCTTTAGTGATCATTGTCATTAAGCAGCACAAGGCTTTCCTTTATTTGGGTTATGTAGCTCACAGTACTTTTCTTGATTCATTTAGTCCATTGTAACACTTCATCTTAAGGCATGGCTGTTTCGACCTTTGTTTACGCATCATTTTTACCACAGCAGAAGGAGATTCCCTCCCACTCACTCAGCTTTGTAAAGGATTATGTTTCTTGTTGGAGCTGTTTGAATCTAACCTGACTTCCCCATCACGAAGGTTTTTGATCTGATGTTGCATCTGCATGACTGACCTGTGGGCTGTCTTATTTCTCTTTTGTAGAGCTCTCAGATGTTGAACCCAACGTTTTCCTGAGACCCTTTTTGGAAGTCGTGCGCTCTGAGGACACAACTGGACCAATCACAGGCCTCGCTCTAACCTCTGTCAACAAGTTCCTCTCCTATGGCCTTATTGGTAAGAAATCTGAATACTAGCGTACAATTTACAGTCATAGGGTTGTATTAGTGTTTGAAACGGGAACAACCTAAATAAGTTCATGTTTTGATTTGATTCAGGCATTCAGAAGAGATAAAACATCATGGTTCCAAATTAAGTTTCAAAAGAAATAAAAAAAAATAAAGTGGTACATAATTTTTATTCTGACTACATGCCATTATGGCACAAAGAAAGGAGATGCTTTTGTCATTGTAAACATATTTTTAAGTTTGTTGCTGCAAAAAAAGAAATAATTTGACACAGGTTGTAAAATGGTTACTGGCACCAAACTTTTTTAACCAACACTCATTCTTTTTGATTAAAACGGACTTAAGCCCTTCTATAGGAAAGCATTATGGCTGCAAGCTTCGACACACTGTGCACAGTCTGTGCAAAACAGCAAAGACTTGTTCTAATGACTTAGCCCACAGGTTTCCCATCAGGCTATTAATGATATCTAATAAATGATTTTTTTCTGACTGGAATGTGGCATGAGGCTCACCTATTTTTTTACACAATTCTTAAAGCAGGAAGTTTGGAGCCAAACTAAAGCTTTCTTATGACTTAAGTCAATGGTTTCCACTTTTTTTTTAATACCTTTTGCACTTGGTTGGATTACTTCAAAAAATCAAAGTATCCTCAGCTTGTTAAAATGTTGTTGAAGTTAACATTTGTCTCAATACATTCTTCTGCAGTATGGCTTTCTAAAACATGGTAACATGGTTCATAGTACGTGATATTTAGTGTTTTCTCTCCACTGTCAAATATATAATGTGTCTTTAATGTATTCTTTTTACATCCTCTAAACGGTAAGTCTTGTGACAACCTTGGTGGCCTCCTGAAGCCAGGCCCTTCTCTGATTCAGTGTTGTTCCATGTTGCTGTGGTGTCAGAGTGGGAATGTGAGCAATACTCTCCCCTCAGGACTGAAGCAGAGGCTGGCCAATAGTCCGGATCGCCTGTCCTGATTAGCCTCATCATAAAAATATGGTCTGCCAGTTGTTGAGTGTGAAATGAGCATGCCTCACCAGATGTTAGGTTCCTCTGTGGGGGCTGAGTCACCCTCACAATGCTGTCAAAACAGCTGCAGCCTCTAATACAGTGAAACTCCAAAATTCTAGCAATGTTCCTCGAATAAATTTTTTACTTTTCGATGTTTTAAACAGTTGTTCTATGTTATTAAATTGTAGCCTCAAAATGTTTAGAATGTTTTCATGTTAATAAAATAAGCGTTTAAAAATGTAAGTTTTATACAGGTCCTGCAGACTAGCAGGAGGGATATATTTTATTGATTTTACTTTTTTAAATGTATTTATTTAATTTTCATAGCACACAACAATATATTACATAACAGTCTGTGTTTTTTGGTGAAAGGAATACAGAAAGAAGAAAACGTATTATCTGCCCCACCATTTGAGCTTTGATGAGAGTGTTTGAATACACATTTAAAGGACTTTCACCTTAAACACGGCGGCTATGGTGCCATGGAGGTAAAGTGGTCAACCTCTGATTGAAAGTACATAGGTTTGGTTCTCACCCTGCTCGCCAGTGTGGTTATTGTTGGTGCCAGTGTTTGGCAGTGGAGCTACGCTGCGCAATCCTTCGATCATAGGCCGACTGCCCTTTCCACTGCACCACGGCCGCCCCAAGCTCCCATGAATGTTTTGTCATTGTAAGTTGCATATGTCGAGCCACTGCGTCAAACATTGAAGCTTTCACTAGTGCCATTAAAAACATGTTTGCTGATACTTTCAAAAAGCGAATATTTAAATGTGGCGATTTTAACACAGATTTGTTGAATCCAAACAAACACACCATAACAGACTCATAAAATGTACAGTTTATATCCATTGATCAATAAACCGAGTTGAAAAACAACAAATAGTGCGACCTTGATAGATTACATATTCACAAACTGGCTAGAAAATTTCCTATGAATGTGTTTGTAGAGAAATAAAAGAAAAACGGCAAGTAGTTTAACAAAAGAAAATGGACATAGGAGTCAATAAATGCTTTTAAATCAGTACTAAAAGCACAAACTTGGAAAACAAAATCAATGATGTCAACTCAGCTTATGAAAAATTAATGCAGGGGCTTACATCAATATATGACAAAAACTTCCCATTCACAAAATCCTGTAGTAGGAAACAATATAATAAAAATTCTTGCATGACAAATGGAGTGAGAAATGCATGCAAAAAAAGAACAGTTTATACATAAAAAAATTTTAAAGATAAAACTGTTGAAGCAGAGCAGCGATACAAAAATATAAAAACAAGTTGAGCAGTTATGAAAACATGCAAAAAAGACCATCATACAAAAATATGGAAAAAAATGAATCAAACATTAAAGAAATCTGGAAAGTATTGTACAGTGTCATTAGAAAACACAAAGAGAAAACAAATTATCCAAACTTTTTAGCTGGTAAAAATTAGATGTGCAACAATATTCAGGACATGATGAGAGGGTTTAATGAATATTTTGTTAAAATAGGGCCAAAATTAGCTGACGAAATAAACTGTGCAAATAAATCAGAAAAAGAAACTACTGAAAACTACAAACAGTGAAATCCAACTTCAATATTTTTGAAACCAGTGGAAGCAAAAGAAATTCTAAAACTTGTCAAACAATTCAAAAACATCTAGAAACCGTAACATAGTTAATATGATGGTGGTTAAAAAAGGTAATTGATTCCAATGTAACCCGCTAACCTATATTTGTAATTTGTCCTTCCAAACAGGAACATTTTCACATTGAAAATGGTTAACATAATTCCATTATAAAATCAGGGGACAAACACAAATGACAGACCAGTGTCTCTGTTCTGCCAATTTTTAAATATACTCGAAAAAGTTTTCCTTATAAGGCTGGAAACACAAACTAATGTCCGATGATCAATGTGGTTTCAGAAAAAATAGGTCAACATCCATGGCAATCACTCAATTAACTGAAGAAGTTATACATGGCACAGATAATAAGGAGTTCAGTTTTCATCGATCTGAAAAGGCTTTTTACACTATCAATCACAACATCTTAGTAAGCAAACTTGAATGATACAGAATACGAGGACTGCTTTTAAATTGGTTAAACAGTTCCATTAAAAACAGGAAGCAGTTTGTACAACTGGAAAATTGTAAATCATCCCTGCTAAATTTAAGCTGTGGAGTACCACAAGGGTCAATATTGGATTCAGAACTGTTTATCCCATATCTAAAGGACATACAGATGGTGTTGGATACACTCAAATATGTTTTATTTGCCAATGACACTAGTATAGTATGCTCAGGGGAGAATCTCTGTCAAGTTTTGAAAACAGTAAATACAGAATTAGGGAAACTAAAACAATGGATTGATAAAAAATAAACTCACTCAATGTTAACAAAACAAAATACACAATTTTTGGAAATTGCCATATTCCTGCAGATTTAGAAGTAAAAGTTGCTGTAGATAATCATGTGGTGGAAAGAGTCAATGAAATGGAGTTCCTTGTAGTAATTATGAACCACAAAGTAAGCTGCAAACCACAAATAAATCAAGTCAGAGCTAAACTGGCTAAAGGCATAGCAGTGTTGGGAAGAACACGTCATGCACTAAATCACAAAGAACGTCTTACTCTATTCATCGATAATACTACCATATTTACAATACAGTGTCTGGGGAAATACTTAAAAAAACAAATTTACAGTGTTTGTACATTTTACAAAAAAAGTTACTCGAATAGTTCATGGTGTGGATTATGGGACACAAATACAAATGCACTGTTCTTAAAGTCGGATTTATTGAAATTATGGGAACTAGTGAAACTTAAAACTGCACTCATTATGCTTAAAGCCAGAAACAACTTACTTCCAGTAAACATACAACAAATGTTCAAGGACAGAGATGATCGTTACAATTGAAGAAAACAACTGAGCTCCAAAAAACAGTTCTTTTGTACTAAAAAGAAGAAAATGTACTCGTCAGTTTGTGGTGTGAATTTATGGAATGGGTCAGAGGAGGGTTTAAAACAAAGGATAGAAATGATCAATAAAAACAAATGAACAAATGTCCATTTATAATTTACAATTGTAAGTGTTACACAGAACAAAATTGAAATTTGTTTTGAGAATAAAACAACTGTAAATAGAAATATGGACAACATAAGGTGTGGTTAAAAGCGGTGGGATCAAACAAGAATTTTTCGCTTGTGTTTATTTTCGTTTGGTGTTTGAAAAAAAATTCTGAATGGCCAAAATGAATCCTGAGGCTGGATGGGTTCACTGAAGATGATTCGGCTGGCCCTGATGTGAAAAAAATCTGCTACTCATTTTGACTTTGTACCAATATGCAACACTTTCTGTAAAGTGTTGCATAACTGTGCAAAGCTGCTTTTCTCTGTGACAAAGTCAGATGCTTTACATCAATTGCTTAAGATCTTCACTATTGTAAAGTGTGTATATATTAGCACAAGGCTGCTTTTCTCCCCTTTAGATCTTCTAAAATTACATTAATTGTGTAAACAGTGTGGAAGTTGTGGTAGTCAAAAGAATGTCAACACATAGAGCTAATACTCTGGTGTTAAAGGGTTATCATGGGAGTCAAAAAGCAAAAAGAAATCGTTCCCTTTTATTGCCAACCTCCAATGGTCGTTTGAAGAACTGTAACTTATAGGTCTTCCTGGTTTGATTGAACCAGAAGATGGAGGTCTTGCTGTGTCTCGTTCTAGTTTGTGTAAAAGCAACTGCAAAGCCCATCAGAAAAAGATCAGCATACAAACTATCAAAAATAGTTGTAGATAAATAAAGGTTTGGGGCTGGTTCCAGACCAAAAACACTTTTCGTGATAAATGAACCACAAATACTTCTTTTTACTAAAAAGTTCTAAAGTAGAATGTTTGAGCATCTGCTGGGAACCTGAGGCTGAAGCACACTTGGGTTCGACTGCAGAAAAATAATAAAAGATAAGTGTTCAAGCAGATCCAATTTTAAATGGATGAAAAAAATATCCCATGCTTTGGAATGGTCTCCTTAAAGCCTTAACCCATTTTAGATAGAGATGCTGTATCATAATGCTCAAAAGTCAGTTATTTAAAAAAAAAAAAAAAACCTTTCAGCTCAGTGTTACCACTTCTGCTTAGATAAGTGGGGCAAATCTTTACAGTGCAGTAGAAGACTCACTGTAAATTAAAGTAAACATTAAACTCAAATTGCACTTGTTGCCTCAACCAATTTTGTTTCAGAGGCAATCACCTTATGTGGGTCATTCAAACTGAGTTTAATACATGATAATCCTGCAAACAAAAATTTGATGAAGGCAAAAACTTTTTAACAACAACAAATGTTTTAAGGATGGTTGGAAGAAGTTATGGAACAAAAGGTGGTCTTTAGGTGTGGTTGTGCCCTAAAACCAAAATCAGAGTTTCTAAACATTTTACAGCTAGATCTCTGTCAGCTTCCATGTCCAGGAATCCTTGTAATGCTCACAAACAGTTTGAAAACAGGAGTTTCTCTCAGGCTTTCTGTGCAGATACAAGTGGAATAAAAAAGCCCAGAAGTGGTAAATTGCACTGGTCTTGTCAGTTACTGCCATCTGCTGGCTGAATAGAATTTGACCGTCTCATGAATTCTCTCTGTGATTTTTGACTTGTGGATTTAGATTTTCATCAGCAGGTAAGCAAAGTATTCTCTTTCCAGATGGTTGGAGAGACGTTTTATGTGTTAGCTTTTGTTAGAGCGTGTAAAAACATGCTCCTTCTGTGTTGGTCTGCATTGAGGATCCAGCCTGCAGCAGAAAATTCTCTGTCTGCAATGAAAATAACTTTTTGTCTTTTTCACCTCAGGCAGATTCTGCTTGCTCTATCTGAATGGCATAAACCCCAAAATAAAAGCAAACCCTCTTCTAAATTGTCTGTAGAAGTGTTTTAAAAACGCAAAATGCAAAGATTAGACAGCAAAAAGTAAGAGAATAGAACAACAACTCCTTGTATTAAACTTATTTGTACATTGTTATTGGATCTACATGAAGGATTTTGTTTTATGGAGATCAAAATTCTCAGTTGATCTCCATTAGATTTAACAGCTCTGTTTGTGTTGTTTATTATAAAATGTTCAGTCATGGTTAAAGTTGCTTTTCACATACTCTGTATGCACCCACTACCACACAGCACTATTTATTTTTTCAACTGCATTAAAGCAAAACTGTGTTTAATTAAAAGACAAGAAGCTCAAGTTAAAAAAAAAACAACAACTCCTGAATGTAATCAGTTGAGCAGTCATACGCTTTTTTGAGTTTTTGCTAATTCATTTGCCATATATTGAGTATCAAAATGTATTTGGCATCAAACATAACTGCTGGTCTTATGGTGAACAGAAGGTTCTGTTCTAAGAGGCAGTTGATCTTGTGCTATTCACAGGATGAACAGGTGAGCAAATCTAAAATCTCCTCTGAGTGGTTACAACTCTACAGCTCCTTTGTTTGGTTTGTAAAGATGAGCTAGCTCCTGTGAGGCTCTGGAGCTGTTTTTTCTTTTTTGCTGCTCTCGAAGAGCAGCCCCTCCGGCCTTCCTGCTCACTCTCACTCACGCCATGCCTTTGATTTTCAGGAGCTGTGTTTAAACTGCTTCATGTGGCAGCTGGTTCAACCCCCTGTTGACTTTGCCTGCATGCCCTCAAGCGCATACGCTCTCAAACACACTGAGGCTCCCCTTTTCTGTGTTATTTTAACAATGAGCTCTCGCCATACGTGCACACATCATCTCTTCCTTTGGATGCCATTTGTATAGACGTCCTGTTGAATTCTCCTACTTGCTTATCACTCCACAAGGCATCACAGTCTCCCAGTGCAGCTCTCAAGCTTTAAGTAACCTTGCTGTGTGACGCACTGTTTGCACTTTAATTCCTATTTGCCTTTTCTTAAGATCTTCTGTTGTCAGTCAGTCATTACATGTTTAAACATGAAGTCCTGAGTTGCTCATCTCTTATTCAGCTTGGAAAATCCTCATGTACACCTCTTTTTTCACTCCATTTTCCCACTCATCGTTTCCCATCTACGTATTAGTTGATGAATTGCTGCTCTTGGGGGTGATAGAGTAGAAAAACAGGCTGGCTCCAGGCAGATAGCTGGCCAGCTGCTCAGGTTTAAAAAACACCGGCTCCTGTTGCTGCGGCAGCCAATTTGTCCCAGCCATCCTCCAACAAAGGACCACGTCTGCTCATTAGATCTTAGCGCTGCAAGGATAGGATGCACTAACCCAAGAGACAAGGTGGACTTTTGTATAGGTGCTGAGCTGTTTTTTTTCAGTTACTGATTACTATTTTACTAACAGTCACTCCTGTCAGTTGTTACAGAACAGGAACCGTTTCCCTTAAAATGTATTTAGCCCCTTGGGTTGTATTTCACTTTAGCTTTATTTCTGACAACTCTTCTGTTTTGTTGAGTTGTATTACAACACTTCAAAGAAAAAAAAAACCTTCAAGCAATATGAAGAGAAAACAAAGAGGCTAAAAGATCAAACCACTTTATGTCAGTCTAATTGCTATTCAGTTGTCTATAAGTGGCCTTAGTTAGGGAGGAAACACATTGAATTCTAATGTTGGCTTGGCTCATGATCAACCAAACACTCTTATTCATACACTATCAAAAAAAGGAAAAGAGCCTTTTCTTTCTACTTTTAGAAATAACAGGTGTTCCTGCTAAGAATGAATGTGGCAGAATAAGAAATTTCCTGGTGTTTATTTTGTTTGGATCTGTAGCAGTTGAGCTCTTTAGGGAAGAAGATCCCGAAAGACCTGGAAGCTAGATTTAGAGTTTAACTGCTTTGTAGCTGAATGATATTCCAATGTTTCTCAAAAAAGTACTGAAAGTGAAGCCACTGTTGCATATTTTTGCATAGATATGTATTATCTTTACTTTTTATTTAAGCTGTAAAATGTTGACTAAGTTAATAAAAAAAACATATTTTTCAGCTGTAATACAGTCTATCCCACCATCTGAGCAGCAGTTACTGAAGTTCTGTGTTTGTCTGTTTGTAGATGCAAACCATGAGGCAGCAGCAGAAGCCATTGAGAACATGGCGGATGCAGTCACACATGCTCGGTTTGTGGGAACCGACCCTGCCAGCGACGAGGTCGTTCTGATGAAAATTCTGCAGGTAACCAGTACTTAATAATTGTAGCTCTGGGCTTGCTGTTGGATATGATGTTGCTTTATAAATATGCTCTTCTCTGTTCACACATAAATTGATTAAATATCCTTAAATACCATAGCCTTTTACTCTGAAAAAATAAGTCTTTGACTTAATGATATAACATACATAAAGACTATGAAAGATATTTGCAGTAAGATTGAGTTACAGCTCTCTTTATTCTCCCATCAGTCTGCAGATGCACTGTCTCATGAGAACTGCTCAGGAAGACAAATGTGTTCTCTCAAGAATTTTCAGAGGAAATATCTGAAAACAAAATTTTTCTAGGATTTTTTACTTGTTTTTATGCAGCAGATTTTTTCACCATTATTTTTAGAAATGCCTGGCAAATAAATCTCAATCTGCTTCAGGTGTTGAGGACGCTGCTGCTGACTCCAGTTGGAGCCCACCTGACCAATGAGTCCGTCTGTGAAATTATGCAGTCCTGCTTTAGAATCTGTTTTGAGATGCGTCTGAGTGGTGAGTTCCATGAATCTGCTTTGTTTGGTGCAGACAATTAACCCATGAGATCAGAATACTCTGGATGCACACTACAGAACTATTGATGCTGTCCTTTAAAGTTCCAAAGTTGCCAAAACTTAAATTTTGGGAAGCCTTTCTCCTCATTGTTCCCATTCTCTGTGGGAGCTGTGAGCAGCAATCACAGCTGGGTTCAGGCAACATTGAGTTAAACCTCTAAGCCTTTTGTCCACTAAGTGGTCCATACAGTATGGTAAGGAGTGGTACGGTACGGTCCACTTAATTCTGGCCAGCGTTACCAAGTAAAGCTTCGCTTCCACAGAGGGGTTTTTTTTCACAGCGCATGCGTGGTGTAGAGCGCTAGCGTGTCACTGCATCATTTTAGTAGACAATTAGAAAGGCAACAAGAATGGAGGTCATCCAGCATCTCGTTTTTTTATTGCTTTAGTTCTGGTACATCGTGGATAATGTTGTTTGAGAGAAGATTGTGGGTGGCTAAGAGAAATGCTGCTGTAAAGAAAAGTTGGAAACGATAGCTTAAATGAGCTTTATATTGGTGCTTTCGTCATCACTTTCTTTCAATCACCGGGTGGCAATAGCATCTCTGCCCTAACCTTTCCGTTTCACTTTTCAATGGATCTACAATCAATGGCGGCCCCCAAGAGGTATGGTTCGGTACTGTTTAATGGGTCCATTTTACAATGGAAACGCTCAAAATACTGTACCGGACCATACCGTATTGTACTGGACCACTCAGTGGAAATGAAGCAAGATACCCATCTGGTGATCAATCATAGAAGGAGTTGAGGAAGACGTATTTGTAGACCAAAAGAGAAACGAAATGCATGAAAATCCGACGCAGAGTAGGAACTTTGAATGTAGGTACAGTTAAAAGTTGGCCAACGTGGTGGAAAGAGGGAAGGTGAATGTTTTGTAGTTAAGAGACCAGAAGGAATGGTTGCAAGTAGGGGTGTGTATTGGCAAGAGTCTGGCGATACGATACGTATCCCACGTATACCATATTGTGTGTGTCTCACTATATGGTACGTATAACGATACGTCAGTCATCGCCACAACAACGGCCTTTTTTCAGAGCGTTGTACACATCGCTCTGAACCATTAGAATGCTGAACAAGAATCTATAACTGTGAAGTTCAGCAGAACTTTGGCCTGCTCCGCCGACAGCAAAGCACCAGAATCTGCGTGTTTAAATAAAACTGGCAGCAATATGGCACAGAGTTTCGGTTCGGTTCCCATCCCAAGTAAAAATGAAACAGTAGATGTTTCACACCAACAAAAACTGCGAGGCTGACTGAACATTTAACACAAGCTGGTTCTCGCGAGATCTTGTTGTTGTTTTGGTGCGGTGTAGAGCTGCGCAAAGAGGCTCAGTGTGCTGTGCTGCCACATAACAGTCGGGGGTTTAGGTGGAAAACAAAAGTAAGACGCTGAAGGATGCTCAGAAATAATACATTAAATATTGTCTTGTCAGCATTTTAAATTGATACAAGTATCGCCAAATGAAATATTGTAATATATACGTCTGAAGAGATTTTTGCCTGCACCTCTAGTAGCAAAGCTTATGGATGAGGAGCAGGGTCATGCTGTTGTATCGAGGTGTGGATGGAAAGAGAAACAGAGGAGGATTTATCTAAAGGAGGAGTTTGCTGAGAATGTTCTGGAGTTGAATTATGTCAGATATGTGAACCAGGATTCTGGCTCTAAGGTGAAGGTGCCCTTGAATATCTTTGTCCCAATAGTAGGGCTGGTGCCCTGGAAAGCATCATGGTTTGGCAGTGTCTGATGAGCTCTCGATGTCCTCTGAAAATCCAGTGGAAAGTTGTAAATCTCTTGATGTTTTGTTCATTCCTACCTGTTCTTTCTTATTGCAGAGCTCCTCAGGAAGTCAGCTGAACATACGCTGGTTGACATGGTACAGCTGCTGTTTTCCAGGTATGTTTTGCATTAATGAAGGCTGAGTTGTTTCTACAGTTTTTTGTCAGACATCTGTTTTATTGTTTTAAATGTGATGCTGTTTCAAAATCAAAATAAAAAAATGTGTTAGGGGATATAAAAAAAAGGAATAGAAAAAACAGAACAAAAAGTTCAGGATGTTTGTAGAAAACCTATTTCATAGAAATGAGTACAACTGATTCATTTTACTTTGACACTTTCTTACACATCTTTAAATTCAAAGTTTTTTTTGTGTTTTATCTGCATGATTTGCTTTAGTTGAACTGTTTCACTGAACGCATTTTTTCACAAACACATACAGTTGGACATGATTCTGGAGCAGTTTTTGTATTAGTTTGACATTTTTCTGCTTTTAATGTTACACTTCGATTTTAGCCTTGATCTAAAAAAGAATGTGAAGCACATGGTCAAACCAGCAACCTATTGCAGTGATTTTCAATCACACCCCCTCACCTCTTAATTATAGTTTGAAGGGTCTTTCCTTCATTATTTCCCACAAAGCTCATGAATTTCATTATGCTCTCTGCACTGGGTCAGTGTGCCATTTTTTCACCAAAGTCCTAATATGATTTTTCAAATGGCATTTAGCATAAAGGCTAAAGATAAACACATACAGTCCCCACTAACCATGGCTCGTCCATCAGGGTGCCAGTCACATTCAGTCAGAGATGAAGGAGATGAGCTGATTGAGCTGCTCTCAGTGTGATCTGCATATAGATGAAGATGTTCCCTGTTTCAACAGTGGAGCCACAGCCCCCACAAATGCAGACGGGCTCATCTGCATACATGCTGACAATCAGAGTTGCTTGATAGGAAGATCAGTCTCAGAAATGTGAGCTGGAAAAGTCGCTGCTCCTGAGGCATAAAGGAGGTTTGGTTTGGCTTTTGTTTCTCCACCCAACGGTTGGGTAGAGGATTTGTCACCAAGTGGCTTCACTCCCACTGTTGGACTTCAGTTTTGGCGTTTGCCAAGCTTGTCGGTATGCACTGACACTCCTCCAAGCACCCTCGGCCTGTTTTTTATTTACTGGCAGGACACTTGTAGCACCTTGTTATCATGTCCACTCACAAGATTCAACTGTGGGGCATAAAAGACGAATGACACGCTCGTAAACTGAGGCACGGGTTGGAAATGCACCATGGATTATTAACTCAGCCATCACATACTCTACCCTCTCAGGCAGGGGTCCCACGTCTCATTTTGTCCAGCCCCCCACTCGCAGATGTTTGATAATAGAGATGTGAAGATGCTGCCTGCACCATCACCCACTGAAGTGGAATAATGAGCAGCAGCTTTGTTCAGCTCCTCAGATTGCCTGCTCAAAGTATTAAGCATGTTAATCTGTTGGGCCCACAGATCATCCAATAATCATGCTTGCAAGACAACACTCTGTTAACACAGAGGTAAAGTTGGGAGGGGGCGAAGGGTGCTTTTTGTAATTTATCTGTGTGTGAGCGTCTGACATCTCATTTTGCAGCTAAGCTGTAGAGTCCACAGAAAGTGAGCTGCACACATCTCCTGTGATGACTGAGAACATCGTCCAGTGTTGCTCACCAAACACCAGCAGACCTTATTGGTCGCTGAGATTGAACCTGCGCAGCGTTCCACCCTGTCTCCGGCTGTTAAGCTGCTGCGAAAACATTTAACGCTCCTTGTTGGTGTTCAAGTCATTTGGTTGGAATTTAAGTGGCAAATTCAGAGGTCCTTTTCTACAATAGTGCTCTTGAGCTTACCCACTCTGATGGAATTAGTGTCTGAGAATTCTCACTGATCAAGTATTCAGTGATGCTGGTCACTTCCAGCCATTTGTTTATAAATGTGTGGCCTGTTAAAAAGTAAATTATAAAGTGAACGAAATACAAAGCAGATGATCAGAGAGAAAACCCAGCAAAATATTGCATATGTTCTGGAGCAACCTTTCAGAAAACTTCAAGAAGTCAGAAACTGAAGGTTTTGCAGTGGCCTTCCCAATAACCTGACCTCAACATCATTGAAAATCTATAGATAGACCTGAAAAGACAATTGCATAAAAGATATCCCAGAAATCTCAAAGAACTGGAAGACTTTTGTAAAGAAAAATGGATGAAGATACCTCAAACAAGAATTGAGAGACTCTTGGCTGGATACAAAAAGCCTTTACAAACTGTGATACTTTCCAAGGGGGGCAGTACAAGGTACTAACTCTGCAGGGTTCCCAAACTTTTGCACACACCATTATTTTGTTTTCTTTTGTTTTGAATGGGTAAATGATGGAAATAAAACCTACTTTTTGACATATTAAAAGATTGTCTCATCTGTAAACTGATGCCTTTAGAACATTGTTCAATCTTCAGTTGGGTTCTTTATGCTTAATAATGTAACATTTTACCTGGGGTGCCCAAATTTTCGATCCCCACTGTATATCTAGCTCATCAGACATTTTTTTTAGAACTGATGAAATCTGACTTAAGCCTAATTTTTATATTTAGGGTTAGGATCTGAAAAAAATGTCTTCTCATTTACACCTTAATATTCAGTGACTGATTCTTAGAATTCTTATTTTTCTTGTCCTTTACCGCTGCTAAATTAAAAACGATTCTTGATTTTCTGTTGTCGTTCCTTTCTAGACTGCCCCAGTTTAAAGAAGAGGCTAAGAGTTATGTGGGTGCCAACATGAAAAAGGTAACAGAACTGAGAAGCTTTTTTGACCTGCCTGCAGAGACCTCCTTGTGGTGTTTTGATCACTGTGTCTTGCCTGTGTCAGGGTTTCATTTTGTTTCTTTGGGTCTTGTAACTTAGCTTAATGAATACAAAGAACACAACATGTTGTTTTTGTTCATTTTATTGTTCTTGCATGTCATCAGTTACGCTGCATATCCTGGCCAAGGTTATTTTTTGTTTGCATTACTTTTTTAAAACATATGTTATTTTTTGTTGTTTTTGAATAGTCCTCCGCTAACGCTGTGGACGGTGACCTAAACAGACGTTAAGTTAAAGTTCTGGTTAAAGCTTCATGAACACTGAAGGTTAAACAGTAACACCAACTTTGAACATGATTCAATGTTTTTTTATTGTTACAATTTTAAGTTACCAAATAAATCTTAATGTATTATTTTTGTTCCAGTAATATATTTTAAGTTCATACGGTACTAATTTCATAGAAATACAATTACCTTTAAGTAAATCTACAATAATCTTTAACACTGAAAGACATTCAACTATTTAACGTTCACAAAATATCTAAGTCTATAGCGAAGGAAAAGGTGATTTATAAAATCGACATCAAATATTAAGTTTTATTACATAAACGCTCACTTTATTTTATAATCTTTATTTATTATGCAATATTTATTATTTCTTAGATCTTTCTGTTGTCTAAACATGCTAAAAACCAGATGTGTCCAACCTAAATGACTGTTTTAAAAGTTAAATATTTAGTGGAATCTAAAACGAAATGGGAATTATATTGAACGTATATTAGAACTAAAATTAGTTTAGTCGTTGCAGCATTAAAATCCTCAGTTTAATTTTTTGGTGATATTTAAGAGATAAATCCATTGCAGGACAATGTGTAAAAAAGGAAGCTTTTTATTTCAAAAATTTAATATTCTTGTTCATTTTGACCAATTCTTTTTCTTCTGATTCTGTGTCGCTTTATTTTAAGTTTTGTCCAAGGAATGTTTGACCATTTTAAGACATTTTTAAGCTGTTTTTTTCCCCAAAAAATATGTATTTGTCCATTTGGGATGCTAGTTCATTTCTTTTTGTCAGCTGCCTTTTATTCCTAATTTATCTGTCAGTTTTGCTGAACAAACTATCAAGATAAATCTATAAATAATATTTTTCAAGATGTAAGCCTCAAGCAAGGGACGGAAAACTGTGAAAAGCTTTCTGAATCTTTGAAGAACTGATTACCTTTTCCCCACTGCTTTATTCTTCAGTCAAAACAGAATCTTAGCCTGTGTTCATAAAAGTTCGATGTATTTCATATTGATGTTACACTTGTGAAAGCATTTATTTGCTTTTTGCACGCACCCCCAGCCCATTTTGTAGTCATTACCTGCCTGCAGCAGCTGCATCAAGTCCTTCTACCTGTGATGGGTTTGGGTCTTGCTGCCCTCCTTTCCTGCATGGAAGTTTTTATTCAAGTGTTTTATGTCTTGATCCCACCTCTGAACACTTTTCCATCACTAATCATGGGCACCTGCCCCTCCCCTTCTCTTCTGAGGCTTACAATATCTTGTGGAAAAACAAACGTGTACAGGTAAGGAAGACGACTATTAGTTCAGTATGTAGACTGGAGGGTTTCTTCCTTTGACCTTTCTTCTGTCAATACAAGCAAAAACTGAATGATAGAAGTGATAATAATTCTTATTATGATTTCCATAGAAGACTGCAGCAAATTAACATGTTTGTCCCCGACAGAAAAGAACACAGTTACTGTCAGAGCTTCTAAACAAGCCAATGCTTGTGCATAAATGCCCTGTTGTTTACACTCAACATGAACAATTAAAGGTATTAAAAAAAATTTGGCAAAGAAGATTTATCAAAAGAATAGAAAAACCAACAAGAAATAAAATAAATGTTAAAATCTTTAAAAAAAAAAAAAATTTAAAATACCAGATCTGACTGTCATCAGGTTATTTGTTAGGGACATTGTCCTAAAATGCACGAAACCTATTTACTCTTTTGGATAAATGGCGTATACTTATAAAGCGCTTTTTCTACCTTCCTTGAAGGCCCAAAGTGCTTTACAGTGACAGTCCCATTCACCCATGCATTCACACACTGATGGCGGCTACGCTGCTGAACACTGGTGCCAACCTTCCATCAGAGGCAATGTGGGGTTCAGTGTCTTGCCCAAGGACACTTCGACACATAGGCGGGCAAGGTGGGAATCGAACCTGCAATCCTTTGATCAGAGAATGACCTCCCTACCGCTGCACCATGGCTTTTGTCAAATGACTACATGTAGAAATCAAACAGAAAAAAGACTACAAATGTGGATAAACAACACATTTTTATTAGAGTAGTTTAAATATTAAAAAAATATATGATTGCAACGCTATCATGTAGAATTTTTAAATGTGATTTTTATTGGTTTTTTTTTGTTGTAATTGTATTTCTTTTTATCTGTTTTTATATTTCGTTTTTTTTTTCTTTAGTAAGTTGCCCTTTTTCCCTTTTTACTTTCTGGTGTTGATTTTAGTTCACCTTTTCGTTTAACTTTTTTCTGCAACTATTTGCTTTTAACTCCGTTGCTGTGTCGGATTATTATACGTTTATTTTTTCTGTGTTTTTATTCTATCTTTTGTACTCATTTCAGTGTATCTTCTATTTTTCCCAGTGCTTTAATTGATCATCAGATTCAGCATTTTTGTTTGCATGACGAGCTTTAAAATATTAATTTTAATTTTAAATAATATTACAATAAAAATGTATTTTTAGTTTTAAAGTATTGTTGTTCTTTTATTAACTTGGATGATCTTTATTTCTAAGTAAACATACTTTTTGCTTTTGTTGGTGCTTCTCGTTCTGCATGACTCCTTTTTCCCATTCATCTCTCAGTGCAATGCAGCTGCTGACTGGTCTCTAAGTTGGTCATTGTTCCTGATGTTGTTCTTCAGAAAACCAGTTCTTTTCAGACTGACTTAGGGACATTACTCAAGTTCTTACATTTTCTTAAATCACAAAGCAGAATAGTTACACCTTTAAGCCTAATGTATTGTAATCATGACTATCATAGTTTGTTTTCCTCCTCAAGAACAGGAAGGAAAGCACCAAAAGCCCTCTGTGTTCCTTTGCTGTTTCCTGGTTATCAGATTGAGTTTGTTTTCCTCCAGTTGAAAATGCGTGCTGGTGGAATGAGCGAATCTTCCAAATGGAAGAAGCAAAAACGCTCACCAAGGCCACCTCGCCACATGGTACGAAGTGCCTCGGGTGGGATGGACCACAGTCAACCCAGCACCCTCAGCAACAACCTCACTGGTAGGAGTTATTCAGCTGCAGAAATGGACTGCAACTGTCAGGAGCCTTTTTCCGCCTTACTCATCTTCCCCTAATCCCAGAAAGTAAAAGCCAAATTAAGATGGCGTACCTGTTGACACAGAAAACTTTTGACTTAGTGCCTTCAAAATCTGTGGAGGATCATTTTTCTTATCATGATTTCCTACAGGTGGTGTTCCATTTATCGACCAAGGCTCCACTGGGTCTGGACTCCCAGCCTCAGACAGTGCCGGCTCTTCCATATCCAGCCCGGCAGACAGTGGCCTGGATACCTGTTCCAAAGCCACATCTAGAGATGACCTGTCAGACCTGGACCAGTGTAGCTCCTCTGCCAACACCCCCTGTTCTGCTGCTTTACCCCCTGGGTCTGAGTCTGGCTCACCGGATGCCCCGGTACTGGTTTCTGAAAGCTCATTCTTTTTGGTTGGATTTTTCTGTATTGTTGGTAACGTTGTGGATTTTTGGTGGGACTGTCTATATATGCTTTTGTTTTTGCTGTCTCAGCTTGAGGGAAAGCTAGCTGAGCCAACGCCATCAGCCTCAGTGGAGTCCATTCCAGAAGTTCTTGAGGACAAAGAGTCGGACAACACCTCTGTGCATGACATGGACTACGTCAATCCCCGTGGAGTCCGTTTTACGCAGTCCACTCAACGAGATGGTAGGACCTCAGAACATTTGGCGTCTTTTAAATTCTTTTTTTTTTTCAAACTATTGCCTTGTTTCTGCTGTTTTCTAACACTTTTCCTGATCCTAATTTGAAGGTGTATCCCTCATTCCTTATGGCTTGCCATGTCTAAGGGAACTCTTCCGCTTCCTGATCTCCTTGACCAACCCTCATGACCGACACAACACCGATGCTATGATGCACATGGGCCTCCAGCTGCTGACGGTAGCACTCGAATCGGCAAACATAGCTAACTACCAATCTTTGCTCATCTTGGTCAAAGAAGAGCTATGCAGACACCTATTTCAGGTAATTAAACTTGTGTTGGGTTGTGTTCACTTTGTTCTGTTCCATGAAAGAAGAAAACTTTGAAATTTGTAGAATTTTTAGAACAACACAACTGCTGGTGGTTTGGTTAGGGTTGGGTGTTAAATGAGAGGTTGACTGCACAATAACTGGTTGACATTTTGACAACCCAGGAGCAGGGAATTGGCAATTAAATACTTTTTTTTTTATAGAATCACTGCATAGTTTGAAATATACCTGCCAAAAGGAACCAGACTGACTAATCTATAGTCATTTCTGTTAAAACAGACAATCAGCAATTTTACTGTGTTTTTAAGCTAACAACAAATGACATCTTGGATATTTTAGCTGCTGAGTGTGGAGCGCATGAACCTCTATGCTGCTTCCGTACGAGTTTGCTTCCTGCTCTTTGAAAGCATGAGAGTCCACCTAAAGTTTCAGCTGGAGGTAACAACTACATCTATTTTTTAAAAATCCATAACGTTACTGTCAGTAAGGCATCTTCAACTACTACACTTGTGTTCTGACAGATGTATCTGAAGAAATTGATGGACATCATCACATCGGAGAACATGAAGATGCCCTATGAGATGAAGGAGATGGCTCTGGAGGCGCTGGTTCAGCTGTGGAGAATCCCCAGCTTTGTCACTGAGCTATACATCAACTATGACTGCGACTTCTACTGCTCCAATCTCTTTGAAGACCTTACCAAGCTGCTGTCCAAGGTAACCTTCCCAAAATCAATACTTACATACTTGACTTTGTTGAGTTAACATCAATTATAGTTTCTATTCTTTAAAGTCATTGTATAAAAAACTGACTTTTTGGAAAAAATTGTTTTTTTGTATTGTATTTATTTAGTAGTAAATGTTACTATATTTACTTATTATCTTTATTTTTTGTCCTTTTACTGCCCATGGCACTAAAAGTATTTTATGTATTTCAATAATCTGAAGTGATCATTGCTCAAAGCTTTTTCTTAGATATTTACATTTCAGTAAGTTCAAAACCTTTTTATTTTTGGTAAAAATAAAAGTGTTTTCCCTCCCTTTTTAATGTTTTAAATTAGGCAGGGAGCTTGTGGCCCATCCAGTGAATTTTCATTTTAACAGATTTCATTTTTTTTTTTCAAATGGCATTTCTTCATCTGCTCCTAGTTTACAATGATTTGTTAAAAACACCAAAACCACAGTTTTCTGGCTCTTTAAGATATTTATGATATTGATACTAAATAATGAGACAACAGGAAAATTATATCACCAACTCTTGCTTTCTAAAGAAAATTTTGACGACACATTTCAAACTTTGAACTGAGCAGTTTGGTGTTTCTTCAAAGTCTGGTGTTACTCAATGTTCAATTGAATTTGATGAGGGATTTCAGACAAAGTTTTTGTTTTGTTTTTCTTTGATGTTATGCTTCATATGAATGCAGTTCTAGCATGAATTATAATTTAGTGAACATGCGAGGCAAAAAAATCCTGAACTTTGACTAACTACTCCAAGCACTGTCATTCTGACATAAATGGGCATGGAACTGAGCAGTTCATTCTGAGGTTCCACATCATTTCACTGCTCTGGTTTTGTCCTTCTAAAGTTTAATATAATGCAATTTGATTCTTTTATTATACAATGACATTTGTCAGTTAGTCTTTTTAATGTGTACAGCAGAAAATCTTTTACCAAAAAAGTATTTTTTCTTTTTTGAAGAATGCATTCCCAGTGTCGGGGCAGCTGTACACTACCCATCTACTCTCACTGGAGGCCCTGCTGACAGTCATTGATAGCATTGAAGCTCACTGCCAAGCCGACACTATGGCGCAGCAAGACCAGTCGGACACACTGTTGGCTGAAGGTGAAGCTTCCAGCACAAATGGTAGAGACTCTACCTCTGGTATGCAAATGAGTTTGTGTTTTTCTCCTTTGTTGACTTTGTTTTTCTGTGGATGCTTGGTAAACAAAGATGCTTTTCTCATTTGTCTGTAGAACTTACTCAACTTGGCAACACTAATGTCAATCATCCACAAGCTGACAGTTCACCAGTATGTCCACCCACCAGTGGACATTTGATGGCGGAACGGATGAGATTAGGCCGACAGGACCAGGGAGCTGCTGAAGCTGGTGAGATTTTAGAAATGCAGTTTGTTTGATTCCTTAGGGCGGCATTTCACAATAGAAATTTTACAGAAATGATGTTCCTATGGTCACTGGGAAGGTACACTTTGAACAAGGACAGAAAGCCATACACACACAGTCACTCCTTCAAGGGAATTTGGAGATGCAGTCACCCCTATGCAAAGTCTTTTAGTCTGTGGGAAGATGTGTCAGTACCAGAGAAAACCCATCTGATTTTTGTTGTTTGTCTCTAATGGTTTACATTGAATTTATTGGATCATCAACAACCTCACAGCTCTCAGTGCTCCTTGTACTTCTGATAGACAAATGAACTTACAGTTTAGTTTTAAGACAATGCAGTGACTGACTACTGGACTGATCATCTGTTTGCAGCCCACTTAGGTCCAAGTCAGTTTACAACCTTTGTTTGACCAAATTTGTTCTTTGTGACAGTTTTTTTTCCTCCAATACTTTCAGAAGTATTGACCTGTATGTAATGAAAGCTCCCTGAGTTTGATGCCATAGTTTGTGGGAGGAAGTCGATCAAACTGTTTTTGACTTTCTTTAACAGAGAAGAGAACTCCGAAAAAGCCCCAGCGTTTCTCCTCATACCTACCCAATTCTCAAGAGTTGATGGAAATTAGAACAAAGAAAAAGGTACGTGTGGTTTGCTATTGACTTCTTGCTGTAGATAGAAAGCCCTTCCTTATTCTCTTTGCCCTGCTCTTGTTTAGTTGCTGATCACAGGCACTGAGCAGTTTAATCAGAAGCCCAAGAAGGGAATCCAGTTCCTCCAGGAGAAAGGGCTCCTAAGTGACCCACTGGACAACAACCAGGTGGCTCAGTGGCTGAAGGAAAACCCCCGCCTTGACAAGAAAATGATCGGCGAGTACATCAGTGATCGAAAGAACTTGGAGCTCTTGGACAGCTTTGTGAAGTAGAGTGAAATTCCACAGAGATTCCAAAGTTTTTGCTCCTTTGGTGTTGCTTCAGTCTGACGTTACTCTTTGTATCAGCACTTTCACCTTCCAAGGGCTTCGTATCGACGAGGCCCTGCGGCTTTACTTGGAGGCCTTCAGACTACCGGGAGAGGCTCCTGTCATTCAGAGGCTGCTGGAAACCTTCACAGACAACTGGCATGTAAGGCACTTTTCCTCAGCTCCCATGAAGTCCTCTGAACAGTTTTAGAATTAAATAAATAGCAATTTTTCGTAATTATAACTGTGCTAGATTTTAGAAACAGTCAAGTTCACATCCTATTTGAGTTAGATGAACAAAATGTTTTGCGACACTCAAAAAGGTTTATCCATGATAAAAAAGTAAAAGATTGGTGATTTATCAAATACAAACCTATGGTTTAATGATCCAACCACAGCAACTGCCTTCATTTATCTAGGACTGAGCTCAATGTGTTCTCCTTCTGTTTTTTATAGTTTTCTATGGATTTTGAAGAACCACTCTGAGGAAAAGTGGGTTTTTAGTGTTTTTAACATGTTCTTGTGACATGTTTCTGATGGAGGACATGCATAAAGAAAATTAAGTATTTATTTATTCAAATTGTTGTGAATCCGGACCAGACAAAAAAAAGGCAGTTTTTAAAAAGAGCGTTACGTTACAAAGTATTAAAATATATTTGTGCAATTGACCAAATGCTTATTTTCTGCTCCAGGATACTAAAGAAATTCTTTAAAATTAAACAATGTGATTTCCAGTTGAAGTGGAAAAAAAATTACAGACCAAACTCATCTTTTTAAGTGGGACATTTTGCTGAATCTGTAGCGGACACACTTTTTGCTCCCCCTTTAAACAGATGTTTAAAGTTGAGCTGCTACATGTTCACTGCCAAGCTGCATTCACACTGAGCCATTGATTGTATAAAGAACTGGACAGAGACCTCATAGAAAATGCCTTACCTTTGGCTTTAGCAAAATGAAGCCAATTTGCTCGCCATTTTTCCACGATACGAATGCCACCATTTGGAGCTGCACAACAGTGATTGGTTTGAGTCGGTCTGAGTCATGTTTCTGATGCAACAACTGTCATCAATCGTGCGTAAGCTTGTTGGAAGTCCACACCCCTTCTACTGAAAGCAACTCGAGAGAATCTGTCAATCAAACGTTTGAGGTGGGGCTAGCGGGCACCACGGGCTTTTAATGAGGCATGTGATCAGTCAGTTTACAACTTGAATAACTTGCGATAAAGAAAACATTAAAAAAATGAGGATTATCTAAAAATGTTTTTAAAAAAAAGTATGAGAGCCAGAATGGTTATTTGTACAAATAGAATGACAAAGTAATAGCTGTTTATTTCTCTGTAGAAGTCTGTGTTTTTGGCTTTCTTGGACCAATGGATAGTTTTCCTATTTTCATTGGGATAATGCTATAATAAAAAGATCTAATCTAGGTCTAATATACAGATAATGTTTCCATGTAGCAATGAGGCTAAAAACTTTAATTTTATTTTTATTGAATTAAAAAAAAAAAAAAATCTCATCCTCATGTGAACAAACTCTGTTTTTCCACTTTCACCCCTCAGATCCACCTGTTCAGAAACAGCCCCATCCTTCAAGGGTCATTTCAGTTGTCTTCATGCTCACAGATCAGTCACCGTCATGATTAACTTGTGATTATAGTCCTTAGATGACAGGAGTTTGAACACAGACTCACAAACACACACAGTGATGGGTAAAGGGCAAGCTCCATTCAGGGTCACATTTGACTTCTCAAAATAGCACAAAAAGTCACGTGATCTGGAACTATTCCTGGTAATGTCCTTTTCATAGACCGACGACATGCACACAAATAGTCTCTTTGAAAGAGTCATGAGTAATTTTAGACACCCACACTGTAAATGAGTTTTCCAGTGTGTGGACGAGAAAGTTGTCAGCAAGATGTGTGAGGGGAGATGAAGAACACACACAAGGTTTTAGGTTCTTATGCAACAAAATAAAAACACTTGTTTTATTACTTTATCTTTGATAAAAAAGGTAGGGGGCGCTGGTTAGTTCAGCTAATTTAAATGCCACAAATCCACTGCCTATGATCCAGGTTCCAGTGTTGACCTGTGTTGACCTGCTTCACAACATTTGGCCTCGTTCCCTTTTAGCCTGTTTTTTATGGGTGAAATCCATTGACTGTATAATAGAATGGAACTGAGTGACCCCCTCCCCCCTGGTGTTCCAAACAGGAAGTTTTTGTTGTTTCAAAGAAGCTAAAATCCCATTGACTTCTAGTGAGAAATAAACAGCTGTTACTCAGACATTCTGTTTTGCCAGAATAACCATTATTGCTCTGATACATTATTTTGGACATTTTTTTTATAATCTTACATTTTTTAATGATATGTTTTCAGTAATATAAGTTAACTGGCCAATCAAATGCCTCAGTGTGGTCTCACATCGAATGTTCAAAACATTTGATTGACAGATTCCCCTCAGCCTAGTTTCTTATGGGTGGGGTATGGACTTACAACAAGCTCACTCCTGATTGTTGAGAGCGGTTGCCATAGAAACAATAACTCATGCCAACTCAGACCAATCACAGCTTACTGACATTGTCTGGGTCCAACATGGCGGCATCATTGTCAATGAAAAGTGGTGACTGAATTCACTTCTTTTGGTTGGAGCCAGAAGTAGATCATTTTTAATGGATGACGTCACACTCACTCAGTCCAGTTCTCTTACTCAGTCAGTGGTACCTTCCCTCCATTGTTCAACCGACAAATGCTTGTTTGTTTTACAAATGTGACGCCATTTTAAGAAAGACTATTTTTTTTTACAACAACCAATAAAATCTTTAAAAAAAAGTTTTCAGTCATTTTATTGTTATCTTTGCAGAAAGTGAATGGCTCTCCATTCATGACCAACGACGCCGGCTTTGCCTTGGCTTACGCCGTCATCATGCTGAACACTGACCAGCATAACCACAACGTACGAAAGCAGAATATTCCCATGACTGTGGAGGTAGGAAATCTCAGTTTCTCTTTCAGGAGGAGGCTGCTCTTATGTTTTTGTTTCACATGAATGCCTACTTTCTACAGTGAGAATGAACTTGTTCTGTTAAAAAAGGATTTTTGTATCCACAATTGGTATCTTTAGAGCTTATTATAAAACAAACTAGTGGTATAACAGTCTTAAAGTGAGCAGCGTGCATGAAATCCTTTTTTTTTTGTAACTGAAATAGTTTTTATTTGTGTTCTGATTTCTGGTAAAAGCAGTAGAATAATCTCAAGCATGTGCTGATTTAAAATTCAAAGGACAAATCAGTTTTTGTAATTAAAAGTTTGAAAAGCAAAGCTATGCTGGTTTCCTCCATTTTCCCCTGTGTGGGGTGTAGTGTGAAATTCCTACGAGAGTGCAGGCATTCACACTGGTGCAGCCAACAGCTATAAGCAGTGGTGGTCCACGTTGGAGCGGTGCTCATTCTGAACAGGAGCTGGAGGTCTGGCCTCTTTGGCTCTCTCTTTATCTGTTGGCTCTGTGTTTTTTTTTTTCGTTCTGTGATTGACAGCAGCTGAAGACTAAACAGAGTCTCTGGAGACTCTGCAGAAGTTTGTGGGTGGGCTACTCTCTCTGACAAATAATAGCATCCAGCTTTCTCTTTGTCTCTCCTCCTTGTACTTTATTGGCTGTTTGGACTTGAGTTGCTCCTTGTTGTCCAGCTGGTGCCGTATGTTCAGACCGTACCGTCACAGGAGCCCCATTGACCTCCAGGCCCAGACAACAGGCAGAGTCCACACAATAGATCTGAGTGGGCCAGTAAAAGTGGCGCCTCGCACTCCACTTACTTGGCAGCTTGCAATGTTCAGCATGCACCGCAGCATTTGTTGGCAAAGGGGTTATTTTTGAAATGGGGAAGCTGTGTCCAGCACCAGTGCATGTAAATCAGATCCTGTTCCCTGACGATGACATGTTCGGAGAGCGGTGAAGGGAATGCCAGGGGGGTGATGTTAATTTTGTCCATAAAACAGTGCACGGTCATGCCAACAGCTGCTCCCAGAGCCTCTCAGATAATAAGTGTCAATGCGTGCTTTATAAAAGACACCATCCTCAGCAGCCTCTGGTTCTCTCTGGCTCTGTCTGCTGCTGTTTATTTCTCTGTGTGTCCCTGCAGAGAAGATCGTATTTCTTCTTTTCATACCTGCCAGTACGACAAACCCTGCCAAGTCCAGGCCGAAAATCGAGCTCTGCTGTCAGTCATCACTGGGTGGCTGTTTATTTACTGGAGGTTCAGAGCTTTAATCCCCGTTTTCCTAATGATGCAACTAGAGTGTATTAAGTGACACATAACAAGTGTATTTCCACCAAAGACTCCTTTAATTGTTAGTTTGATGCTTCGGGCTGTAAACCGAGCTGCTCTGCAGCAATGCAATGACAGACGTTTGAAGAGTTTTCTCATTTCCAGGAGGTTTGGGGTTATGATGAACCTGGGCTGACTTCTGCATCATAACTGTTTTGTTATGTCTCTAAACAGCAATTTAAGAAAAATCTGAAAGGCGTCAACGGAAACAAAGACTTTGACCAGGACATGCTGGAAGATATCTACAATGCCATCAAGTAAGAATCCATCTAGCAGAAAACCGACTTTAGTCTTGTAAGCTGAGAATCCTAAAGACCCACTCCAATGAAAGTGGTATTTTTGGTGTTTGAACATGTTCTTGTGCCATTTTTCTGATGATGGTGAACAAGAAGCTCAGATTTATAATATATTTATAAAAGAATCCGGATGAATAAGTAGAAAAAAAAAAATCGAGCTAACCCAAAACTCCAATGATAGTGGTATTTTTGAATGTTATTCCGAATTTTCTTTTATCCATTAAACTTAAGTGATAGTTTGGTTTTGATTGAGCTGGATGTGTCTGTTTGCTGTCAAAATCCAACCATCAGTAGAATAAGTGAAAGAATAATTAGAGAAAGTTCTGTTTAACTGAGAAAATAATGTAAGAGTGTATGTAGTTTAGTGATATAAAAGACTAAATCCTGCACAGATGATTCATATTAGCTGACTTTATTAGTTCCACTCAACTATTAATCTTATTTTCAGATGTTGGCTGTCAATAGTAAAAGCTGGAAAGACTAATTGTCTCGTTGAAGTCCCGCACCGATCATCTTTTGATGTACTTCACAGTATTATTTTAATTAGGATTATGCTCTTTTTTCCCAAATCAAAAACGTGTGTTGTGTTCGAGGACAGTTTCTGCAAAGCAGCAGGAGTTCATTAGAAATTCACCTCTGAGTTGTGGGCGGGACTGTAGGTGCAGAGCAATTCCGTCCCCACTTCCCATCACCCATTACTGAGAGCTCTGTGTTTACACGCGTTCCTGCTAGCTTACAGCCCCTCATACTCCCAACCTAACAATATCAGAGCTATCCAGCCGTCCAGTTTGGAGTCAGATGCCAGCACAGACGAGGAATACAAAGACATACATGAATCTGTTTGTCTGCAAGTGGATGCATCAGAAAGAAGCAGAGCAGGGATCTCATAGTTCGCCTGGTGTATTTTCTACATAACTAATGCAATCCTCTTCAAACTGTGTTTTGTTTGATTCACCACAGTTTTAATACGGGAATACTCCGAAATTCTGTTTTAAGCTTAACGTTCTTTTTATATGTCAGTGCAACAAAAACATGTTATAAACACCATGACCATCAGTGGGTCTTTAATAAAAGAAATGAAGCTTATGTTGATGTTCCTGTATTTCCATTACAGGAATGAGGAGATTGTGATGCCAGATGAGCAGACAGGTTTAGTGAAGGAGAATTACGTTTGGAGCGTGCTGCTGCATCGCGGAGCATCTTCAGAGGGTGTATTCCTCCATCTTCCACCCAGCAGCTATGACCACGACCTGTTCACCATGACATGGGGGCCCACTATTGCTGCACTCTCCTACGTGTTTGACAAGAGCCTCGATGACAGCATCATCCAGAAGGCCATCAGTGGCTTCAGGTACACAATGCTTGCACAGCTTTTGTTGACCAGAATTACACGTTTTGTGTTCCACACGTTTACTCCAGTGATGCTTTTATACAAAAATACAACACTAGGTTTATTTTACTTGCTCAGACTGGTTTATCTCTTTCCTGGCTGTTCTTAATAATGTCATCTCCAAGAACCATTGACTGTATTTGAGAAATGGACTGAGTGAGTGTGACATCACCCATAGAAAATGGTTTACTTACAGCCCTAACAAAATTCAGTCGATTCAGTCGCCAATTTTTCCCAGTGCAGACACCGGCATGTCAGAGCTAGAAATCGCGAATAAGCAGTGATTGGTCCAAGTCGCTCTGAATCATCGTTTCTATGGCAACCCCTCTGGCCAATCAGGAATAATCTTGTTGGTAGTCCACATCTCTACCACTTGAAAGCGTGCTCTGAAGAATATGTCAAATGGTTCCAATGTTTGACATGAGAACACATACTTTTATGGAGGCATTTGATTGGTCAGTTTATAACTTGAATAACTTCTAATTAAGAAAAAATATCACAAAAAAAATGAGGATGTCAAGATGTCAAAACATATATCAGAGCAAGAATGGTTATTCTGACCAATACAATGACTAAATAATAGCTGTTTATTTCTCTGTAAAAGTGTATGAGGTATTGGCTTCTAGAACCAGCAGGTACTTCCTGTTTGGAACTCCTGGGGGGAGGAGTCACTCAGTCCAGTTCTCTTATACAGTCAATGGCAAGAACATATCAATGAGATTCCAGGACTGTCTTTTATCTGTGTCCGTCTTTGCAGAAAATGTGCTGTGATAGCTGCTCATTATGGCTTCAGTGATGTGTTTGACAACCTGATCATCTCCCTCTGCAAATTCACCACTCTGAGCAGTGAGGTAAGCCTCGGATTCAGCTGCCAAGTTAAAATGAAATACAAAGGTGGATGACTGATAATAAGTGAGTCTTTTGAAGCAAATATGCCTTCATTAGTACAATTGTTGTCGTATTTGTCATCATTTAGTCAGTGGCCATCAATCTGAGATGTCTTTGTCAGATCACATTCATCCACTCAGACTCTTTCAAATTCAACTTCAGTGTTGAACATCCTGTTTTTGCTGTTAAATGTAAATCTCAAATTCACATAAAAATGTTGTAATGTAAGGACCAAACTGTGACAGATCAAACTGTGACCTGAGTTTCTGTTTTTGATTTTGCTCCATCTCCCTGCAGTCGGTGGAAAACCTCCCAACGGTGTTTGGCAGCAACAGTAAGGCTCAGACAGCAGCCAAAACTGTGTTTGACCTGGCCCATCGGCACGGCAACATTCTGAGAGAGGGCTGGAAGAACATCATGGAGTCCATGCTGCAGCTGTTCCGGGCAGAGCTGCTGCCCAAAGCCATGGTTGAGGTCAGGACTGCATCTGTAAACACTCTTGTAAAAGTCTGCTTTCTGCAGTCTGGGCTTTGGAGTTTCTGTTTGATGAAGAGAAAATTTGCACCATTGCGTGTCCTCTGCTGCCACATGCTGTTCAGTGCTGAAAAGAGCTTTTTATCCCCAGGTGGAGGATTTTGTGGAACCAAATGGGAAAATTTCTCTTCAGAGAGAGGAGACCCCTTCAAATCGGTAACGTGGATCGCTCTATTTGTCTATGTGAAAGGAATGCTTTCATAGTGAGATAACTTCCCCACCTGTCTTTGAACTTTATGTTTTTTGTAATTACTTTACGGAGCTTTCTAAAAATCCAGTTTCTCAGTCAGAGATTTTCTAAATACATTTCTAACCAGCACCGCTTGAAGTAAATGTTGAACTTTTCTGCTGTGCTGAATGTCAGCGGTGAGTCGGCCGTTCTGAGTTTTGTCAACTGGCTGACTCTGAGCGGAGCCGAGCAGTCTGGACTCAGAGGACCGTCAACTGAAAACCAGGAAGCAAAACAGGCTGCAATCCTCTGCATAAAGGTACAGAAGATCCAAAACCCTGCATTACTAAACAGACTTAACAAAATGTAATCTGCTCTTTTTGGTAAGTTTGTCTAGTTTTTTTGGTTGGATTGGTGAGTTTAAAGAAGAGATGCTGTGATTCTTTCACGTGATTGAAAATTAGGCCTGATTCAATCAAAACCTGTTATTACACTGGGATTGGGTAGTTATTTTACTGTCATTATTATGATAAGCCCTATATACTCAAGTTTATTATCACAAAAAACAATGTTCCACTAGAAGCCTGCATATCATGAACAGATCACAACATTTTACTACTGTAAAACGCATTAGAATACAGCAACAGTTTGAGAAAGGAGGCACACAAGAAAAGGTTTGGTAAAGTTAGTGAGATATTCAAAGAGACTGACTTCCAATCTCAAAAACTCTTTTAATAAACCTGTAAGCTGACAGCGAGTGTCTCCTGTATTTTGTCTAGACTGAAACGACGTACAAAGGCATTTCAAAAGGAAAAAAGATTGTTTTATGAGAATGGCACTCTCTGTGCTGCTGACAGAGAGACCACAGTGAAACATCTGACAAGGGACCGTCTACAAAGTGTAAGCTCTGGGAAAACGTGATCTAAAAAATACAATGATGTCCCAAAAACAACCACAACTAATAAATAGTTACATAGATATGATCTCGTCATGAAAACGCACCATCACATCCATTCTGCAAAAGAGATTCATTGTTTATTTATTTTGAATGAAGACATAAATCACATCTAATCAAAAATGTTCAACAGTTCTGAAGATCCAAAAGCTAGTCACCAAACATGGCTAATTATCACCTATTTTTACTAGTTCTTAGTTGCACTATTTTTGCTTCATTACTCAAGCTACTTCACAGAAGTACTCTAAGTGTTAAATGATAAAAGAAGGTTAATAAAATAAAAATGGTGTCAAATCTGGATCTGTTGATTACATCTGTCTACTTTTTAGATGTTTCACAAAAATATTGGATCAGGATTTGATATTGACAGATGCTCATAATCCAATGACCCAGAATCAGATCTGGGTATAAAAAAACATGATAGGGACATCCCTAGGATAAAGTAAAGGTGTGACTTATATGTCTCTATTTTGCAGCAATGTGACCCAGAGAAGTTGATCACGGAGAGTAAATTCCTCCAGCTGGAGTCTCTACAGGAGCTGATGAAGGTTGTTCATCTTTCGATGTGTAGAGCTCACTCTGTTTGTGCTGTTTGCACCAATACATTTACAAAATATTCCTCTTTAGGCGCTGATATCAGTCACCCCAGACGAAGAGACTTATGATGAAGAGGATGCTGCTTTCTGCATGGAGATGCTGCTGCGCATCGTCCTGGAGAACAGGTAGATTTATTTGGAATGTTGCATTTGCTGTTTGTGTTTTCTTGGCCGTTAGTGACTTTACTATTGTGTGTTTGCAGGGACCGCGTGTCCTGTGTTTGGCAGACAGTCCGGGACCACCTCTATCACTTGTGTGTTCACGCCACGGAGAGCTGCTTCCTGGTGGAGAGGGCTGTGGTGGGCCTGCTGAGACTCGCCATTCGCCTGCTGCGCCGAGAAGACATCAGCTCCCAGGTACAGAGGCGGTACAGTGACATCATGAAGGATGATGCAGTGAGACTGGAGCTCTCTGACGACATTTGGTTATTCTTAAGGGACTTTGCTAATGCTGTCATTTTAAACACTTTTTTTGGTTTCTTTTCATGAGTTCCGTTGGAATACCTACCAGATCCGTGAGCCGTGACCTCCTGTCCTGTGTATCTACAGGTTCTTCTCTCTCTGCGCCTCCTCCTCATGATGAAGCCCCATGTCTTGTCCCGGGTCAGCAGGGAGGTTTCCTTTGGCCTTCATGAGCTCCTGAAGACTAATGCAGCTAACATCCACTGCACAGACGATTGGTACACACTCTTCTCTCTGCTGGAGTGCATCGGTGCTGGAGTCAAGCCTCCGGCCTCGTTCCAGCTCACGTCCACCACTGCTGACAGCGATACAGGTTCAGTCTTTCTCTCACAGTCTGCTCTACATTGCAGCAGTTTTTATTTTACTTGGAGACAACTCTATTGCTGCATTCGCATTGCACATCAAATTCACCACCACCCTTTGGATGCACGTCAAGTTCATTGCTGGATGAGGCCAGCACTGCAGGCAAAGACAAATGAATCTATTGATTACTTGTTACCAGAACTATTGTATCCAGTGTGTGAATTTCAGAAGCATTCAGTCTCTGCTTTAGCATAAACTTGTTCAGTACACAGCATTTCTGAGATGATCTTAAGGGAGAATAAACAAATGTGTTAAAGCTGTGTCATGGCTTCTAGACTCAAAATCTTCTTCCCTGAAACATCCAAGTAGCTTCATCAGAAATGTTTGCTTTTCTTCTTTAGGTGCGCTGTCAGATAGCGAACTCTCATCATATCACGCCAGTGAAGTGAGTTCAGACCGTGGATACACGTCTGACTCTGATATCTACACCGAGCACAGCAAGGCCAGGATGCCGCGCTCCA
Source organism: Adrianichthys oophorus (assembly GCA_036245035.1). Taxonomy (NCBI): domain Eukaryota; kingdom Metazoa; phylum Chordata; class Actinopteri; order Beloniformes; family Adrianichthyidae; genus Adrianichthys; species Adrianichthys oophorus. The sequence goes on along the minus strand of BSAI01000187.1, from coordinate 3,316,743 downwards.
CCACAGACGTGGATGTAGCGAGCAGTGGATGGCTGGTGGTTAGTGTGCACACTCCTGCAACACCGCTCAGAGGACACGCACCTGAAAAGTTTTCAGTTTAACTCCTATCAAAAGAAAAACAAGATTCATTTATATACAAACTAGAGGATCAGATCAAATTCTGTGGTGTTATTAGATTTTTATGTGTCATTTGTAATCATTTTTTTCTAGGTTGGTAAGGATGATCTGGAGATAAATAAGACCCCCCAGGTGAACTCCAAAGCTCAGCTGAATCACCCGCTGGTCAACCAGTACAGCCTGACACTGGGTCAGGACCTAGGCCAGCACGACACCAAGTCTCTGGTCAAGTGTGTGGAAACTCTGTCCTTCATCGTCCGTGATGCGGCCCATGTCACGCCAGACAACTTTGAGCTGTGCGTCCGAGCCATCCGAGTGTTTGTGGAGGCCAGCCTGAACGGAGGTGAGACCGGCATGTTTAAGAAACTGTTGGGAGGCAAGTGGTGAGAAAGAACAGCAGTGTGGGTTGTTTTCAGAAGCAAAAAACCCTGTGTGTTAAAGACCCGGTCTGATCATCTCTGGGAGTATTTTCAAAATGATCCATTGCTCTTTTAATTAGGATTATGCTGTTTTTAGGCAAAATCAAAAACGTGTGTTGTTTTTCAAGGACATAGTTTCTGCAGAGCAACAGTAGAGGGCAACCCCATCCCCCTTTTCCATCGCCCTTAACTGAGAGCTCTCTGTTTACACGCCTTCCCACTAGCCCCTCACACCCCAACCTAACATTACCGCTACCATAAAAATGGTGAGCAAATCAGACGTGCAGTTCTGATCCAGATTCCAGCTAAGACAATAAAAACAAAGATGTTCATGAATCTATTTGTCTGCAAGGGGATGCATTAGGATGGAGCGGAGCAGGGAGGCCCGGCGTATTTTCTGTGTCACAAATACATCTGTTTTTAAACAACTTTTTTTTCTGCTGCTGATTAAGGATTCGAATAAAGAAATACTCAAAAAGGCCATTTTCAGCTTCATTTTCTTATAAATGTCCTCCATCATCAGAAAAATGCCACAAGAATATGGTGGAAGCCTTAAACCTGTTAAGACATCATTTTTATTAAAGTGCGTCTTTAAAATGTTCATTCAATTGTATCACAAATGTGTTGTTTTAATAATGACTGGAATGACTGTTTTGTGCTATTTTTGAACTATTTCTCTCTTCTGGTTGGATAACAGTTGCAGATCTGGTTCTTCCTTCTTATCTGATGCCGGACCATTCCAAATATTGTCAACCCTGTACGCAAAAACTTTAGAAGACATTGTTTTTGCTGGGATTAATGAAAATGCTCTAACATGTAAATGCCGGTGTAAAGCTGTGAATCCATTTGGTTTTAAAGCTGTTTACATTTACTGTACATATCCTGCTTCTACACAGGCTGATCCTAATCTTCTCTCACTTCTGTCAACTCTTTCATTTTTATGTAGTTTGTTACTCTGGTTTCCATCCTGTTTATCTCTATACTCCTCTCTCTTCTCTTCCTGTCATTTCCTTCTTTTCCCAAACTGCAGCTTCACCCCTTTTTTTCAGCCCCCTTGTGTTGTTCTGGGGCCCACAGTAAGCTGCTGATGCTGCCAGCTCTAATGAAGAAAAGTAAAGGGGTAGTCAAAGAGCAGAAAAACCTCTGAAAACCTTTATGTTAGCTCTTCAAATGTTTCTGTTCTGGCTTTGTCTGTGCATCAGAGAGGCTGTTTCTCTCTGTTAGTCCTTTGATTTTCTAAATCTAACTTATATTTTGCAGCTTTTTTAACATGACTCCTTTCCTTTGTGTCAGGCTTTAGGAGTATTTCACCAATATTCAGTCTACTGATGCTTTGTGGATTCCTTCCCTGCAGAACTTGTCATTCTTCTCAAACGTCCATTCTTACTGCTGACACAGCTGTTCTCATTGTAAATTGTCATTGAAAATGATGTTGGCATAAGATTAGGTCAGACAACTGAGAAGGATTTGGAACATCAAACTGAAACTTGCAATCTTTGTTTTTGTTGACATTAGTTCTGGTTTTGTACATCAGTAACTTCACAGTGTGAGCTCATCTAAAGCCTCAGTCACATGCACTCGTACGGTGCTGCAGGGTTTTGAGTTGTCCTGGTCCATAGAGGCTCATAGACAGGTGCAGCGGCATCTTAAAGGCAAAGATGTTTCCTGTAATTCATTTAAGACTCATACAGCCCCCTTATAAGGGACATCATTAAAAGAGTTACCACACACGGTAAGTGTATCAAGAAGTATTGATGACGTACGCTGCTGTACTGCTGTGTCCTTACATCACACTCTCTAGTCCAGAGGTCTGGAGGCACATGCAGCTCTTTTTATTCCTCCATTGTGGGTCTTTGGCTTTATAAAATACATTCCAATTTATAAACAAATTTATGTTTAGATTTTTATTGCAAAGTGATCTTTTTTTTTAACCACTGCTGTCCTTATCAATAAACACTATATTTACACACCAGTATACATTAAAACAAGGAGCCTTTTGTGCTTTGCTGTTCGTCCAAAATAATGGTAAAAGGTTTTCATCTAATGTCAGTCGTTTATTATTCAAATATTATTATATTCTGCTGCACAACAATGTGTAGTTGCTGTGTAGAGAAGAAGTTCTTAAAGTTCAAGAATGCATTATAACTATAATTGCAAGTAAATCTGCTGCTGCAGGAGGATCTTATTTGACACCGGGTGTATTTTATTCTGAAAGGAACTTGTACTTGCTGCAGTTAAAAGTAAAATAAGTTAAAGTAATTATAGAAACTATAATACTGCTTTAATTCAGATTTTGTAAATATTTAAAATCTACATTTTCTAAATGAATGATTAAATGGTCGCACAACCATAAAGTATATTTTTCTAAACGTTAAAGTGAGACAGGTGCCTTTCATTGGGTTTTTGGACTGTAAGAAACTGGCTTAAACATCTCCTTTAGATTTAAAGGATGCAGGCCCCTGCTTTAGTCATTAGTAAGGTGTGAGTACTGACTACTTACTGTCCACACTTCCATACTGCACACTCAGTGTTTGCAGGTGAAACACAAGTACCCGTAGGATACCTGTAGGATGTCTGATGTAGACGTCCTACGTCCACAGGCATGGACGGCGTGTAGTTTGTGTGGACATTCTACTCTCAGATTGTCTAATAATGTTCTCATTTCTAACAGTCCGGCTGCACTGTAAGAGCTGCACACTTATCACTCCTTGCACAGTTGGCAGTATTTAGAGGGGGTTGAAAAAATGAAAAATCTGTACAACACACCTGTCTCTCACTTACTTCACCCTTACGTGTTGTTTAAGTATTCACCCAATCTTCTACTCGCACCATAAAAACATATATTTGAACATTATCTCTATGGCTCACTTTTGTATTTTGTGTGAGCCACCTGCGCGCCCCGTAAAGATTTGACCATTTTTTACTAGCAGACAGCCCATATCCACCACAAGGACAGTCAGGACTAAGGCTTTAGTCAGAAAAATGATAAGACATTCATCACAGTGAGTTGGTAATTGCTGAAAGGCTTCTGTATCTGGGAACCGTGTCGTGCTTACCGCCTGCTTAACTGCTTTATTTTTTTAGCTAACTGCTCTGGTGGAGCTGAAAAACCGATGTTTCAATGTGAGCAAGACTGTTGTTTCAGTGCGTTTCTACTGTGCTTTGTCAGGTTACCGCAATCATGACAAGAAGAAGAGCCACAAATATGACTCCTCAAAGTCACGGATGAGGAAGAAGGGAGGAGGAAAGGAGAAGGACGGTGGAGCCGGGTTGAGACGCGGAGGCGGAGGCGGCGGCGGCAGAGCATCCGGTCAGCGGTTTTCCCGTTCCCACAGTGATGATGAGGAGGATGAAGGAGTTCCTGCCAGCTATCACACTGTGTCATTACAGGTTAGTCAAGACGTAAGTATAGGAGCCCTCTTTACCGTTCTTTCTCCTTCGTAAAACTGTGTCCAGCTCTGCATGATCTCTGACATCAGTGATTAGCTTTGTGTTCCTCATAAAGGGGCTGTGATGATCTGTTTTTAAAGTTTAGACGGAAAAACTAAACTCAGCTCCTCTTCCTGGTGTTAATCTCTGACAGATTCACCAGTTTCAGTTTGAAGGAACATCCTGATCAACTAAAACACAACCATGTCAATCCTGAAGAGACAACTACTCTGATATTCTGTATATTAGCTATCAAGAAAAATGTAGAAACATTTGGTTGCAAGTTTAAAACTTTATCATGAATATAATGGAAAAGTGTATTCACTTCCATATTTCCCTTCAAAAATGTAACTTTCATCAAATATAGAATTGGGATCCGCTGTTTGAGTGTTTTATGGGTTTTATGAGCTGAAACTCCAATGTATGTAAAAATAAATGCTTGAAATCACTCAAACAGTTGGCCCGAAATCGATATACCATGAAAGTCTCATTCTTTTCATGGAATTATGAAAATGCATACAATATTCCATGAAATTGTGTGGTATCTGCCACACTCTGAGGTGTGCTGTTAACACTCTTTCTGGTCTTCTGGTTCCACAGCTGTTGGACCTGATGCACACCCTGCACACCCGGGCAGCCAACATCTATAGCTCCTGGGCCGAGGAACAGCGCCATCTAGAGACTGCAGGCAAGAAGATCGAGGCTGATTCCCAGACTCTGTGGACCAGCTGCTGGTGCCCGCTGCTGCAAGGTGAGTCCACATTCATTCATTCATTCATTCATGTTCCAATCCGCTTTATCCCTTTTGGGGTCACGGGGTTGCCGGAGCCTAACCCGGTTACTCATGGGCGAAGGCAGGGTACACCCCTGGACTGGTCGCCAGTCTGTCGCAGGGGCCACAATCACACACCCATGCACACTCACATGCACACCTAGGGACAATTTTACAGTGACCAATTAACCTATGAAGCATGTTTTTGGACGGTGGGAGGAAGCCGGAGTACCCGGAGAAAACCCACGCATGCACGGGGAGAACATGCAAACTCCACACAGAAAGGTCCCCCAGCCAGGACTTGAACCGGGAACCTTCTTGCTGTGAGGCAGGAGCGCTAACCACTGCGCCACCGTGCAGCCCAGTCCACATTCAAACAAGTGAAAACTTGAGTAGAAAAGTAACTTGAAGGATCACATAAACAACAGAGATCTGCATTTTAACCCCAAAATTCTGTGAAACACAGCTCCAATAGTCATCATTTTCAATTAGACCATAACATAAAATGGATGAATACATTTGAACAGAAACATTTCTAGTTTATGGATTTTCATTTTGAAGCTTTAAACTATAATTCTGTAGATTTTTCCACTTCATTTAAATCCATTCTGCACAGATGAAACATTTTACCTCTAAAGTAGAAAAAGACAAGCAGAAGCTGAGGAGCCTGGACAGAAGCATGAGACGACATGGAAGAGCAGCGATTTAAACAAACGTGAACACTCTTCAACAGCTGAGGGACGAAAATCAGGATCTAGTGAGCGTAAAAGAAGTAGAAAATGACTAGATGACAGTGATGATTTATCACTGAGCCCTAAAGCAGGAGAGGGCGCAGAAAAGTAAACTTCTAACAACTACAAAAGCCGCAGCAGCTGCTGGCAGGTCAGAGAACCATCACATATTTCTATGTACACACAATGCAAAGACTGAACCTTGAAGGAATAATGCTTCTGTCTTGCAAGAAAAATAATCTTGTCAGGAAAGTTTTCAGTAGCAAAATAATCTTAGTTTAAGAAAATAAAATGTCCGAATTTTTTTCTTAAAGTAAGAATTCTGGGTCTGACTATTTTTCTGACCACAATGCCAGATTTGTTTTTGGCTCGTTCTAAAAGAAAATGTTTCCAATTTTAAGATTTTTTTAAGATTATTTTTAGGGAGTCTGTTTTTGCAGTGTAATGAATAATGGAAGAGTCTCTGGAATGATCGTGGTTCAGGATTGTTTCAGGTTTTCATCAAATATGTGCTCGACTTCTAGCAGGGTTTGTGACTCTGGTTTTGTTGGCGTTTCCCTTCAGGCATTGCTTGGCTTTGCTGTGATGCCAGGCGACAGGTGCGCATGCAGGCGCTCACCTACCTCCAGAGGGCACTGCTGGTGCACGACCTGCAGACCCTGGATGCCACAGAATGGGAGTCCTGCTTCAACAAGGTGAACCTGCGGTAGAAATGTCCACCATGAGGTCTTGTGGGACCTGCAGGACAGAACTGATGGCGTTTGTCTGCAGGTGCTGTTTCCTCTGCTGACCAAACTGCTGGATAACATCAGCCCGGCAGATGTAGGAGGTATGGAGGAGACCAGAATGAGGGCCTGCACGCTGCTGTCAAAGGTGAGCTCTAACACAGCACTCAATGCCAGCAACCCTGAAAACTTGAGCTCTCTGTTTCTAGGTCTCAGTGTGTTGAGCTCAGTGTTTGTTTCTCTCAGGTTTTCCTGCAGCACCTCTCTCCTCTGCTGTCACTGCCCACCTTTGCTGCTCTCTGGCTCACCATCCTGGACTTCATGGACAAGTACATGCATGCAGGCTCCAGTGACCTGCTGGTGAGGACGTTGAACTCTCTCAAAGGCTGAAAACATGGCTGATGTGAAAGCCCACTGATTGTGCTGCTTCTGTGTGTTGTAGTTGGAGGCCATACCTGAATCTTTGAAGAACATGCTTCTGGTGATGGACACAGCCGGCATCTTCCACAGCACCGACTCCAGGACGGGCTATTCGGACCTGTGGGAGATAACCTGGGAAAGAATTGTCTGTTTCCTGCCTAACCTGAGGGAGGAGCTCTTCAAGCAGACGGTCATTCAAGGTGTGGAGCATCATTGACTGTATCGGAGAACTGGACTGAATCAGATGCTGAGGCATCTGATTGGCCAGTTTATAACTTGAATAAATTTCACTAAAGAAAAAAAATATCCTGAAAAAAAGAGGATTATCAAGATCATGTTTAAAATAAGCAAATCAGAGCCAGAATGGTTATTCTGACAAACAGAATGACTGAGTAAAAGCTGCGTATTTCTCTGTGGAAGTCTGTGGGAATCTCTGGGACCAGCGAGTACTTCCTGTTTCCTGTCTAGGGGAGAGGGAGTGATGTGTCCAGTTCTAAAAGACAGTCAGTTGTTTTTACCATAAGTGCTTCATCGAAGCATTGACTGAATATTTCATTTGTAATGCATGGTGTGAAGAGATCAGGCGGGTTTTTTTTTGAAGAGCTCTACAGAAGTACTGGTAATCTCATCAATCAGAGATTCTCCTGGTACGGTGAGGTTCACCATCTACTGCAGGAGCTGCGTTTGAATGAAGGATGCTTTCAGCGTTACTTCTGTCTTTCTGTGACCCAGTTTCAGGACTTGTTGTGCCACAGTGGTCTGAGGAGGAAACAAGAATAAAAGCAGTTTTATACAGTTCATGCTTCAGCTTCTGGGCTCAGCAGAGACCAGGAGTTTTTAATGCTTGGTTCTGTTTCAGACCCAGCCCCCGCACCGCCTGCAGAGCCATCCACCCCCGCAATGCAAAGGCCTTCCTCCCCCCAGGGGCCTCAAGCCTTACAACCTTCTCCTGTCCCAGCAGGCCAAACTGAGACACCCAGCAGTCTAGAATCTCCACAGAAGCCCAGCACCAACGGTAAACTGTTGGATCTCATCCTGAAGGTCCAGATTCCACCTGAAAAGAAAGCTCGTGCTGACACCTCCGTCTGACTGTGCTTTCTCCTGCAGGTTCAGACCAGTCTCCTCCCACTCCACCAGCCGTTCCTGCCACTCCCCCGCCTTTAACCACGCCCCCTGTTCCAACGCCAAGCCCTCTGAGCCAGTCCCCCCTCATCCTGCAGCCCCTCGCCTCCCCTCTACAAGTGGGGGTTCCTCCCATGTCCCTCCCTATCATTCTGAACCCCGCCCTCATTGAGGCCACCTCCCCTGTACCGCTGCTGTCTGGAGTCAAACCCGCGCCTTCTACTGATGAAGTCAAGTAAAGGTTGGCCGCCAACATCCACGCGGGACGTAACGTCTCTGGGGTTCCAGCATTTACCAAGAGACGCCAGATGACTGTGGCGGTTTAGGTTTGATCCTTGAAAACCAAATCTACCGCTGGCATTCACCAGGGAGGGGGGGCATTACACTACAGTAACATCCAACGTGCCCCTCCCCCCCAAAAAACAAGCCACTTTTAGACTTACATTACAATTTTAATTTAGTAAAATGGAAAAAAGAGGAATTGGCTGGTTGTTCTCCGTCTCCGGAGTCGGTGGGATTTAATTATTCTCTGCCTTTAATGGCTGACTCAGCAAGAAAATTGACCTTCGCTTGATCGTGTTCATCCAGAGATGAATCTGGATCAGAACCAGCCTCTTCGTACTTGCATGTTGATGGTTTAGAGGATTTCCTGCAGAACTGCTTCAGTTTTTCAACCAAATCTTCCGCTTCATCTTCTCCTTCACAACCTTCTGATATCTGCAACTGTTACAGATTATGAGCTCCAATAATGAGGGAAGGAATGTGCTCCCTCATTATTGGAGCTCATAATCTGTCTACCTTTATCAACTAATTAGCATAGAATAAAATTTCACTAAACTGAAAATGAGAGCAAACTTTGCATCAAGTGTCATCTGCTTTTCAGAATAAAAGCTTGAATAGTTTCAAAACCAGGTGCAGCGGTATGATCCGGTATTCCGATGAAGTTTGAGCTTCATCTGTCCTAACAGGCGTATTTAACCTTATTTATTGAAGTGGGAGGAGGAAGTGTTTGAATCAGAAACATGACACCATCCTGGAAGAGGAGTGTTCATCTTTAACTTCTCTGAATCGGATCTGTGCTTGAATGGTAAAGTCTATTGATATAATTTGTGTACAGATATATATATATATATATATGTGTATAAATATATGTATACATATAAATTAAAAGTAATGTACTTTTTAATACATAATAAATATAGTGCTATAAGTGTTGAGGTGATCTTGTTTCTGAGGGTCTATCTTATTTGTGAACCCTTTGTGTTTTCATTTCCTTTAAGCTTTTATCATGGAATTACAAAAAAAGCCTTGAAATGTTTGAATCTATGCATGAAGATTCAATAGAAAGTTAAAGCTGCGAGCAGCATTGAAGGACCCTCGCATTTCATGGCTGGCCGCAGCGCTCTTCCTGACCAACCACCAAAACCCCCTCACCTTCCCCTGCTCATGCTCCAACAAACCCTTTGCTCCACAAAAACTAGTTTCAGGTTTTATGTCTTTATTTGGCACCCTTTTCATTAGATCACACGGTGCCATTTTAACGAGGTCAAAGGTCAAGCAAACCCGTTCTGTTCAGTCGCTTCTCTCAGGGTCTGTGTATACATTTTGGTGACTGCAGGTAAATGTTGACATAGTCTTCTAACCATTCAATTATTTGCCACCAAATGGCATCTGAGATGTAGGTCAAAGGTCATCGTCATGATGACTTGTCATTTTGTTTGAAGATGCCAGACATGGTTTCAAAAAATTGACATGTCAGAAAAAAGGCTGGGGCCTTTTTATGTAAATAACTTTTTTAGAGAATAGATCTAAATGTTGTCACGCAGCATTCAAATAGATCTAAAGTAAGCCCCCCCACACACACACACACACACACACACACACACACAGCCGGTTAAATGATGGTTGCTCTGTGCCATTAACATGATGTCACACAATAGTACCACTTTAACAAGGTCAAAGGTCAGGCAAACCTTTTTTTTTTTTCCCAGTCAAGGGTTTTGCAGAGTCATTTTTTTGTGTACATTACGAGGACCACCCACATGGCACTGATGTGATGTCATCACCGGGGGGTGGGTGGGCAGAGTCTTACTCGAAATCCTTTTTTTTTTTTTTGGCCAGTCTGGATGTTTCTGGAAATTTCGGTGAGTTTTGGTGCATGTTCAGGGGTCACATTTGGGTTGAAAGAGGAACCTAGCATCTTCAAGCCACAGAGGGGTTGTACGTTTTGGTCCTACATTCCGTTTAGCAGCTGGATGGCTCAGACTGGCACATTGGAAACCAGGGTTTGTTTCCCAGGGGGTGTGACGAGCCTCATCCGGTGTGGGTCCTTTGGCAAGACCCTTCACATTACCGCCAAACTATGTGTAGCCGCAAGAGGCCTGGGTCTGGGTCTCCCTGTGCCGGCCCCCAGCCCGGATAAAATAATAATGTACAGGGTTGTGTCAGGAAGGACATCCGGCATAAAACTCTGCCAAAGCACCTGTGTGATTCGCTGTGGCGACCCCTGAGGGGATGTGCTGAAGGTCAACAACTTTGTGTCTATTCCTGCTTTGGGAGCATACTTTTCTTTGTTGCGATTACAACATGCTTTTTTCACACACATGGCGTGCGCTCAGGCCTTAGTACGGTTTTGCCTTTTTAAACTGGCTTACAATAAATATAAAACTTTGTCAAAACTTTTATAGATATTTATGCACTGAGTGGAGCCTGTTGGGTCTAAAGAACGGTTGTCTCCTCATTTTAGAATAAACATGCTGGGATGTCCACTTCTTCATCATCACTGGTCTTCAATGCTCAAAGGCATGAGGACATACAGGCGTTAAGTTTCAGCAACAAGCCACAAAAACCATCTGAGCGTCTGAAAACATCTGAGTTTTATTTGAGGACCACAGTTATCAGAAACTACAGAGAAAGAAAATCAGTTCCTGTCTATTTGTACATGGAATGTAAAAACATCAGAGAAACGGAGGACAGTGGAACAGCTGAGATCCTCGGTTTTTTAAAGAATGTGGACTTTTGAAGGACAAACTGAGAAGCACTGACAACACCCCCCCCTCCTCAGAGCAGTCTCCACATCAGGGGTCCTACTGCTGTAGCTACACCACTCACAACAAGAGCAACAGTTAGAAAAACAACCTCCCCACATCTGCAACCCTCACTTGGTGTCCAGCTTGGCCATTTCCTGGAGGTAAATGCCGATGCTCTCACTGTCGAACAGAACAAAGTAAATGTTTTTCAGAGATGAGCTGCTGGAGGACACAAAGTGGTTGGAGATGGCCTTGAGGATGAGCTGAGCTGCCGTCTGCTTGGGAAATCCGTTCCTGAAAGAACAATCAGAATGATGGAACAGATCTGACAGTGGGCTACAGCGCCTCCTGCTGGGGAGGAAGCCGCAGTGCCAAGGACAAGTTAAATCTGCTTTTATTTTAAACAATAGATGTGTTTTTAGGTAACTAATTAAAAATAGAATCATTTTTTGTCTCCTGTTTCTTTTAATAATAAGGCACATCTGTTTTACTTTTATCATGCATCTGTCTCTCCATCTGCATGGGATACAAATATAAACATACAATAATGGATTTATTTGGAAAACACCACAGGAAACAACAAAAACAAGCTGTCTGCACTGGAATAAAAGTTTAAAGACCCACTCCCATGAAAATGGGGGATTCTGATGATGGAGGACACAAAGAAACGCGCTGACAGGATGCACCAGCTCAGCCGCAGCTGAGAGTTTGGAGCTCACCGTCCAGCTGGAAGTGAAGGGAAAGCCACAGACTTCAGCTTTTTCTCCTCAGCTGCTGTGAGGCAGTTCTTCACCGATTTCTCCAGCTGGTCCTCGCACTTTTCTGAGCCCCACTGTGGCACGTTGCAGTGGATGATGAAGCGGGCCGCCATCCCGCTGGCCTGGCTCACCGCCACTATGGGAAAAGGAAAAGAAAACCTGGTTGGTTTGGTTCCTGAAGGAGGACTGCCATTCAGATGGCTCATTTGTTGGTCTGAAATCAGGGCTGGAAGAGAGTTTAGAACCGAATGACTTTCTGTTTATTGTGTTTATTTAACTTTTTTGTTATTTTATGTTTGTAAATAAAAGTTAATCAAACAATTCATTTTCTTTCTAATTTATGATGGAAATGTTTTACTTGTTCAAACAACAATAAAGTCAAACACAACAGTTTGTTTGGACCCAGCAGAATGTGACAGGCTTACTGAGGGATTCTGACAAATTACACGATTCAGAAAAAAAGATTCTAATTTTTGAACCGGATGAAGAGGCAGACGATCAAGCTTACTGGGTTGAGAGGAATCAGAGGCGGAGCGTCTGACCACGTTTGAGATCCTTACAAGTAATGTAGAAACTCATTTATTTCTTGTTAAGCAAAGACAAGATGATAGTATAAATGTGGTCCGTAGATATTTTTATATTCTTGGGTTCTCAACTTTGGACCATGACTTGGAGTTAGATCATCATGTCAACGGACTCCGTCATGTAGAAATTCCGTCGAGTTTCTGTGATGTCACAACTGCAGACAAAGCAGATTTGAGAATAAAGCTAAATTAATGCTTATCTGTCCATGCTGGTGCCCAAGCTGCTCCTGCAGTGAAGACAGAGAGCAGACAGCTGAAGATGCTCAACACTGTGTTACTTTAGAACATGGTTTTGACCTTGTTTTAGATTTTTGAGGGAGATTTGTACATTTTGATTTTATCTCTACATGTTTGATCTTTACTATAAAACCAATTAGTTCTCAATTTTTGTGATTTTTGCTGTAAAAATGACTAAATGTACTACTCAGAATTGTCTTTTTGTACAGTTTCAAGTTCATAGTAGAATTATTAAGCAGTGTAATGAAAAATATCTGTAGAGAAAGAAGCTGGGGTTGTACTATATCAAAGGATATCAAGCACTGCCAAAAAATGCTTTCAAGGTAAAGTATGAGAGATAACTGTAAAGCAGAAAAAAACTCAAAGAGCCCCTGAACTAGTAAGGGTTAAAGACTTTTTAAAAAGATTTTCAGAAAAAAACATTCAAAGGAAATAAGACTGAAACTCTTAATGTAGCTTCAAACGTTCTGTATTTTCTCTGAGTTGTCTTAACAGATGTCTGGTGCTCCAAGGTCACCAGACTGAGGCAGCAGCAGTTTTTCTGTCCTCGACCTCCAGTACCTGATCCCACCTCCAGGGGGCCCTGTGCTTTCCTCAGCTCCTTCACTCCTTCCAGGAATTCTCTACCTCCCGCTTTTTCCAGCGCGCCTCCTGAAAGGATCAGACGGTGAGGGGAGTTCCAGGAGGTGTTTTTGGTTAGTGTCCCGTCCAATCGGACTCTTACCCACGCCGTCTTTGAGGTCCATCTCTGCGTTGGTGGGGTTGATTATTGCCTCCACCTTGATGGAGCCAATCTTGCTGATTTCACTTTCTGTGAGTGAAAGCTGAAAATTCAGAAAAGTATCAGGGTCATCCATGTTCACAGAACTGCAGGTGAACTAAGCTGCAGCTGCTTTACCCAATGACTTTGTAGGGAATCATCAATCAATCCATCAACCAGTCAGTCATTTGATTTATATAATTGACTAAAGTCAAACAAAACTCAAAACATTTAAAACAGCAAATGAAAGCAGTTAAAAAGCAACAATAAAATATGTGACATAGTAAATTAATACCATTTAAAGAGCAAAACAAAACACAGATGCAGAGAGTCTCATGCTGTGTCAAACGTCTGGCTATAAGTTAGAGTTTTAGGAAGTTTTTGTTTAAAATGACCAGTGAGGATGTCTCCATGGTAACAGGTTCCAACAGCTTCAGTGTGGTTCACTGAAAAAGCTCCTTCCTCTTTGTTTACCTTCTGTCCGAGGAACAAGCTCTTGGCTGACAGGATGGTGAATCCGTCTCCGGGTCCGTCTTCCATGGCAGAAGTTGCTACAGAGTCTCTGTCGTTGTCTGTGCCCTTTGACAGAGGGAGGGAAAGGCTTTGTTAGGTCACCTGCAGATGACAGAACTTTGTGGCTTCAGCTCTTCTGCTGTTCTGAACATCACTTCCTGTAGTTCCCTCCTGGAACTTTGACTTCAGGAGGACAAAGACATTTACTTGGACTTTTAGCCACAGAGTTGTATATGATTACAATGATGTGCATGTTGTTTGACAGGAGTGACAGAGACAGTACCTTAGGCCTGCGGCCTCTCTTGCCTTTGACCTTCTTGAAGGCTTTGATGGGCTTCTTGCTTTTTGAGCGCTCTTCCTGTTTTTCAGGGATGGACGTCTGGCTGTCCGTCTTCACTCGGCTTCCTCTCTTCTTAGAGAGCAGCTCTGGGTGGATTCGAGGCAGAACCCCCCCGTTGGATATGGTTACTCCCCTCAGAAGCTGACAGAGAAAAACACGTCATGCATCAGGATTTATTTTCAGCTATTCTGGCGCAGCGTGTTTAAAGTCCCACTCCGATCACCTTTTGCTCTGTTTCCAAAGTGTTCCCAAAACTTTACAAAAGCTGTGTCGGTTTCTAGGACGTAGTATCACCAGAGCAGCAGGAGTTCATTCGAAATTCAACTGAGTTGTGGGCGGGACTATTGGTGTGAGGCAATAAAAAATAAATACATAAAAAAGCCCCTTTCATCAGAGTGGGTCTTTAAGGAGTCCAACATACCACCATATCTACTTACTTACTTTGAGCAGGGGTTCTCAAAGCTTTTGTAGCAGAGAGTCAAATTAAGAGCTCAACACTAGACTGGGGGCAAATTTTGGTGAAAAAAATGGATCAAGAGAAAAAAATGTTGTTTTTAATAACTTTAATGACCAAGTGTCATTTGTACAGTAAACAGAACATAAGAACAAACCGAACCGAAACATTGTTTTAACTGAGAAATCTGATCAGTTTTGGTCAACAACAGACCTGTGTGATGTCTATATGAGCTACTTTCAGCACATTCTTTTACAAACTCCCCATCACTGAAGGGCTTGCTACGCCGGTGTTGTGCCAAGGTACGCCCCCGCCACCATGAGTTTCCTCGCTCTCAGGTTGTTAACCTAACACTCATATTTTGTCCCAAAAAGCATTTAAAGAAGGTGGATGATTACAATATACTTTATTCTGGGGCTTCTGGGAGTTTATTGTCAAATTTGCAGATTTTTTCACATATTCTATGTAAACCAATGGCAGCTTTTTGTGTTGTTAGGCTACTTTAGGATAATTTATGAAAGTGACTTTGTTATGGAAGTATTAACAACAGACAGTTAATAAACAGTTGTTGCTTCTACAACAAATTATTGGGGGACACAGATTCTGGAAGGCTGGATCAGCGGCCTGACAGAATCCATGCCCCCTCTGGCTGTTGCACAACACCGGGCCATTTCCAAAGCCACAACGTAGCTAGCTTCTGTCACAGCTTCACTGGATTTAGCCATTTTTGTAACCATCATCTGTTGGGCAGCAAAGCCTCGTTGTAGTTGTTGGAGCTTATTGATGCGCTCCTTCTCTGTAAATTTGTCATCGTTTTTATGACTTAATGACGATTTATATTTAATTCTTTGAGCATTGCATTTACCTGCTTGCAAATCAGACACATGACTTTATCCAGCCCATGAGATACGAGACAAAGTTAGCATTTGTCCTCTTAGTTTGAAAGCGCCTTTTCTCCTCGCCGACACAACGTTTATTTTCCTCAAAGGACCCTGTTCTGGCTTTCTCTCCGCCTTCCGCGGTGACTTCATTTTTACTGTTGTTGTCACGGTACTTCCTTTCTCCACAGTGGCAGTGACATCGAAATGTCTGCCCTCTAGTGGTGAAATGAATACACTGCACCAATGACACCTGGATGTAATGACCTTTTATTCCTGCAGATGTCGCCAGAAACCACAAAAGAAAAATATTATTTCCAAGCCATGTACAGCTGGTTGATCATCAACTATGATTTATTGAGGGCCACAAAAACTCTTCCGGGCCACACTTTGAGAACCCCTGTTCTAGAGAAACCAAACACCATTTCCTGCAGCAGCAAATGTTTCCAAGGTGCTGACACCATTCTCTCTGGCTTCAGGTCTCCACTGAACATATACTGCATTTATTTTACTGAGTTTATAAGCCAACAAACTATAACAGAGAATTAGGGCCACCATGAAAGACAAAAATGAATGAATATACAAGAATAAAGCAGTAAAAGTATGAGAAAAAAGTTTTAATTTTAGAAGGAAAAAGCTGTGCTTTCTTTAAAATAAAGTAGCCTTCATCCACATTACATGTCGAATGAATCCATCAGTGTAACCATTTATGGTGATGCCATAAGGATTTAGTTTATCATAGGAATTCATGTGCTTTAATGGACCTCTGCAGCGATACTGCCGACGGTGTAAACAGCACACACACCGGAAATCAGAAGAATCTAATTCTGAAAAGGTCCAGTATCCTGCAAACTCTCTTCAATATCTTTATCCTTACAATAAAACAATATAGACTCATTAAAAGATTTAGTGTTTTCTTTGAAGGTAAACCTGAAGAGGCCGGTTTCTTGTTAGCTT
Organism: Adrianichthys oophorus; assembly: GCA_036245035.1. Classification (NCBI taxonomy): domain Eukaryota; kingdom Metazoa; phylum Chordata; class Actinopteri; order Beloniformes; family Adrianichthyidae; genus Adrianichthys; species Adrianichthys oophorus. Next base: position 3,300,498 of record BSAI01000187.1, on the reverse strand, counting down.
GGGCTAACACCGGAACCCGGCACACAGAAAGACCACTAACAAGAGGAGAATTGAGTTCTGAAGCTTTAATCTGCAGCAGAACACAGACCCATGCAACACAGCACAGTCTCACTCCAGAGCAGTGTCTTCCCCATCAGCTACTGAGAGTCTGGAAACAAATGAAGGCTAAACACAAATGAATTTCAAAGTACCCTTTGCAGCTTTTTCTTTTCTATTATAGCGTTTCTTTTATCATGTCCTCTGATTTGCAGGAGCATTTCTTGTTATTTGCAGTTTCTTTTTTTGTTTGCACAATCCCTTCATTGCTGTGATGGCGGGTCTCGTCCTAACAAACAGCAGTCAAATTCTCTTCATAATTCTCCTTTCACTTTTAGCAACAAAACCTTTTTGGAGTAGGAACAGTAAAAAGAAGCGAGTTCAGTTGTTTTCTCTGATATTTGGAGCTCAGACTAAAGTGAAACCTACACAAACACCACAGACTGGACGTGGACTGGAGCTACGACGTTTCACTCTGTACAGTCACAAACACTGGCTCTATGTGTGTTTGGTGAGTTTCCTTTAGCAACCATCAACCGCTGTCAGGTGAGAGTCCTGTGGAGCAGCGCTCACCTGGTTGAGCTCCTCATCGTTGGCCACAGCCAGCTTGATGTGTCGTGGCGTTATTCGGCCTTTCTTGTTGTCTCGTGCTGCATTTCCTGCCAGCTCCAAAATCTCAGCTGTAGAGACAAAAACAGAGCAGAAAGCCAACAGTTTTGTTTGTGTTAGAACTGTTCCATTCTCTGATGTTCTCCTTGTTTTCTCCGTTCTTTCATCTTGGTGCAAATATGTTACTAAACATTGAAACAGACACTGATGGGGAGCAAGTCTCTGTTTTAAAGTGAGAGAAGGTTGCTCCAGCAGACCTGGAGTTCTTTGCTTGGTGCCTTCATACCTGCCAGGTACTCGATGACAGCTGCCATGTAGACAGGCGCCCCCATGCCGATGCGGTATTTGTGTGTGCCGGTACGCAGGTACCGCATCATCCTCCCAACCGGAAAAATGACACCTGCCCGGGATGATCGGGACAACTTGGTGACCTTCTTCTTCCCTCCTCTGGCTGACATTTTACTCTGGGAAAAAAAAAAAATTGAATCTGCTTAGCGTGAACTTCAACTTGTGGATTCTGTTCATGTGCAGCCATTAAAAAGCAAACATATCAAATGTTTTACTTTTAGAGGACAAATGCAGACATGAAGAACATGTGAACATCACATCTTCTGAACAGAAGCAGAGATCCTGAAGAAAAGACTAACAACATACTGCTGCTCCATCTACAGCTGCATTCTCTTCGGTCATTGCTGCCTGATGTGTTCTTTGCCACTTTTTCAAGTTTTGTGGAGAACTTTTGTCCCACTAAAGTCAGCGTGAAGTGTTTCTAATCACATCCTTTTTTATTCTAATGACATCACAACTAAATGTTGGCCTTGCATTGTTTTTTGTTGTTGTTTTTTTACACAGAAAGCTATTTTTTATCTTTCAAAATATTTAAAAACACTTTCAGCGAAGCCTGTGAAGCTGTAACTCTGAATCATTTTGTTTCAGTTTCTCTGAATTTGATAAAATTAGACCTTTAAATAAACTCAAAATGAGCCAAAAACTTTTGAGATCAAGTGCTTTCCACTAGTGTGTAATCTTTCTGACTGTAGAACCTTAGACTCTAAGCTGGAACGGTTTGATAAACCTTAGAACACCACCAAAACTCTGCCTTGACTTGGAATGAAGGTCACTCCATGATGTAGTGATGCTGTGCAAAAAGAACTAAGTGGAATTCAGAGGGAAAAACACTTGATCAGTTCATGTAAGTGGAGTACAAACTGCATCCTTTTTCAGGCGCATGACTTTAAAGCCCCATTCTGATCCTCTTCTGATCTGTTGTCAAAGTGGATCTTTACTTAGATTCACTGTCTGAGAAAGCAGAATTAAATAAAATGATCTGTTTCCAATTGAAGGTGTATTTCAGTGTTACTAAATGTGTAATAAATGCACAATTCTATTATTTTTATCAATTTATTTCCACGCCTGTTAAGCTTCTTATGTATAAGAAGAAACTGGTTATTGTATGTGCACATCAGAGATTACTAAAAGTGCTAAGCCACTGCACTGAAGGCTTTGTGCAGAGCTTTTTCCACCAAAAACATCTTGGAAACAGTTAAGAGATATAGTTTGGTGGTGATGTGGTGGTTAAGAGCAGGAGAATAATAACAGCTGCAATGTTACATTCACACCAGGCATGTTTCGTGTGGTAAAGAATGCACTAAAACCGGGTTCTTCAACATGCATTTAGCCCATGGTGTTCACACTGGACGAGCAGGGAGGGGCTTCACTGTTTACTAGAATCCACCACCTACAATTAGAAGTGGAATGTCGTGAAATGTTGAGGAAGTCCAAATCTCGTGAATCTTGCTCTAAGGTTTTTCTTTCACGGCTCTATTCCGATACATGAAAGACTTGTTCCCCTTTCCGCACATCCTGTCAGGAGCCGCTACAGCTAATCAGCTTTCACTTATTCGCATAGAGTTTTATGCCAGATACCCTTCCTCATCCAACCCTGGCTGGGGACCAGCAAAGGGAGACCCAGACTTGAGCCCCCTTGTGGCTACATATTTTAGGCAGCAGTGTGAAGGGTCTTGCCTGAGGTCCCACAGCGGATTAGGCTCATTGCACCCTCTGGGAAGCAAACCCTGGCTTAGTGAGCACCAGTCCGGCACGCAGCCAACTGAGCCAAAAAAAATACTTGATGTCATATAATTCCAGCCGGGTACAAACTGCAATCACTAGTTTCTCCTCCATGAAACTGTGCGTGAATGAGAAGGGATGTCACCCATACATCTACCAAATCGAGTCCCTGATTGGTCGAAGTTTGACTTTCAAAGTTCATTCAGTGGACATGTGTAGAGGCCTAAAACGATGGTTGAAACTTGCGTAGCGACACGTGAATGCAGGAGTTTTGAACGCAGAAGCCCGAAACGCGCAGTTACAAGTGTTTATGCTTTTCATTGGAAGCGGCCGCCTGTTGCTGAAGGCAGTGTGAACATAACCTGACAGTTTGTGGGTATTGGTCAGTAGTTTTTCCAGGGGCGGAGCTAGAACATTTGATATGTTGGGGTGCAGAAGACTTTAGAAAGGTGGCAAATGACAACAGCAGAGTGGAATGCCATTATAAATGAATGCATCAAAAATATGCATTTCAAACATTTTATTATTGGTACTAATAATAAAACAGCAGTTCTTTTAGCTGAGGTGCTATTGCAGATGCTTAAAGAAGCTTGTTTGAGGAGTTCTTAATCTTTGTTAATAATAATGCCAATACTGACTCAGGGGGGCAAAGCTTCTTGCCAACACCTCAGCTAACCCCCTGCTGAAGTCTATATAGAAAATATTCAAATGTTTTTTTTTTTTAAAGATTTCATTAGATTATGTTTTTTTTTCTTTGAAAAACTGAGCCAAATGCAGATGTAAGTAGAACATGTACTCTTTAGGATTCTCTCAGTCATCTGGTTGTTAAATCAAGAGGAAACAGATTCCTTCATATTCATTCTATGTCACTAACTTGTATATCTTTGTATTTCTCCGTACAGGTATTGAATGAACGTCCACGAACTGTTTTCACAGAAAGACAGAGGTTCGTCCGCTCGCTCGGTGCGACACTGCGGGCCGGAGTGTAACGGAAAATGTGGTTTCCATTGTAAACACAGGGCGCCGTGCGCGCGCGCGCGCTGATAGGCTGCGGCCTGTAGCTGCGGCTCGCGCGCGCCTCACATGTAAGCCCGACATATGTGACCCGCGCGGCTTGTGGGTGAGCTAGCCGTGGAGCTCGCAGACAAATGTTACATGCTAACGTCCGAACTCTCCAGAGGGACTGTCCTATTGTTTAAAGCCTGACACGCTCGCGGACAACAGAGTCTTTATCCGCGCGCACTGATTTACCGAGACTTTCAGTCTCGAAGCGACGGCGGCGTTTTTCTAGTTCAACCAAATGACTCCGAGCACAACCTGCGCGGCACTTGTTATTCCACAAGCAGATCTTTGGTGGAACGAGCCGTTTCTTTAAGCCCGCCCGCCCCTTCTCCTTCCTTTAGTCTGTTTAATCATCACACGGGAGTGAAGCGTCCCTTCAATCCGGATGTGCGCCGAGCCGTGACCAAACAGCAGAAACGCACAAAACATTCCAGCCTATTACCTGTTTGGCCCGTTTGAGACGTGAATCAGCCGAGCGCGAGACGCTTGCTCGAGGACGGCGCTGGGTTGAGTTTCGGCCTTGTCTTTAATAATATTTTCCCTTCTAACCTTAGAAGAAGAAGAAGAAAAAGCCAGCTAGGCAGTGACAGAACAGCGCTGTCGGGTTGGAGGCTGGCTCTGTGCTACCGATGCTGCAAAGGGGAAAAATTTAGCAGAGGGAAAATCCTGCAAAAAACGCCCCCCCAACATGGCTTCGGAGGGGGAAATTACAGACACAACACGTGCAATAGAAGAGAAAAGCGAAGCCCTGAAACCAAACCGAGCCGAGGAAAATAGTTCCGATAAACTGAGCGTTCCAATGCTGTTTTAGTGAGGTTTGCTGCTGGCTGTGCAGGCCACAGATAAGAGATGATTTCTGCAGGCGGATGACAGTCACAGCAGCCAATGACAGCGCTGCACGAAGCCTTTGATCTGTCCAAGGACTCACCTGACTGAATGATTAGACTGGATATCGGCATTGTTAGTAACCATTAACTGACCAAGAAGACAGCGTTCTGTTACAGTTCTGCAGCAGCATCCCTGAAGGGCACTCATAAGCACCTTTGCCTTGTGATACCTCTCTCCTCTGCAGCTCATGACTGTATAGACAGGCATGTCCAAAGTCCGGCCCATGGGCCAAATGCAACCCACGTTCATATTTCTAAAGGCCAGCAGGCTTCCTAATGGAATCAATAGTGTGTGACCCCGAAAATTCCAAGAACTGACTTCTTGGTTGATTGACTGGAATACGTTATAAGTCAATGTAAACCTTTGACTACAACCTGTGGATACCTTAGAGCTTGAATGGCCTATATACGGCAAGAAGTGTTTTTTCAGCATCGCTTCTTGATAATATGTTTCTAATCCTAGAAATATTGTGTAGGTGAAAAAATACAGTTTTACAAGCCTTTGAAATGTGAGCCTTAAATGATAAATCCTGGTCAAATAAAACCCCCAGGTTTCTAACTGTGGGATTGGAGGCTATATTTACACCCTCCAGGGAGACCATCTGAACAGGTAGGGTATCTCTGAGGTATTTTGGACATAGTATAATGACCTCAGTTTTTTCTGGGTTTAGGAGGAGGTAATTAACTGCCATCCAAATCTTGATGTCACTAATGCAGGCATTAAGTTTCTCTAAGCTGTCATTCTGGTCGGGTTTAATGGATAGATACAACTGTGTATCATCCGCATAACAGTGAAAATTAATCCCATGTTTCCTGATTATATTCCCTAGAGGCAGCATGTAAAGCATAAACAGGATGGGTCCTAGAACTGAGCCCTGTGGGACTCCGTGGCTAACTCGACTATAATGGGAGGAATGTCAATTTACATAAACAAACTGGTACCTATCAGATAAATAGGATTTAAACTACTTTAAATCTACAGCAGTGAAGCAGTCTAATGTTACAGAGGTTTCTATAGATGTCTTTGTTTCTACTGTTTTAGCCTGCTCTGGGATGATAGTAGGGATGACTTTGTTCAGCTTTTGTCTAATATTTAGGATTTTCCTATCAAAAAAAATTACTAAAATCTTTACTGGTTTGTTTATTTCTTGTCTTGAAAAATTAAATTCACAGTAATGTGGTTTAATATATATATATATATATATATATATATATATATATATATATATATA